>JAJAGP010000791.1:0-97614 GCA_025084515.1 Ancistrus triradiatus | reverse complement strand
CGTTTTATTCAAAAGTTCATATACTGGTAGTGCATACCTGTCTCGTTTTTGCTGAGGTCTCGATGAAAGGAATTCCATAGCTACGTGCTAAATCCTGAGCCTGCTTGGTGTCCACCGTGCGAGATGGTAGATCACACTTGTTTCCCACTAGCACCATGGGAACATCCTCAGAGTCCTTTACTCTCTTAATCTGCTCTCTGAAAAGTCACATAAAACCACAAATTAGAAAACTACAAAAAAAAAGCACATAATGGCAGAGATGCAGAGGAAGAATCTATTAACCATACAAGTTATCTTCTGGTAGTACTGTGGTATGTTGGTAATTGCTGTTAATCCATTCCAGAAAGCTCAACGAGTGCCGAAAATGACGAATACTGAGCAAATTTTCCCATAACGAATAATGTAAATTTGGTTCATGATACAAGCTAAATGTATCATGAACCAAATATTGATATAACATGCTATAGCATAGAGTTTAAAACACTTACATTCACCTATAGTTCAAAAATCATTAACACAATGCTTATTTTACAATAAAGTGTTGAATATCTCCTGTAATTTATTGAATAACGCATTGAAAGTGAAAAACAAAATGCTTAGTCCAGTGCAGAAGAGTATCAAGCTGTGCAGTGTTTATCACTGTCTTGCGTGGGGTTTTTTGGTTGTCTGTTATCAACATTCTTAGGACCCTTGGTGACTTATTTGCACTAAGAATACTGTACAGTACACCTAAAAATAAAGACAAACCTGACAAATGCAGTGGAGATCTGTACTGAGTGATAACTATTGTGAATCCAATACTTGAGCTTATATTTCAGCTGGAACGAGTCGTGCATCTTGACTCACAAAAGTATAAGCAAGTGTGTGAAGTGCCGACCAAACGACAAGTGCCAAGACCGAAATGCGTAGATAACCGAATGCAGCGAGATCTGAGGTTGTCGAGTACCGAGGTACGAGTGTACTTGAATTCTGCATTAGGTCCTGTTAAGTGTCTTGTCTTGCACATCATTACCCTCACCTGTAGTGGTGAATGTCCTCAAAGGACTTTGTGTTATTAATGGCAAAGACACAGAGGAAGCCCTCCCCTGTCCTCATGTACTGGTCTCTCATGGCGCTATACTCCTCTTGACCTGCAGTGTCCAAGATGTCCAACAGGCATGTCTCACCATCTATCACCACCTGCTTCCTGTACGAGTCCTGTACAGGTATTACAATCAGTTAGTCTCATTCAGAGCTTTTATAAACTAGCTATCTCACAGCAATACATTACATGCATTAAACTAGGATGGCCAAGTTCTGGAGAATGTACGCATCCAGAAGATATCTGTTAAGGTTTGCATATCCTTTTTAAAACAGCACAATCATTGCAACAAAGCAGCTTTGAAAACACAGGTCCATGCTCAATAATGATCTAGGGCAACATTATCAAGGAATACTTCCAAAATTATGAAGAAGAATCACTGAGTGTATCAAGATTCAAAAATGAGCTTTCTTCTTTGGACGTCTCAGATTATTATATCAAATAATGCTACATTTATGCACAGAGCATTGCCTACATAACTGTGGAACATGAAGTGACATGTTTGCAAGCAGATTTTACAAACGACAACCATTAAGGAGTTTTCAGAAAGACCCTAAACTTATTCTCCTATCCTAGTCTACAACCTGCAGATTATTTGAATGTACATACCACAGAACTGCACAATCACCATAGGTTTTCAGTTTCAAAACTGTTTGGCTTTTGGAGGCTCATCATATAACACATGAAATGGCAATCTGGCACCTGAATTACTAAATCTAAATGGAGCCAAGGCTTTTGTGCAGAAAGTGATAGGCCTGGACCAGGAAGTCCCTGAAACTAGAAAAACCAGCTCACAGTGTGTTTCTTACACGCCACATTCTCACTTTCTATTGCAGTGACATTTGGATTTCATGCCTCACACCTACATTTTGCCACAGAAGCATACCCACTTTACCTCTATGGTAGGGTCATATTCATCCACAAAGTGATTCTGGATGAGTTGGATGGTGAGAGCGCTCTTGCCAACACCACCAGCTCCCACCACCACCAGCTTATACTCGGTCATTCTTCACCTGCATGAACAGAACACACAAAACTATCCAATTAATCATATTTACCTGCATATTATTCATTTAGGATTAACAATCTCACATTTTCTCTCCTTAAGGATCTTTGTCCAGTGGCTGACAAATGGCACAACTTAAAGTTAACCTCTGTAAACACACCTGACCGATCAAATATTACTGGTCTAATTTGTAAAATTGTGTCAAAAGCTATTTCGGTACCTTTAGCAATTAGAAATAATGTATGTGTAATTCAGGCCTAAACTGACAACATGATTATGTGATGTATGTACTAATCTACAGGTGAATTCTAAGAGTCAAGCAAACACAAATGGAAGTTTTGACTGAAAACAGTCACTGTATAGTCTGTTTTACTTACAGGCAGAATAGTTAAATAGACAGTGCTGACTTTATGGGGGGGGGGGGTATATTGATATGAAAGTTAGCTTGTACTTTATAAATATCCAGATAAAATTTACGTTTTATGTTTTTTAACATATCAAAAACGCAGATTAGCAAGACAAGTTATGACATGTTACAGCTATCATCAATCTTAAAAATTGAAAGTATAATACGAAACTAAAACAAGTTACACTAGTATCTACTATGGAAATAGACAACATTTTCTGTAATCAAAAACAACAACAGTAATAACCCTGCTAACAAATACACCAGAGGTAGCATGTGTGTTGTGTTTTGGATGTGTGTTTCAGTTAGCAAACGAGTTCCATGTTCCATATTGGTCCAAGTTGGTTAGTCTAGCTAGTCTAAGTGCTGGTAAAGCTGACTGACCAGCATACCAGAGTCCAAAGCACAACATCTGCTGGTCTTTGCTGTTTTTAAGCAGGGCATATGTTGATTGTATTGTCTGGATACTGTAGTAGAAATGTGAGGATATTCCTAAATTGGACGCATATTCCTTAAGGAGAAAGGGTTTACAGAAGTGTTTAAAAACGCATGTACATTGATCATCATGTTATTACACAAGATGTGACATCGTTCATTCATTTCAAAGGTAAACAGAAAACGCAAAGAAGGTGCCAGTGTGGTCACACTACACACAAAACCCAGCAGAAGTGGCACAGGTTCTTGTTTTGAAAAACTATTGCGACTGCGCAAAATAAACTTAGTTTATAACGGCTTATCATGCAAATGCTTAAAACCAGCAGGAACCTGAAACATAAACTGTAGGCCCAACGCAACCACCGCATATCATAACATAACAGCAGAACACCTACAGAAAACCAACGCAAACGCTACAAACTAATACTTTATTCCCAGCAAGGGCCATTGAAAGCCATTAGTTTGCACTGAAACCAACAGTTTGGACTGAAAGTGGACAACCCTGCTGACTATATGACCACGACAGGCTTAAAGCTTGATGGAATCCACGCCATACCGCATAGAGGTGCAATGCAGGGCCCAGGCGGACATAAACTACCACATACAGGTCTTCAAAAGCAACATATCTCCCACTGCGTTAAAAGTAATCAATAGTATCGGTAATGTGCGCCTCGTTCAAGTAAATCCTGCCTTTGTGTTACCTTTAGCGTTTCCAAGTTCCGCGTCCAAGCCACCAAACAGCCGTATAAAGTCAAGCGCAGCCTATAGTCCTCCGCTCAGAGCCGATCGTGCCATTTTCTGAACGCAAGCCGCTGCTGGAAATCCACGCACATTTAATCGCGTTTATTTAGACAGAGGACAGAAAGGGCAACTATTCCGTTGTGAACAGCTTCCCTTGACTGCTCCTGCTCCTCCTCGGCCTGTCCCTGCACTCGCCTCTCTCCACAGCTCTCGGTCTTTACATAAATATGGGCGGATACGGTGGAGCTAAGATCACCTACCCTGAGAGAAAAGCTCACTGCTCTCAGCTGCCTTAGTTACTTCTTATACGACATGGATGTTGCCTTAAAATAGGTGACTTAGTTGTGCAACCTGTTTCATTCCAGCGTCAGCCTGCATCTTTCACTATAAGGCGTGCCTACGAGTAAAGCTGGCTATCAGCAGTCCATAGCCTTCTAACCTATCTATCTTCTAATCTATCTATCTTCTAACTAAGACATCACAGTTAAGCAGGACATTATACTCTGTGAGGGTTTTTAAGGCTCTGCCATCGTTATATGCCAACAGAGTGCAATAATGAACTTGCAAGTGTCTCATGTACTACACAGAAAGGCTGTGGTATTTTGTGAACCGGCTTCAAGCATGATCCACCAAAATCCGCAGCAGGACTATGACTGGCCCTTGGTCTTTAAATAGGCCCTAAATATAACCGGAATGTGTCGTACAGACGTCAGCGCCGTGTAAGGATCTGATTGGTTCATGTGTCCATTATTCCTATAGGCTCTGGTCATAAGCTCCACCCCTCCACAAAATGAGCAAATAAAAAGTGTGTTGTTTGTGGACAGGTTGTGGCCGCATTTTTAAAAATAATATAAAGCAACATTATATCTGTTTGTGTCATTCTGCTGCTATTTGCTTGTCGTAAAAACTAAATTTTATTTTCTCCAGCACTGAATCTAACAACACACATATTTAACTATGCATAATGAGTGTTGGTCATAATGAGTATCACAGGCAACTTTGTTTTTATTTTTACACGTTCTTCTGTTACTGTTACTCAGTCCTGTTACTATTTATAAGAGTAACAGGACTGTTTTTGGCACAGAATTAGCAAATACATGAAATGTAACCACTTGGCACCCATACTCATAGCATTAGGGTACTGAGCACATTCTAATGATTTACCAAAAGTTTTAATTTTTTTACAATAAACAAATAACAACTCAAAATAATTTGGGTAATAGGATAGTAAGTTGAGATTGATCTTCTCAGTCATAGTTACAATATCATCAAATACTGTATACTTAAATATACTTAGAGAACTTAGGGTTGCACGGTGGCACCGCCACCTCACAGCAAGAAGGTCCTGGGTTCAATCCCAGGGTGGAGAGGCCGGGGTCCTTTCTATGTGGAGTCTGCATGTCCTCCCCGTGCCTGTGTGGGTTTACTCCGGGCACTCCGGTTTCCTCCCACAGTCCAAAGACGTGCATGTTAGGTTAACTGATTACGCTAAATTGGCCTGGTTTGAGTGTGGTCTCTGATGACAGACGGAGCGACACATCGGCTGGAGTTTTCTCGGTCGCATCAAATGGCAGTGGGTGGACCCCGCACCAGCGAGACAATCGGCAGAATAATGATGATGAGTGAATGATACTTAGAGAACTTAGATTTGGTCTTCCCATGATTTTCAGAAGATCCAGATGATACAACTTCCTACTGAACATGTGACTTGTGGTATGTTCCATAATTTACAGACATTTGTAAGGATTCTGGTGATTTTCAAACATTCAGATGTCACTGAGAACAACATTCAGCCAACAGCTTTCCTGTGGTCAGAAAATGACCGCTGAGGAAGGGCTAGATGATTATTAACATGCATTGTGCATGGAAAAGGTCTGTAGCTATACACGTACAAGATGTACCAACAGCCACTATATGTACTATAAGTGTTTAAAAACCCAGGAACACTGCTAACTGATATGTTATGTTTTAATCTTATGTGCATACAGGAGACAAAGAAGTAAAGAAACACAGGAGTGGCCTAGTCAGTCTCCAGATCTCAACCCCATAGAAAATTTGTGGAAGGAGTCAAAAGTCCGTGTTGCCCCAAAACATCACTGCTCTAGATTAGATCTGCATGGAGGAATGGGCCAAAATACCAGCTACAGTGTGTACAAACCTGGTGAAGACTTACAGAAAACGTTTGACCTCTGTCATTACCAACAAAGGTTATGTTACAAAGTATTGAGTTGAACTTTTGTTATTGACCAAATCCTTATTTTACACCATAATTTACAATTAAATTATTTAAAAATCTTACAATGTGATTTCCTGTATTTTTTTTCTCATTTTGTCTCTGATAGTTGAAGTGTACCTATGATGAAAATTACAGACCTCTCTTACTTTTCTAAGTGGGAGAACTTGCACAATCAGTGGTTGACGGCTGACTAAATATTTTTTTGCCCCACTGTATATATATAGATTGCACTAACTTGACCTGAATGTTTGTGTGTGTGTGTGTGTGTGTGTGTGTGTGTGTATATATATATATATATATATATATATTCACACGCACACACTCAGGTCAAGTTAGCACAATCAGTTAACCTAGTGGATGTCTTTGGACGGAAACCCAGACACAGGAAAAGCATGCGAATTCCACACAGGAATAACTCAGGCTGCTCCACCTGGGATCAAACCCAGGACCTTCTTGCTGTGAGGCGACAGGGCTACCCACCAAGCCACAACGCTCTCCTCATTTGGTTGATCAACCTGGAAGTAGCCATAAGAAGATGGGTACACTGTGGTCATAAAGGGATGGACATGGTCAGCAACAACACTCTGGTAGGTTGTGACATTAAACAATGCTTAGATGGTGTTAAGCGGCCCAAGGTGTACCAAGAAAATATCTCCCATACCAAGATATCTCCAATACACAATATCTCCAATACACAACCACCACCAGCCTGAACTGTTGACACAAGGCAGGATGCATCCATGCTTTCATGTTCATGCAATAATTTAATCAGTCAGTCACATCTCAGACACGGTCAAAACGATCTACTGAAATTCAAATCCAGCAACAGAATTTGAGCGTAAATCACTACAGTCTAACTGAGTATTGTTGGTGGCCATGTCAATCCCTTTATGATGACAGTGTACTGATCTTCTGATGGCAGGATAGTACACCATGTCACAAAGCTCAGATAATTTCAAACTCGTTTTTTTGAATAACAGTAAGATCAAATGCCTCCACAGCCACCAGATCTCAATCTAACAGAGCACCTTTGGGATGTAATATAATAGGAGAGTCACATCATGGATGTGCAGCCGACAAATCTGCAGCAACTGCGTGATGCTATCAAAATCTCTCAGGAAGGTTTCCAGCACCTTATTGAATCAATGCCATGAAGGCAGTTAGGGGTCTGAAGGCAAATGAAGAAGGCAGTTGGGGGTTTAACAACAACTAAGTATTAGCAAGGTACGACTGTTTTGCACACAACAGTTTCTAACGTTTTTCAGGATGGTGCAATATCATCTGGTCTGGAAGGTACTCATGAGGTTTGTTTTCCTAAGCCTCTTCGAGAACGTGCCACAGTTCGTCTGAAGACTTTGGTTGTTTCTCTCTCTTCATATAGTTCCAGACTGACTCAGGCATATTGTGATCAGGGATCTGTAGGGGGCATACCATCTTCTATAGGACTAATTTTTCTAATTTTTGCTGAAGAAGACTAAGTTCTTTCTGACTTTGGCCATGTGTTTGGGATCATTTGGGACCAATTTGATGCCTAGCTGACAGGAACTGTATTATGCTTAAGAATCTACCTACACTTCTCAGCAGTAAGGGGGCCATTCATTTTAACCAAAGTGCCAACTCTATTTACAGACATACAGCACCTACATGATACAGGATAATCACCTAGTATCTTGTAGCTGTTCTCAGCCTTGCCATGGTGTAAGAGTTTATGGTTAAACTGCTACAATCTACCATAGTTTTTCTTTTTTAGTTGGTTGTCCCTCACCCAGCTTTAGTAACTCTAGCTGCTTCTGTTTCAATTAAGTTCTGTTCAATTAAGTCTATATCAATCTGCAAATAATGACATTGATCAGGAGCACATGGCTGTTAGATTTGTTCATTTATGCACTGAACTATTTGCCCACAAAATCCTGAAGCTGTTTTTATCTGGAAATTACATATATATAGAATGTTTGCATATACATTTATATTACCATAAAGGTACACTTTGTAGTTCAACAAATACAGACTGTAGTCCATCTGTAGTTCTGCATACTTTGTCACCCCCCTTTCATCCTATTCTTCAATGGCCAGGACCCTCCACAGGACCACTGATGGTGTGTTGTCACTATCACTGCAGTGCCTGACCCACTCATACCAGTGCAAATTATACTAACATGCCACTGTCACATCAGTGTCACTGCTGTGCTCTGATTGATCCACCACCCCAATAATACCTGCTTTTAAGCATTTAGGGAGGCACTTAAGGATGGAGGAAGCCAAGCATTCAGTAACATCACAAGATGTTTTGGAATATTGTGAAATCTTGCTGGGATAACATAGATTATCAACATGTGTAGTCCATGCCAGTCTTGAGTACACATTGCCATTACATCAAAAGGGAAAATATACCAAATACTAACAAGTTTGGAAAATTTATCTTTTTTTTTCTTCTAAAAATTAAACTTATCATCAAAATTGCTATGCTGATTTGCAAAGAAAAAATATCATATTAAATTTGAGAAAAATGCAAAAGTATTTAGACTAGTGGTCCTGGGTTTTGTGTGTGTGTGTGTGTGTGTGTTTGCAGATGTATGCATACATCTACAATACCTATCACTGTGAAGGACAGGACAGTTTACTTGTGATGACCAACCGAACACAAGTAGAAAAACTATAACTGCAACTGATGCAGAATTAACAAACAAGTCCTCACACAGACAGAGAAATGTGTGTGTGTGTGATTTATATAACAGGTTGATGACCAAATGTTCCCACAAGTATAGAAATATATGATTTTTTTTACTTTCTGTGCAAGGGTATAGTGTTCTTTTCAATGTTGGTGGGGTTGGGCTGGGGGCAACATTAGACAGTAAAATTTCAAAAGGACCAGTTTATGAGAGGGATTCTAAAGGTGCTACTGAAGTACTGTTGTATTAGATGTATACAGGTAGTCCTCGACTTATGACGCAGATCCGTTCCTAGGTGGCGTCGTAAACCGATTTTCGGTGTAAGTCGGAACATACGTACAAACTGTACGTAAATAACATACTGTAAGCACTTATCCTATCCTAACACCTATCCTAACACAGTAATTATCAAAAAACGAGCCGCATAACCGTGTATTCTTCAGCCGTGCACAACAAACACGAAGTTCGCGTTATGACGTTTACGACGCAAAACCACTTAAGTGCGAAACAAGGCTTTATACAGTAAATGGGAGATGTGTGGTAACTACGAAACGTCGTAATTCGAGACCGTCGTTACCCGAGGACTACCTGTATATAGGTTTCAGGTTTTAATAGTTGAAACCATACCAAGAATGGCTGTAGATGGCACTATATGTTGGACGTAGTTACTCTAAAAAACGCTAAGAGTGTGGCGTGTGATCTCATCTAACTAAGATGATTTCAGTATGAATTAGCACTTTGGTATTAAATATGTGTTACTGGTATAATTCTCAGAGCTGCTACATTTGCTTTACAATAATATATATTTGATGTTGTTTTTTTTGTCTTTTTTTTTTGTTGCTTTGGAGGGTTGTTTGCTTTTGTAATTGCCAATTTCTAATTGTATCATCCCAAAAGAGCCAAAAAAGGTTGCTGCCTTGTGGGCATTGACAACCTGCCTCCCAGAAAGCACCACTGACTGAGGCGCTCTCTCTCTCTCTCTCTCTCTCTCTCTCTCTCTCTCTCTCTCTCTCCTCTCTTCTCTCTCAAGATTCAAGATTCAAAGATTCAAAAGTTTGCTTTATTGGCATGACAAATATGTACACTTGTATTGCCAAAAGCTTGGGTACAAGAGAATCAAAAATATTACATACAATCGCAAACAAATAAGAGTTAAAATACAAAGAAGAATAAAAATTAAGATAAAATATAATAAGATAAATAAAAAAAAATAAAGTGGGAAGTAAAAGACAGACAAATAAGTAATATAAAATAAACGTTAAAGTGTTTTGTGGCATTGACATTGTGTGTGTGTGTGTGTGTGTGTGTGTGTGTGTGTGGTGTGTGTGTGGGTGTGTGTGTGTGTGTGTGTGTGTGTGTGTGGTCACTCACTGCTCCTCATCAGGTGACAGGTGTGTACGTTACTGTGCTGCTAGTGTGCAGCTCTCTCTGTACTCCCCCAGTAGGTGGGGCAGTTTGTCGGGGGGTGAGAGCTCATTAAAATTGGGACAGATTTTGTTAAATTTGGAGAAGAATTGATTCTTATGGTTTCATATTTGGGGGACATTCAGTGAGGAAGTTGCCGCTCTGTCTCCACGGTATTTAGTGAGCAGTGCTGAGACACTCTCTGCTCCCGGGGGCAGCCATGGCTGTGCCAGGCTGTGCCCGCTGAGTCTGTACCTCGTCAAGGTGTTTCTCATTTTAGTGTCAGTCAACCGTGCTCAGATAATCTGCTACAGTGTACTGTATGTTCAGGGTCAGATAGCACTCCATCTACTCTGGAGTTTAGTTTGTGTTTCCAAAAATCCAGATATTTAACTCTCAGTGTGTTTGTGATGTGTGTGTGTGTGTCTGGTTCAACTCTGGTTGTGTTTTTACAATTCTTCTGATCCTGAGACTTTGTTTTGTCAGTTTTTGTGAGTACTATGTTGGTGTGTGTGAGTGTTGTGTTGGTGTCTGTGTGTTGTGTGAGTGTCATGCTGGTGTGTGTTGGTGGGTATCAGTATGTGTGGGTGTAGATGTGTGTCTCAGGACCAGTTGGATGAGAGGACTGGTGTGTTTGCTCAGCTTTTGGTCTGGCCGTGGCTTTTATAATGGTCGTGACTCCGGTTTCACTTTCGTTTAGATGTTCCAGAATTTGATTGCTCTTTTTTGGACGTTTATAATTTGAGGGTATCGGCCTAATTCTGCCCTGCATGCGTTACTGGTGGTGTTTCTGTGCACCTTTAGGATCATTTTACAGAATTCTGTGTGCAGGGTCTCAGTTGGGTGTTTGTCCCATTTGTCAAATTGTTGGTGTGCAAGTGGTCCCCACACCTCACTACCATACAGAGCGATGGGTTCAATCACAGATTCAAATATCTTGAGCCAATTTGGGATTGGGATTGGGATTCTTCTCTCTCTCTCTCTCTCTCTCTCTCTCTATATATATATATATACACTATATATAAAACGTCAAAATCTGTTGGGCAGACAGGAACAATTCCCATATCAGCCACAAAGTGTCAGTATTTTCATTATTTTAAAACTTGGCTGCTGCCTTTTTTGGCAACGGTTTAGTCATTTATTGTTATTACTTTTCGTCGTAGTATGTAAACTTTTGTTTCCTGTGTATTTTATTCCAGCGCAGCGTAGCACACATTAAAAGTGAAGAGTTCTTCTGTGTTCATGTGACAGCGTGAAAGCTGTAACTTCTCCTTTGAGGAACACTATAACGTCCTGAATACATTTGGACGTAAGATACGTTTTTTGTTGGTTAGCGTAGAGTGGGAAGGTTTCCATGAGTTTATATAAACATATTCACACATGTACGCTGGACAATATTTAAACATCTAATATGGAAACTATAAACACAAGACCATAGTTGTGTAAATAGAGCGTCCTTGGACTTTGGCGATCACAGACAGTTTGGGTGTGAGATTTATTAGTGAGCTGGATTACAGAGCTCAGTGCAGCTTTAACAGACCCACAATGCTTTGCGCTGTCCCGGACAGTGTCCATGTTATTGTGAATGGGGAGGGGGCTCCTGTAGACTGCATCGCTGCACAGCGTGAAAACTTTTCCTCTGCTCCCTAGTTCGCTCTTTTCACTCACTTTAAGGCAATAGATAAATCTTTCTGACCGCTCGCGAAGCGTTTCTAACGGATATCCTACCCAACGAATGTCTTCCTCCTAAGGAAAATGACCATTATTTGCGTCTGTTGTCAGCAAACTTCAGACGCGGTAACGTCAGTTGGAGGAGAAATGGTCCAGACTGCTCGTTTTCTCAGGAGCACAGATTAAAGGTAAGACAAAGACGTCTTTCTTTATGAAATCCTAGTGAAGGGCTGATGGGTGGGTAAAGACTGGATCATATTGTATGACTTAAGCGTAGTAAAGTGAAAATAATTTTAGCTGGCTATTTACTAGACAACACAGAAAGATTAAGGAGCCCAAATCCGATTAAATCCCGAGTGTTTATGCACATTCAAGTAGAGCTTCAGTAGAGCTTCAGGAACAGCACAGCGCGTTAGACAGGTATTCAGCAGTTACACAATGGTATGTTTGCAAAACTAGGTGTAGAAAAAACATTCAGTACTTGTAAACAGTCCTTAAAATAAAATTCTGGAAAGGCTAATTTCCTCCTAAATGTATACCTAATGTGTTCGTGTGTGTAAGTCCTTGATTTAAAAGTATCTTTTTTTTTTACATCAGACTGTTTTATCTTAATTATTCCTAAATAAATGGCCTGTTCAATATGTTATTGAAGAATAAATTGAGGTGTTTTTCATATTTCTGCTTTTCTTAACAGTTGATTCAGTAAGCAGTGGGAATGTGCTTTTTGCCCTTAATACAGGAACTAATATATTGTTTCTTCTTTTAAAAGCAAAAATAATAACTTCCACAGACATGAAGACATGCTGCAAATTATTGTACTTTTTGGCTAATAATTGTATGTGATTTTTAAAAATATAAGTGCCATTTTATAATTCATGTCATCAGTCAGAGTGGTGTAATTTGTTGTCCCTGTTTGTTTTCGCTCCTCCAGGTTTAACCCCTGCAAATAAACCTCACATCTTTGAATGTAGCCTACTAAGTAGGGCTGTAGTGTTACACTGCTCACGATTTAATTTTGTTATGATTTATTTTTATTTCTGACGGGTAAACAGTGCAAAACGGTGCACTTTTTCTTGAATAAGTTTTTAAACAAAGTCTTAAGTCCCCTGCAATAAAAATAAATGACTAGAAACAGAGAATTAAAATTGTAAATAAAATGCTCTATAGTAACTTGCCCATATTAAATAGTTTTTGCATCATGTCATGATGGATCGTTACGCCCCTAGCACAAGGAAGCAAGCACTAGGTGTAGCCTTATTAGCAGTTTTGTCCGTTTGTTTGTTTTTTAAATAGAAACATTGATTTTCAGATTACACCTGATTGTTATTCAGTCAAAGCAGCATCTCAAAAGTTTTGAAAGATTCTTCTGCCTGCTCTGATGTGTAAGTGAAAAACCATGTGCTTTTTTTCAGTGTCTCGCTTCTGACCATTAAATGAGATGAGATCAGAGAATATTAATAACAACCATATGGCCGAACCTGGCCACCTTCTCCAATAGTACTTTCTCCCCCTGATTGCTGGTGCTTTAAAGCTCTCCTACCATTCAGGATTGTGGCATAAGAACAAAGACAGCATTGTGCGGCTCAATGTGCCATCCAGATGTTAGCACATCTACTAGTCCTGAACTCCATGTCGGGGGGGAGGCAATTTTAAAGTTTATTAAACCGTCCAGACCAAGAGAGCACTGCAGAAACTCCCAAAAAGGTTAACAAGTGCTCAGGCAGCTGTAGCTGCTCTGCACTTAAATACCACAAAAGGTACTCTGTTCTTTTCGAAGGTCCTGGAAGGAACACTGTCAGAAACATTTTCGTGGTCTGAGGGCTTTGTTTGTACAGCCATTTTAAAATTTCACATGAAGAAACGTTATTGCATAATGCAAATATAGGCTTTCACATTTTGTACTGCTTAACTCTGTGTCCTATGAAAGGAAATGATATGAGAATCATTAGATGGCAAACTAAGCACTATTAATGAGGTTCAATTTGGGTGTGAGGTTATTAGAAGTTAGAAACACTTCAACAGCAGAGTATTGCTGTGTGACAGGGGTGGGGGGGTTGACATTAAAACAACGTAATCATAATTTGCCCACGTTCCCGGATGTCCTGTGGTATTAATCTACCTTTTTTGGGGAGATTTCACAGGGAACGTCTCTTGCTTTGCTTACTCTTGCTGAAATTCAAGAGCCCTCAGGTTATTGTTTCACAGGGGTGTAAGTGGGGGCTCTTTTCCTTCCTCTGTTCTCTGACTGGAAGTTTGCTGTGAATGCAGTACTCATTTTCAAGGGTTGTATTGGTTCATGTGATATTTTCTATAATGTTTTCTTTGTCTTTCAGTGTTTATCAACACATTTTTATAACACACACATGTAGCTTTAACTTTGAATGTGTATTTCTCTTTTACATCTGTTTTCATGCCCCAAATAGTGACACTTGTATGATAGACTCGTACATGAAATCCATCACTCTTCTAAATCAGAAGTATCAAATATATAAGAACGCTCATCACCAAACCTGAATCCAGTTCTGTTTATTTTTAAGCAAACTATTTGACAAGCTATAAGAGTGTATGGAGCATGGGGTGGCAAGTTCAGGTCTTTTTAGTATTCAGAGTGAAGGAGAGGCTTATCTCAATCATGGCTCGGTGGCCTGGAATGTGCACTCTTCAGTGTTATCAGTCGCCATGGTGCAAGATCAAGGCCCATATTCGCTGATTAAACCCCTACATGGATTTGAACGATATCACTCTGAGCTATGACTAACTTGCTGAAAACCCATGACTCTTATTGTAATGAATTTTCCTTAGTCACACATTTTTGGTGTGTCAAATTCCTTTTAAATGGTTTGATTTGTCAGGCTTCTTTAGACGTGTATCACCCTCTGTAGTGTGCCCCGTTTCCAGAAGAGAAAAAAGTTTGAGGGTCCATGTGCTGTTTGTGCGTGTGTGTCTGTGTGGATCCAATTCAGGCAAGGCCTGCAACCAATTACTTCAGACTACATAAATTGCTAGTAATTACATGTGGCATGGCAGCAACAGCAGACACAAGCAGCATTAAAGTTGAGTTGAAAACAGCAGCAACAGTGGAATACTCGCACTACAGTGGCTCACTTGCTTTGTAAATAATATTTCATTATAGTGTTTTGCATTGATGTGCTTTCTTAATGAGAAGCTTAAGTTTTGTTGTAATGTTTTCTGGTATGGTCTGTTCCTGCTGTTATTTATGCCCCATGTGTCTTGTAGGATTTTCTACGTCCTTTTGTCCTTTTGCAAACAAAGATACGGTTCTTTGGAGGCAATTGAGGATGTTGAAAGAGTCTCATTGAAAGGAGTGTTGTGAAAGAGTACTTTTTGTCCATACCTAATGTTGTATGGAGTCCACTGTACAGTTACAGTATATGACACTAAGAAACTGGTGCAAATTCTTGAAACCTATAACTGACCACCATTGGTCAACAGCGAATTGAAGGAACAAGTCTATAGAGACTGATTAAAATATCCAACAACCACTCTTTTCTGTCATCAAAGCATTGAATAATAAACATCCAGCATCCGGCAGTATGTGTGACATGCCCTAGCCGTCTCTTCTCTAATTTCAGTTCAATATCAGTTGAAAATTGTATTGGAATTATATTAACTTTATTTAACCAACAGCTAGGGGGGTGTGGTAATGTCGTAATTTTTGTTTTAACGATGTGCTAACTGACATTATCGAGTATGTCACTCACTTTACAAAAAAAAGTCAAAAACACGCCTTAAGAGTTTATTCAAGACGTATTCACTACGTCGTGTAGCCAGGCAGGATAGACTACTGTGCATGCGCGTGCATGGTGTGCTAGCGCCACAAATCAAGTTGGTGTTCTACCTGAAAGTGCCTGACTGAAGTTAAAAATGAGTGAACAAACTGGGCCAGTAGACAAAATACAGACACCACTATCCTCGTAGTCTACGTCATCGGAGGAGGTTCGGCTTTGAAAAGGTGGATGTTGCTGCAAACAGTCGGAAGTCGATTGCCGTTAAAGACAACTCGACTACTAACACCATCTACAAACTAACCACCATGCTGATTATAACAGATTTCGGGAGTTAGCTGTCCACGACAGACTTGAACCAGCCATGGTACCAGCATAAAAACAGATTTGGCAAACTTTAGCGGAATCATTCTGCGTAAAAAAAAGTGCCTTATGACAAAAAAATTGTCACCATTTACATCGCCAAAGACGGTGCCAGATCAGGTGGTTGAGAGGGATCGGGTCAAACAGCTTTTGTACACTATAGACCCAAGATATACACTGCCAAAGTATCGCCTAATTATTTGTTAGACAAAATCTTACATAAAATGATAGAGATCTATTTTTTGTTCAGTATTTAACACCCCTACAAACAGCGCAGTGGGGCTACTTTGGGTGGGCAGACGGTGGCAGTTAGAATGGCCTGTCCACATAGTGGATAAACATGTTTTTAACAAAACTAGTTTTACAGAAGTTGTATGTTGCTCTGGCCTGCCCTACAGCGACTACATTCTGTTGCTCTATGAATAATTCTAAAGTTCCACAATAAGCTTAGTGGTAAAATCAATACCTTGCAAGTTGTTAACCCATTTACATAAAGTATGGTTCTGAATTGACTCACTGCACAACATTATGTAAGCTTCAAGTAGAATATAGTAAGAAATTTCCAAAAATAACATGACAAACCTGGTGCAGAACTATATAATTGTCTAATGGATTTAAAAAAAATCAACAATAAGGCAATGCTTTTTGGGGGGCACTTGCAAGTGCAATATTTGCAACAAAAAAGTATTCTCAGTTGACCCTTCTAAGGGCTAAGGAGGCAAATATGACACGTGCAACTGTTGATTATATCTGTGCACATGCTTCCTGTAGATCTTTTTTGAGGCAGAGCCTGCACCCCCACAGCCTTCGCAACACTGAGTAACTATATTCTCACCACTGTATCCTATGTCAGAGTGCTGTGTAAGAATTTGGTTACAGAGATATTCAGCAGATATTCAGCTTACTCCAGCACAGTTGCAGTCATGACTGACAACTTCACCACATTGCAGTAACCACTTGTACCATCATAGTTGGTGCAGATTCCAATGCATGCATTAATGCAAATGAATGAAACTTTCACACCAAACAGTTCTGGTGAGTAATTTGAAAGGAACAGAGTTCTGGTGGAGCTCCCCTGAGAACTACATTCGTTCCAGGGCCGTTTGGACCAACTGCTGTATACTTGCGTCTGGACCAGTTGCCATATACAGTGGTGTATTTCCTATTTTATTTGCATGTTTGTCACACTTAAGTGTTTGGAAACCTCAAACCAATTTAAATTTGAGTCAAAGACAACACAAGTAAACACAAAATGCAGGTTGTTAAAGGAAGGTGTTTATTACTAAGGGAGAACAAAAATCAAACCTACATGGCCCTGTGTGAAAAAGTGATTGCCCCCCCTTGTTAAAACATAACGTAACTATGGTTTACCACACCTGAGTTCACTGTCTCCAGCCACACTCAAGCCTGATTATTGCCCCACCTATTCTCAATCAGGACATCACTTCTAGGACCTGCCTGACAAAGTGAAGTACACCAGAAGATCCTTAAAAGCTACAGAAATTTAGGAACAATTGAGAAAGAAAGTAATTGAGATCTGTCAGTCTGGAAAGGGTTATAAATCCATTTCTAAGCTTTGGGACTCCAGCGAACCACAGTGAGAGCCATTATCCACAAATGGGGAAGACCTGGAACAGTGGTGAACCTTCCCAGGAGTGGCCTGCTGACCAAAATTATCCCAAGAGCGCAGTGACAACTCATTCAAGAGGTCATAAAAGACCCCACAACAACATCCAAAGAACTGAAGGCCTCAGCCAAGGTCAGTGTTCATGCCTCCATCATAAGAAAGAGACTGGGCAAAAATGGCCTGCATGGCAGAGTTCCAAGACAAAAACCACTGCTGAGCAAAAAGAACATTAAAGCTCGTCTCAACTTTTCCAGATCACATCTTGATGATCCCCAAGACTTTTGGGAAAACATTCTGTGGACTGACGAGACAAAAGTTGAACTCGGAAGGTGTGTTTCCCATTACATCTGGTGTAAAGTACCATTATAACAACAGTAAAATATGGTGGTGGTAGTGTGATGGTCTGGGGCTGTTTTGCTGCTTCAGGACCTGGAAGACTTGCTGTGATAAATGGAACTATGAATTCTGCTGTCTACCAAAAAATCCTGAAGGAGAATGTCCGGTCATCTGCTCGTGACCTCAAGCTAGGGCTGCAACAACGAATCGATAAAATCGATAATAATCGATTATTAAAAGTGTTTTCATTATCAAATTTCATTATCGATTTGTTGTGTCGCATGATGTATGTTCCCCTCGCCTTGTCATATCCACTTGCGGCACTTCGTCAATGCTGGAAAAAAAAATACGAGCAAGTTGAACAAAGTGAGGCGGAATTAAATAAATTCTGCAAATGAATCATGACCGACGCAAAGAAGAAGTCCTCAAAAGTGTCGGAGCACTTCACGCTTCACACAACAAAAAATGTGTAACATGCAAGCTTTGCAAAAGTGATCTGACCTGGCACAGGAGCACCCCAGTGCTGATACAGCCCTCCAAACTGAAACAGGTTGCAGTCTCCGATGAGGATGAAGGGAGCTCAACAACAGTCACCACAATATCCCAAGTTTGTTCCGTTTTGAAGTGAGGAAACGTAACGGCGCACTCACACTATGCGAACGGGCATAGCACGGTTGATGCTGTTTTCTGCTTGTTAGCAGGATAATGACAGTTATGAAGTTAAGAGACAGATATCCTATATTGGCCAGGCTAGCCAACACTTCAACACTGTCTGAGCATTTATTTTTCTGCGGTAGGAAATATAGTCTCTAAAAAGAGAGCCAGCTTTAACCAGGAGCATGTTGACATGATAACATTTTTGGTTTGCAATGCAAAGTTTCTAAAGAAAGAGCGTGAATTAGTTTGTATGTAGTGTTTGCATCAGAGATGCACTTATTTTTCTTTATTGTTTAGTTTGTTATTTTAACTTATTAATAAATTTAATTTATTATTATTCATTTATTGTAAGCACTTATTTGCTCTGTTATTTAATGTTATATTTTTGAATAAACACACAAAGGTTTTTTTTTAAATCCGATTCATCGATTAATCGAAAAAATAATCGACTGATTGATCGATTATTAAAATAATCATTACTTGCAGCCCTACCTCAAGCTCAAATGAACTTGGGTTCTGCAGCAGGACAATGATCCAAAACACACCAGCAAGTCCACCTCTGAATGGCTGAAGGAAAAACAAAATGAAGATTTTGGAGTGGCCTAGTTAAAGTCCTGACCTGAATCCTATTGAGATGCTGTGGCATGACCTTAAAAAGGCCGTTCATGCTCGAAAACCCTCCAGTGTGGCTGAGTTACAACAATTCTGCAAAGATGAGTGGCCAAAATTCCTCCACAACACTGTAAAACACTCACTGCAAGTTATCGCAAACACTTGGTTGCAGTTGTTGCTGCTAAGGGTGACCAAACCAGTTATTTAGGCTTAGGGGGCAATCACTTTTTCACACAGGGCCATGTAGGTTTGAATTTTTTTTCCCCTTAATAATAAACACCTCAGTTCCAAGAATTATGAGTAAGTTTCTTCAGTGAGAAATCACCTAATGTAGTTGTGACACTACTTGCAAAATGAGAAACTTCAGTTTACTAACCCAAGCTCAGGTGCTGTTAAGAATGACCTGCTTATTTCTACCATTATGTGTTTTGCCCTGGTCCAAGCACCTACAGTGTTGCTTGAAAGTTTGTGAACCCTTTAGATTTTTTTTTTATATTTCTGCATAAATATGACCTAAAACATCATCAGATTTTCACACAAGTCCTAAAAGTAGATAAAGAGAACCCAGTTAAACAGCTGAGACAAAAATATTATACTTGGTTATTTATTGAGGAAAATGATCCAGTATTACATATTAGTGAGTGGCAAAAGTATGTAAACCTTTGCTTTCAGTATCTGGTGTGACCCCCCCTAGCAGCAATAACTGCAACTAAACATTTCCTGTTTTCTGCTTGGAGGAATTTTAGCCCATTCCTCCGTACAGAACAGCTTCAACTCTGGGATGTTGGTGGGTTTCCTCACATTAACTGCTCACTTCAGGTCCTTCCACAACATTTCGATTGGATTAAGTCAGGATTTTGACTTGGCCATTCCAAAACATTAAATTTATTCTTCTTTAACCATTCTTTGGTAGAACAACTTGTGTGCTTAGGGTCGTTGTCTTGCTGCATGACCCACCTTCCCTTGAGATTCAGTTCATGGACAGATGTCCTGACATTTTCCTGTAGAATTCTCTGATCTAATTCAGAACTAATTGTCCATCAATGATGGCAAGCCGTCCTGGCCCAGATGCAAGCAAAACAGGCCCAAACCATGATACAACCACCACCATGTTTCACAGATGGGATAAGGTTCTTATGCGTGGGCTGCAGTGTTTTCCTTTCTCCAAAATAACGCTTTTCTTTTAAAAAAACCAAAAAGTTCTATTTTGGTCTCATCCGTCCACAAAAAACTTTCTTCCAGTAGACTTCTGACTTGTCCCACGTGATCTTTAGCAAACTGCAAGACGAGCAGCAATGTGTTCTTTTTGGAGAGCAGTGGCTTTCTCTTGCAACCCTGCCATGCCCACCATTGTTGTTCAGTGTTCCTTCTTCGTTCTTCTGATGGTGGGACATTAACATTAGCCAATGTGTTGATGGGAGTCCTTCAGTTGCTTAGAGTTACCCGGGGGTCCTTTGTGACCTCGTCAACTATTACATGCCTTGCTGTTGGAGTGATCTTTGTTGATCAAACCAATACTGGGGAGGGTAACAATGGTCTTGAATGTCCTCCATTTGTACACAATCTGTCTGGCTGTGGATTGGTGGAGTTCAAACCTTTTAGAGATGGTTTTGTAACCCTTTCCAGCCTGATAAGCATCAACAACTCTTTTTCTGAGGTCCTCAGAAATCTCCTTTGTTCGTGCCATGATACACTTCCACAAATGTATTGTGAAGAGCAGACTTTGATAGAGCCCTGTTCTTTAAATAAAACAGGGTACCCCCTCACACCTGATTGTCATCCCATTGTTTGAAAAGAGCTGACTCTAATTTCATTTTCAAATTAACTGCTAATCCTAGAAGTTTACATAATTACATACTTTTGCCACTCACTAATATGTAATTAAATAAATGTCAAAGTATAATATTTTTGTCTGATTTGTTTAACTGGGTTCTCTTTATCTAGTTTTAGGACTTGTTTGAAAATGTAGGATGTTTAAATAGGCCTTAATTTCTGCAGAAATATAGAACCATTTCTAAAGGGTTCACAAACTTTCATTCAAGCACCACTGTATCTTTGAGAATCGAAGTTGGATCATTGGCTAGGAAGGCACCGTCAGGACTCAAAGCTGTGTGTCACCAAGTGGTGGGTTAGGGTGTTAGAGCTGCACCACACTGAATACCCAAGTTATTGTAGTTAAATCTTGGACTGCAGATGCTGTTTTTTGGATGGACACTGCTCATCTGTAGCCAAAAACCCAAGGATAAACTGATAAAACCATCAGTAAATTAGTAAATGTTCATTAAAAAGATTAACTGGTTTTCTGATCCAGTACTGACTCAATCACCAGAATTGCCAGAACGATGGTTACAAAGGAGTATGAGTTTGTGATGTTTGAGTTCTTTGTGTACCCAGAACTTATACAGTTGAGCGCTTTGTCTCATTTCCTGGCAGTCAGAAAGGAACCCTTTTAGACTCAAGATTGCTTAAGAGTGGGCCATTGTAAGGGTTTTATTTTTATCTTTGATCCCATTTTTTGGCTGTGAGGTTTCTTTCCATTCAGCTCTGCAGGACATTGTTATTGTTGCTAGTGAACAGCATTACTTTTAGCTTTTTTGTACACGTACATTTTGCTAGTGTAGTTTTAACTAAACAAATAAACTATGAAATATTGATCAAAACAGTACTGTCCAAAGCAGTTGATGTGGGCAACAATTTAACAATCCATTATCTATGTCAATAGCCCAAGTAAGAAATGTGTTAAAAATAAAGTTTCACATTGTCAAGCAGTTCTGGAAATTGGAATTACAATAGATATTCAGTATTCAACATTTATTTTAGGACAACCACTAGTTAAGGATCTGAACCCCATGTAGGGTATGATGAATTTTTATTTTTTTTTTTCCTCTTCTTTGTGATGCGGAGAGTAATCGCGGAATTGAGGAATAAAAACGGATTTCAGATATAAAGACAGAAATACACAGAGTTTGAAAATATAAAAGTGAGCGTGATTGGCCGATCAGTTTCATAACTGATTCCGTCCCGGTCACATTTAACCTGTGCGGCGCAGGACATCGACAGCGGCACAAACACACCACACATGAACAGGACAGTGTTTTTACTAATTCACAATTCAGTTAATGTATGGAGCTTTAAACGCAACTCAGCCACTTGCATGTTTGTTTATGAGACTGCTACTGATGCATGTCTGATGAGGATTTTTTTTTTTTTTGCTTTTGTATTTAGAGCATTCATTCACTTATCTACTTAATCCTGGACAGGGAGAGCTGGCGGCATAGGGCGCAAGGTGGGAACAACCTTAGACAGGGCACCAATCCATTGTAGGGCATACACACTCGCACACTAAGGGCACTTTAGGAATTCCAGTTAACTTAACACGAATGTCTTTGGATTGTGGGAGGAAAACGGAGTACCTGGAGTAAACCCACATGGACCTGGGGAGGATATGCACACACCACACACACAGGACCCAGACCACTCCACCCAGGACCTTCTCACTGTGAGGCAACAGGGCTACCCACCGAGCCATCGTGCCAACTGCAGTTGGTACATCTCCAGCCTTTATTGCAAAATCCAAGGCACAAAAGTGTCCTAACGATATAAGAGCATTACTGTGATTTTTATATAAATGAAGGTTCATATAAAAACCTTCATTTATATAATTGTTGATGTTGCTAAAGGATATAGCAGCAATTATATTAAATACAAAGGTGCCATTTTTCTATTGTTTGTTTAATAGTAGTTATTTTATTAAAGAAAAATTTGGGAAAGTAATAACACAGCCTTGATATGGGCCCTAGGGTATTCTAAGGCACTGTATCTTGAAAGTCCATTTGTCCCCAAGAAGGAAATCACACAGAGTCAGAAGGTTTAGATGAGTGTGGCGATAGTGGTTTACAGTCCTTTGCAGTCCTGCCCCTCAGAATAGCATCTACTAGCAGTGATGCTGGAGGGAAGTCTGGTGAAGGATAAGAGCACTCTAACTCACTTTGTGAGATTTAATGAATTGCAGTTCTTCTGCCCTGTTATCCTCTTCTTTCAGTTCCTTACTGTAATGAGGTCAGCTGCCTTTTAATGTTTTGGCTTTTAAAGCACATCTACACATTTTGAAGCATAATTTTTAAAACGTATTAAATACGTTTACATTTTTGTATATTTGGAAAAGCTATCCTCACATTCCGGAAGTGGACAATAAAAGGAATATATATCAGAATATATTTACTTTGAGATTTTCTCCCATTTTATAAGAATCGAGGAGCCTTTTTGGCAGTTCTGGACATCAGTGACATGCACACACAGTGGCTCAGAACAACTGATATTCATTAAGTAGATACATGGAATTACCAACACAATGTTTAACCAATCAGCACATTTCACCAACCATTCCAAATCCAAAAGACACACCGTCTGCTTGGCTATTTGCATGCGTCTTTTGGAAATGGCTTTGGAGGGAACACTAAAGGCAAGGTCTGAATTTAGTTGTGAGGATTGACTGTGAGATTCAAATAAAAACTGTTTTTTAAACTAACATTTCCATAAGCGTGTAAGCTTTGAAACACAAGAAGCACCTGGTTCGTGGTCTGCAATATGCAGTAGTCCTTTTTTTGTAGCTTGCCTTTGCTTGTGTTGTGCCAATTTTCATGGTACTTGGAGAAGATTATCGTAGAGGGGCTCCTTAGCACCCAAGACAGAGACCATATGGTACTGGCCACGTAACACTGGCATTTGTGTGCATGTTACCTAGGATGTGGACATTCATGAGGCTTAAAAATGAAGGGGTTTCTGTCCTTAAGGTTTGCGACAATATAAACAGAAGAATTAGGTTTATCATATTTGGATGAAAAAAGAGCAGTGAGGTTATTTTTTTTCCATCACAATGAATATCGTCATCATTATATTTTTTTCTGCTTATTGATTTCAGGGTCGTGGAAAATGATATATTATTGTTTTCATTTTTTTAAAACCTTTTTTCAACTTGACCAAATAGTCCCCTAATCACAGATTTCTACATTCTATTCTGGAAAAAAATGTCTTTGTTAAAATGTGACTAATCACATTTAACACTGCAAAACAATTCAGCATATTTGCAATTACATATTTTAATACTTTGACAGAACACCTTTTTGAAGGTACAGCTGTAGAATGAAATGCTAACTGCATTGTCATTTATATCTCTTTTTTTTTCTCACTCTTTTTCTTCTACAATTATCAAAGCAAAGCGAGAAATTGTGGTAACAGACCTCAGCTTCAATTGGTAATGACAAACATAGAGTGTGGAATTGTGAAATTTTGGTCTGGAACTTGTTTTATCTAATGTAATACTACTAAAACATTATGAAAAATTCCGTTCTTATGAAAAATTATTATTATTGTGAACAATTAATTGCATTGACTGGATACCGGCAATTGTAGGGCTGGGAAGGGGTCTCTGTAGTGGTGGACTAGTGTATTACACTGCTGTGTTACAAAGTGCTTTTTTGTATTTTATTCTATATGATGTGCGTACAATCAAGTATTTTTGTGCATCATGCAGCCTTGATTCTGTGGAACGTTATTAGCTGAGGTTCAGTCTTAGATTGTGAACCGTGTGTGATGTTAGTAGAGGAGAATTCCATTTCATTGAGTGGAGCCTATGGTGGTTTTCTGTGGTTTTTGGCTGACAGACAGGGTCTACTTTTCCATTACAGAGCCACATACACACATTAAATCAGCCTTGCCTCATTTGCAAAAAACAACTATTAAAGCCTCAAAGATCTTCTGAACAAAGAGAAGAACTGCTTTTGCTGCTTTCATATTTATCTGCTAAAATCAGAAAGCTGGCTCAGGCTCATATTTTGCAGCCTAGAAATACTCATGGATGTGGGAGGCAAATGTGTAAGGTCCAGCTGGTCACAGTATTTCCCAGTTCTCAACATGGTAATTTACACAAGACAAATCTTAACACTGATTCATGCCTGAAGCTTATGTTGCAATAAAAATACATTCAGGTTCATCACATTTGTTTATGTGAAGGTGACTAAGTGCTTCACAAATAACTTGCAAATGCCCCCCATTGTTGTATTGAAGCCTGTGGGGTATATTTAGGAAGGAAATGTGTCCATTTGAGAGCATACAGGATTCGCTCACTAGGAACATGGACATTTCCTTTTACAAAGATTTGCTGCAATGACTCACTGCATCACAATTGCCTGTGGCCAGATAGAGCACATGTCCTTTTTTCCCTTTCGTATTTAATGGACCTTTATTTTAGCAACAAATCATATTGGAACCATGAACTGACTAAGTTCTAGGACTGCTTTGATTACTCACATTATATCAGAAAACTTGCACCACTAACCATAGTCAAGTTGACAGAGAATTGAGTAGCCGAATGGATGATCTCTTGACATTGCTTCACTGAAAGGTGTGAGCGGTGTGGCATGAGACAGCAGGAAATAAAGACACAACACAGCCTTAATTGCAACATGCATTACTGTAACAACAAACCCTAGTGTAGACTATGTTTGCATATGGACCACATGACGAGCATGTCTATTGCTGATTAATTTTGTTGGTCATTTTACATTGTTCCCTGATAAAATCACAAACATTAAAGTCAGACAGCATTACTCAGTTGTAGTGGTCCTAAATAAACCAAACATTATAAACAACCGTTTGGGTGGCTGATTCAGTCAATATTTTATCAATCTGAATGAAATAACACCAATTACAGATTGAAACTTCGCTTTACATGCACTACATGTAATCTGATCCAAACTTATTTTTTGGACCGGATTATATGTAGGGTAATACATTGCATCCTGATTTAAACCATACGCATTTACATTTATAGCCAAATTGGATCGATTATGTTGAAGAATAATTGAATGTAATATGCAAATCAGTTGTCATCTGTCAATCAGTTGTGCTGTGTTTTTGACATGGCCACTTTATTAAAAACACCCATCTAGTAGTGATTTTCTCCTCCATTAAATAGATTCCACTAAGGGTTGAAATCATTCTGCAGGAATATTGACCCTTGTGGAAAGGATAGCTTCTTGCAGTTGGCACAAATTAGATGGAGATGCATGCTCTGAACACCCTGTTCTACAGCACTCAAGCTGGTCCTCTGCTGTTATTGCCCATCTGTGCTACAGAACAGCAAGCACCAGTGTTGTACTTGGCTGCAATGTGGCTGTATTTGGCTGCAGTTTGTCAATTTTTTTTGCTTGACAGTGCACTCCCTGTTCGTCAGAACGATTCTTGACGTCCCCCTCTGACCCCTTGTGTTGACAAGTTGTTTACGTGCACATAATCATCAAACACCATTCTTTGTATATTCTTTATACTGTTGCAAAACAAGTAAGGTTGGCAGTTTTTGAAATACTGGCCCCAGCTAGTCTCGTCATTGATGACCTTACCTTATTTTAGGCCGCTCAGAGTGCTCATTTTTCCTGCTGTACTATGTTTCTGCCTATAATTGGCTTGTTAGGTTTTTGCATTTAGCCATGCAGACATTGTGAGCATCAGAATGGGGAAGAAAGTTGATTTAAGTGACATTGAATGTGGCAGGGTTGTTAGTACTTGATGTTGGCTGGTGTTTCAGAAGCTGCTGATCTACTGGGATTTTAATGCACAGCGTTCTTGTGAAAGTGAAAATGCCTTGTTGATGCCAAAGGTCAGAGATGAATGGCTGGTTCACACAGACGAGTTTGAGCTGATAGAAAGGCAACAGTAAAGCAACAGATAAGAGCATCTCTGAAAACACAAGACATCAAACCTTGAAACAGATGGGCTACAGCAGGAGAAGACCACATTGTGTACCACTCCTGTCAGCTAAATACAGGCAACTGAGGCTACAATTCACAAACATTCACCCAAATCGGACAATAGAAGACTGGGAAAATGTTGCCTGGTCTGATGCTCTTAGTTTCAGTGTCTGCTTCGGATGGTAGGCTCTGAATTTTTACCATGAACAAACACAGCATGGATCCATCCTGCCTTGTATCAACAGTTCAGGCTGCTGGAGGTGTAATGGTGTGGACGATATTTTCTTGGCACACTTTGGGCCCCTTAATACAAATTGAATATCTTTTAAACACCACGACCTACCTGAGTGTTGCTGCTGACCATGTCATCATCTTAAACTAGCTTTTTGAACATGACATGACCATGTACTCATATGGCCTCCACAGTCACCGGATCTCAATCCAATAGTGCACCTTTGGGATATGGTGGACCGATATTTGCCTCATGGATGTGCAGCCAACAAATCTGCACCAAGCACATGATGCATTCATGTCAGTATGGACCAAATTCTCAGAGAAATGTTTCCAGCACCTTGTTGAATCTATGCCACAAAGAATTGGCAAAAGTCAAAAGGAGGTCCAACCCAGTACCAGCATGGCATATCTAATAAAGTGGCCAGTGTCTGTATATACAGGCACACACATAAGCCAAAACATTATGAGAAGCTGTGCAATATGCTGTTGCTCCTCCACATGCCACCAAAACCTCCAAGCTCCAACCTGCTGAGGTATGGATTCTACAAGATCTCTGATGGTGCACTGTGATATCTGGCACACACATTACTGGCAATCCTTTAAGTATGTGTCAGTGGTGAGGTGGAGCCACTATGGATCACACTTTGTTTTCCAGCAAGTGTCAAACTCTCAAAGCATCAAGCTCCCTCTTGTCACCAGCTTGTCATCTTCTTATGGTGCTATCACTTTCACGAGTAACTACAGTGGGGCAAAAAATAATTTGGTCAGCCACTGATTGTGGAAGTTCTCCAACTTAGAAAGATGAGAGAGGTCTGTAATTTTCATCATAGGTACACTTCAACTATGAGAGACAAAATGAGAAAAAAAATCCAGGAAATCACATTGTAGGATTTTTAAAGAATTTTATTGTAAATTATGGTGGAAAATAAGTATTTGGTCAATAACAAAAGTTCAACTCAATACTTTGTAACATAACCTATGTTGGCAGTGACAGAGGTCAGACGTTTCCTGTAAGTCTTCACCAGGTTTGCACACACTGTAGCTGGTATTTTGGCCCATTCCTCCATGCAGATCTCCTCTAGAGCAGTGATGTTTTGGGGCTGTCGCTGGGCAACACGGACTTTCAACTTCCTCCACAACTTTTCTATGGGGCTGAGGTCTGGAGACTGGATAGGCCACTCCAGGACCTTGAAATGCTTTTTATGGAGCCACTCCTTCATTGTCCGAGCAGGGTGTTTGGGATCATTGTCATGCTGGGAAAAGACCCAGCCACGTTCCATCTTCAATGCTCTCACTGGAAGGTTTTGGCTTAAAAATCTCACGATTTACATGGCCCCGTTTTATTCTACACGGATCAGTCGTCCTGTCCCCTCTCAGCAGAAAAACAGCCCCAAAGCATGATGTTTCCACCCCCCATGCTTTCACAGTAGGGTATGGTGTTCTTGGGATGCAACTCAGCATTCTTCTTCCTCCAAACACGACGAGTTGAGTTTTACCAAAAAGTTCTATTTTAGTTTCACCTGACCACATGAATATTCTCCCAATCCTCTTCTGGATCATCCATATGCTCTCTGGCAAACTTCAGACGGGCCTGGACATGTACTGGTTTAAGCAGGGGGACACGCCTGGCACTGCAGGATCTGAGTCCCTCTCGGCGTAGTGTGTTACTGATGGTAGCTTTGTTACTTTGGTCCCAGCTCTCTGCAAGTCATTTATCAGGTTCCTCTGTGTAGTTCTGGGATTTTTGCTCACCGTTCTCATGATCATTTTGACCCCACGGGATGAGATCTTGTGTGGAGCCCCAGATCGAGGGAAATTATTAATGGTCTTGTATGTCTTGCAAATTCCTTACAGTTGCTCCCACAGTTGATTTATTCACACCAACCTGCTTGCCTATTGTACATTCACTGTTCCCAGCCTTTAGCAGGTCTACAATTTTCTGACTGTTTGAGGCTGTGGACAAGTGTCTGTTATACAGATAACGAGGTCAAACAGGTGCCATTAATACAGGTAACCAGTGGAGGACAGAAGAGCTTCTTCAAGAAGAAGCTACAGGTCTGTGAGAGCCAGAAATCTTGCTTGTTGTGGGTGACCAAATAGTTATTTTCTACCATGATTTACAATTAAATTCTTTAAAATCCTACAATGTGATTTCCTGTATTTTTTTTCCCTCATTTTGTCTCTCATAGTTGAAGTGTACCTATAATGAAAATTACAGACCTCTCTCATCTTTCTAAGTAGGAGAGCTTGCACAATCAATCGCTGACTAAATACTGTACATCACTGTACATCACATGGACCTGGGCATCCATGTGAAAATATGGAATTTACCTTCCATCAAATGACCTTCTAGCATCACTTCAAGGTCCACATCTGATGCTTGCATGCCCAGTGTAGGCATATTCAACAGTGAACAGGGGTTTGCATAGACACTCTAAATGGTCAGCTGTGCTGCCCCACTATCAGTAAGGTATAATGCACTGTGTGTTGTGACTCTGCTCTTCCTGTAATTAGCATAAAAATGTATATTGCCTTTACCACGGTAGTTCTTATATTAGTTGGACAGGATGAGATGGCGTTGATAAGCTTTGGGCACCCAACGTCTTGTTGCTGGTTTGAGAGTTATCACTATTTAGAGAACTGTTGGTTGGTTACATCTGCTGTCTAGGAGTATCCCACAGCTTGCCATTTTGTAACTGCTCCGATCCAGCTGCCAGGCCATAAAAATGTTACACCTACCTATTGATCCTGCTATGATTGACTATGAGAACTGACTGCTTACCATCAAACATAAACAAGACTTTGGCATGTGCAGCTGAAAAAAGATGAAGCTATTTTCTGTAACTTTGAGTCAACATAATGTTTAACTATCAATATGATTATGAACATAATTGTAACCAGTGTGGTCATGTTTCTATGCAGTGTGGCTGTGCTGAGGCTTGCAGCTGTCTGGAGGAATGAGACGGCAGTGCTGAAGGCCCCAACTCTGCACTGCTTGGCCGGGATGGAGCTAAAGGTCTGGGTGGATGGAGTCCAGCGTGTGGTCTGTGGTGTCACAGAGGCCACTACCTGTCAGGAAGTGGTCATCGCACTTGCTCAGGCTATAGGTAAGCCATATGGTAAAAGAACTGTGCTAAAAGTCATGTTTTATGAAGACATCTGCAGCTGCTATTTAATTTAACTTAAGAAAGTCCATGAAAATGGCAACCATACCATACAAAACGTTTTGAACGAAGGTCTTTTCAACCTCTGATGAACTAACCTCTACTAACTAAATTTTAGGTACACCTGTTCAACTGCGTGTTAACGCAAATGTCTAATCAGCCAATCACATGGCTCAACTCAATGCATTTAGGGATGTAAACATGGTCAAGATGACCTACTGAAGTTTAAAGCGAGCATCAGAATTCGGACGAAAGGTGATTTAAGTGACTTTGAATATGGCATAGTTGTTGGAGCTAGACGGGCTGGTCTGAGTATTCCAGAAACTACTGATCTACTGGGATTTTAATGCACAGCCATCTCTAGAGCCAGACAGGTTTGAGCTGATAGAAAGGCAACAGTACCTGAAATAACCACTCGGTACAACCAAGGTAAATTTCATACAAGAAATCCTAAGCTGCCCCAAAATGAGACTACTCCTCAAATCAAATATCTATACCCTACCCACCCCCCACCAAGTTAGTAGCCACCACTATTCATGCCAGGAATATAGCGCCATCGCTGGTATGGCCTTAAGAAATCGCAAACAAACAAACCAAGTTTGCAGAAGAGCATGTCAAAATGCACACATCAAACCTTGAAGCAGAGAAGGGCCACAGAACCAGACGACCACACCGGGTGCCACCCCTGGCAGCTAAGAACAGGCATCTGAGGCTATAATAATTCATCACCACAGATCATCTTAAACAGGTTTCTTGAACATGACAGTGAGTTCGCTGTATTACATGATGCGGCTGGGCATCATGGATGTGCAGCCGACAAATGTGCAGTGATGCTTTCATGTCAATAGGGACCAGATTCTTTGTGGAATGTTTCCAGCTCAATGTTGCATAAAACGTTTCTTACATTTACTTTGTGTATTAAAAGATCCAATAATTCTTACTGATATTTTCAATTTCAGTGTTTTTTTTTAATATAATAATTGATCACGTAAACATATCTTTGTTATTGGTTACATTAATTGTTGAATGCAGCATATACTAAAACCAGATGATTCACCAAAATCAGTTTTTGGGAAAACTTTCTAAATAAGATAGGAAATTAAAGGCAGAGGTGAAATTCTTACCTGACAGGATTGGTTCTTTTTAGAAGGTCAGAAGAAAAGTAATCAAGCATCTGGGAATAAGTGACACACGACAGGTCGTTGATGGGAATGCATACCTTACATCTGTGAAAAGCTCTTTTAAATATGCCATATCCATAACACAATGTCACTAGACTGTTCTTGGTATGTATAAGCCAAAACAAAAAATATACGAAGAAAAAAAACTATCCAAAAATTATATAAACTTGTTCATATGTGTGTCAATTTATACACTGTGTAAAAATTTAATGGCATCCAATCTGTTAAAGTATGTTTGTAAAAAAAAATATATTATTACTGTGTTTAAATGTTCCACTGACACTTAACACATTGCAGGTCAAAACGTTTTCACATACAAATTTCTGGAATTACCATAAAGTAACCATATCTGATTATTGAATTTCAAAATAAGTGGTGCTTGAAAGTTGTGAAACCCTTAGAATTTTCTATTTAGAGGCATTCCGACGGAGGGCTATTTGGAAAATGTTTTGTGGAAAGATGAGGACCAAAATAGTTACGTTCTTCTTGCTTTAAAAGAAACGTGTTATGTTTGGAGAAAGAAAGGAAACACTGCATTCCCCGGCATAAGAAACCTCATCTGGGAAATCATGGTAGGTGGTAGTATCAGGTTGGGGCCTGTTGGCTTTTGCATCCTGGGCCAGGACGGCTTGCCATCATTGATGGAACAATGAATTCTGAATTATATCAGAGAATTCTAAAGGAAAAATGTTCAGGACATCTGTCCATGAACTGAATCTAAGAGAAGGTGGATCATGCTGGGAAGACAAACGACCCTAAAGCACACAAGTCATTCTACAAAAGAATGGTTAAAGACGAATATAAAGTTAATGCTTTGGAATGGCCCAAGTCAAAGTCCTGACCCTAATCCAATGGAAATGTTGTGGAAGGACTGAAGTGAGCAGTTAATGTGAGGAAAACCCACAAACATCCCAGAGTTGAAGCTGTCTGTTACGAGAATGGGCTAAAATTCCTCCAAGCAGAAAAACAGGAAATGTCGTTGCAGTTATTGGCTGCTGGGGGGGGTCACACCAGTCTGAAAGCAAAGGTTCACATACTTTTGCCACTCACTAATATGTAATATTGGACCATTTTCCTTCAATCAATAAAGGACCAAGATAATATTTTTGTCTCATTTGTTTAACTGGGTTCTCTTTATCTACTTTTAGGTCTTGTGTGAAAATCTGATGATGTTTTAGGTCATATTTATGCAGAAATATAGAAAACTCTAAAGGGTTCATAAACTTTCAAGCACCACTGTATTGTATGTGCTACAGTACATGGTGGCTAATGCCTCAACTGATTGATATTTAGCCTGACCAATACATGCATGCATTTTTATAATTAATATACACATTATCAGTCATGTTGCTGAAGCATTCCAAATCACCAAGCACATTACAATTGGATGTCAAATGGCTCTTAAGTCTTTCACTGTCTGTTTAAAAGAGAAGTCTGTCTTTGGCATATTTGTGAAAATGTTCAGACTGATTGTATAAACAAAAGGAGCAGTTTGCTTTTGATTTAAACTTGAATGCTTGACGTCATGGTCTGGGCTTATTTCTAGTGGCACTCAAATGGATGCGTAATCTTTAGTCACCCCTCCCCACTTAAGCGAAGAACATACAGAGGCTTAAAAAGGGCCTGGTGAGATGGAAACTCTGAGTCATCAGCCTACAACGAAAAGAAGCAGCAAGGACACTGATGCCTTCTGTCAGGGTTACTGCTTGGTTCGTTTCCAGTATTACTATGAAGATGACTATTTCTATTTGAATAATTATTCTACGTTCTCCCAGGTCGCACAGGGCGCTACACTCTGATCGAGAAATGGAGAGATTCCGAGCGCCACCTGGCTCCTCATGAGAGTCCTGTGGCCTCACTGAACACTTGGGGCCAGTATGCGGGAGATGTCCAGTTCATTCTGCACCGCACAGGTCCTTCTCTCACCGAGCGGCCTCCATCTGAGGGGCCCCCTGTTCTGCGGGGCCCCGAGCGTGGCCTGTACCGGCAGAGCCTTCCCATCATGGCCAAACTCCGAGCCCAGGCTGACCGATCACTACACCGACGCGAGCCACGTCGGAAATCCCTAACCTTCACCGGCACTCCACGTGGCCTCAGAGACATACTTAATGGCACCAGGATTGGAGACACTGACTCTAAACGCTGTGTGGTTCTGTTAAACAGTGCTCAGCACGGTATGTCTGCATCTCCACAGCTCACTTCAAGTCGCCTGGAAGAACTGATGCGCCTCGTAAGGCTGCAAAGGGAGTCTCTGGTCATGCTGGAGCGTCGGACAGAGGCATGTGATGCACAGCTACAAGCATGGAGTGAGAAAAGAATGTGCAGTGAGGACTCATGGGTAGCCATGACGGAGGAAATGGTACACCTTGAGCAGCAGCTGTGCAGGACCCAGGTGGAGGTGGAGGAGGAGGAGTTCTGGGCCAGTGAACTGCAGATTGAGCGTGAGAGCGAGAGGCAGCTGGAGGAACGCCTGCAGGAAGTTTGCACACGTCTCAAAGCCAGTGAGACTGAGCTGAACCAGAGGGTGGCATGTCTGCACAACATGGAGGCAGGACTGGAGTCCCAAAGGCATCAGGAGCAGAAGAGGGAGAACCAGCACTGGAGTGAAGGAGACGTGAAGTCCAGGCTACAGACGGTAAAGGCGGAAATAAAGGCTCAGTCTCAGCACACAGCCCAGCTTGAAAACAGCTGCAGGGCTGTGGAGAGATCACTGGGGCACTCCAGTAAGAGACTACAGGTAAGTGGGATTGTCCCAGAATCTTTTAGGTGCATAAAGTTGCTGCTAAAATTATTCATTTGTTAAAACAAGATTAAAACTCAAACTCTGTATGCATACAAACGTATGAGAAAACTGACGGAATTTAGAATTTTCTATATTTCTGCATAAATATGACCTAAAACGTCATCAGATTTTCACACAAGTCCTAAAAGTAGATAAAGAGAACCCAGTTAAACAAACGACACAAAAATATTATATTGGTTATTGTTTATTGAGGAAAACAATCCAAATATTACATATTAGTGGTGGCAAAAAAAAGCAGTAACCTCTAGTATATTACTAGTTAATGTGCAACGTGAAATTAGTCAGGTATTTTCAATCAATGGGATGACAATCAGGGTGAGTGGGCACCCCTGATTTTATTTAAAGAACAGGATCTATCAAAGTATGATCTTCACAACACATGATAGTTGCCGAAGGTCACGGGACCCCAGGGTAACTTTAAGCACTGAAGTGATTCTCTCACATTGGCTAATGTTCATGTTCATGAGTCCACCAACAGAAGAAACACTGAACACCAATGGTGTGCATGCAGGGTGCAAGGAGAAAGCCAATGCTCTCAAAAAAGGAACATTGTGCTCGTCTGCAGTTTGCTAAAGATCACTGGACAAGCAGAAGACACACCAGATACTCAAAGCAAAGGTTCGCCATACTTTTGGCCACTCACTAATTGTTATATTGGATTTCTGAGGTTCTCAGACATCTCCTTTGTTCATGCCATGATATAGTTCCACAAAAGTGTTGTGGAGAGCAGAACTTTGATAGATGCCTGTTCTTTAAATAAAAGGGTGCCCACTCCCCTGATTATCATCCATTGATGAAAACACTGCCTCTAATTCACCTTAAAATTAAATGTAATCCTAGAAGAGGTTCACATACTTTTGCCACTCACTAATATGTAATATTGGGATTCATTTTCCTCATAAGTAATGACCAAGTATAATATTTGTGAACTTGTTTTGTGAAAATCTGATGATGTTTTAGGTCATATTATGCAGAAATATAGAAAATTCTAAAGGGTTCACAACTTTCAAGCACCACTGTATAATGGAAAAGTAGAAAGACATTACTTACAAACAACAAAATAAAACGGTATTAAAAGAATACCCAACATTTACAAAATCTCGACTCTGACTGAAGATTCAGTGAAAATAGCCAAAATACAGAAAAATGTTGGACAGCATTACAGGGACTGTGGTGGCACAGGTACAAGACCACCCAAACACAAGATACAGGGTTCATTCCAGTCACTGTCAAGCTGCCAGTGTTGGTCTCTTCAATCAAGGCCTTTTAACCGGTAAAGCTTACCTTGAAACAAAGTGCAACTACTAAAATGATTAATGTATTTTTTAAAATAATCATATATTGTAAAAGCTTGGCCAGTGCATCTGAAATTATCTTTTGTTTGGTTGGTTTGGTTTACTTTTAACGCCTTATTCAGCATCAAGGGCTGTTACGAAATACACAAGGTTCAATCCCTCGAAACTCGTCATACATACTCAGATCGGGCCAATTTAGCGTTTGGACTCTGGGGGGGAACCGGAGAACCTGGAGTAAACCCATCCAGGCACAGGGAGGCCATGCAAACTCCACACTGACAGAGCTCAAGGTCAGGATCGAACCAGGGTTGCTGGAGCTATGAGGAGACCAAGCTAGCCACTACACCACCACCACGCCCAAAATTATATCTACTAAGTACAGTATTTCAGAAAAACTGGTGCAGTTTCCTTTCCCTGTCCTCATGCAGCAAGGAATACAAGATTACTTAATACAGAATTGCTTCACAACCAAAAATTCTAGCTTCTTGGCAAAGACAACCAGATATATTTTTCATGGAAATAATCTCCATGGAGTCCATGATTTCTTGTAACCTATCACAGTTCCCAGTAACTTTCAATGGAAAAAAGTAACGGCACAAATCCTTGACCATATTTAATGATATTACATTACTTTATGTCTCCAATCCTTCATTTATGTCCAATTCACCATTGGGGGGTGAGATCTAATCATAAAACCCACTTCCAGTCAAAGTTCCAGTAGTGTTTAATGCACTCTTCTGATAGAACCTTATAAAGCATATGTAGGCCGTGCACAAATCATGCCTTATGTAGCAGATGTGAGCAGATATACACATTTTTCCCCAGGAGAGTCAGTATGAGCTGGAGCAGCTGACCAAAGAGTTGAGGCAGGTGAATCTGCAGCAGTTCATTCAGCAGACTGGCACTAAAGTGACTGTGCTGCCTGTGGAGCCCAGTGATGTGGAGGCCAGCCCTGCAGCTCAGGATTCAGGTACTGTTCTTTGTACTGTACATATGGAATACAGTTGTGTGAATATAAAGCATGTCTGGTCATTTCTCTTCCCAAAGACACGTTCCTCATATTTCCAGTTCACGTTTTTCATAGATACTGTCCAACCCAGACTGATGCCTCCTACCAGCCATCTTCAGTTTTTGTTTTTTGACAGTTTAGGAACAGTAGGAAAGTTAAGACTTGTTAGTATTCGCGGCCAATAACTCTCATTGTGTTGATGCATCACACATTATTTTGGCACACACTGTAAGACTGGAAGACATTCAGATCCCCCACTGAGAGCTAGTGTTCCTCCCCCTTCCTTTCAGTGCTAGTTACTGTGGCAACAGCTGACCTAGGCAGTGGCATGCACCTTACATTTTCCTGTTACTTCTTGCTTTTAGCCATTAACAGTACTATACCAAAAATCATGAGGAGGCACAAAATGGCAATGTGTGCCATGGTGGTGAGCTGCTAGTCATGAGTTGGATTCAAAGGAGTTCTGTGATTGTTGCAAACTAGAGATGCACCGATCGATCGGCCAGTGACCGGAATCAGCCGGTTTTCAGCTTGATCGGCCATAACAAGTGCACGGTGCTGTTACTAACTTTAATTCTTGTGTCCTAACAAAAGTTCCCAATCCCTTTCAATGGAAAACTGTAATATCACAAATCATTCACCATACTAAATGATCATATTAGATTGTTTGGAGGTTTGTGAAAAGGTTTGTCCAATAACCTAGTGCGCATTGTTTTATGTTGAGAGGTAAGAAGATCCATTAAAAGAAAAGTTTAACAAATGTTTCTGTATGCTGTCAATTAAAATTCTTATAAAGAAAGAATATTATTCGAATATTATTGTTATTAACGATAACAACAGTGGTACCACTGTACATGCAACAAACTGTACAAAAAGTATTTAAAACAATAATGTGGCTGCAGTTATTGAATGTACTATACTTCAAGTGAAATTACAGGTGCTTGTCTTCTAATAAGAGTACTTTCTTATGCCTGCCAGATTTTGTAGCCCTGACTGGTTCATTGAAGCGGCCAGGACCATCTCATGCAGTGGGTAACCTACGGGTGCTACACAGCCCCATCACCTCCTCTCTTAATCCTGAGGGTATCTATGTCTGACAAATGGCACCGCCCATCTTCACAGATTTACAGAAACACTCCAGATTCGTCTGACAGCAACATTGTTTGAGCGAGCTGATGCAAGTATTTGAAAGGCACTCAAAGGAAGTGAATTGTTGGTTAAGGCTTTATGGTGACAGTCAGGTTTGTCCTTGCAGTATTGAAGTGCTAAGACTGATCAAGAAGTGCAAAATTGGACATGAAGGTAAACTTTTTGTGGTTACTGTAAATATACCTCAAAAATCCATCTGTAAGCTGGAAGTTCTGCTATTGTTTTGAGGTGTTTAGTGCCAGGTTGTTACATTTTCCACAGTAAACAATCTGAATATGCTTCTTTACATGTGTTGGCTGTGGAAGAACCGGCCTCATGAGCTGGCCGGTACAGTAGGAAGAATAACACGTCGAGTTAGAGCAGAAATGTGAATATATCTTGTATAGCTGTTAAACAATCACTTAAGCAACATGTTCCATGCACCTTTACCTGTGGCATCCAAATTTAGCTCATTTTGGATTGTGCTTCATGTACCCCATTTACATTTTTCATGGTTTTTTGCAATGTTGAGCCAAAGATACCTGCTAATGTGTATATTTTGTTAGCTATTATCCAACTGCTTGGCTGCAGTTGTACAGCAATATATTTCTGGGTACATAATTATTAAAGTTACCCTTTAATTTTTACTAACATACATCTTATGCAAGAGATGGGTGTGCACATGTGAAAATGAGCTTTGCATTTAAGTTGACAGAAGTATTAAACCCTAATATTACGTTATATTATGCTTGGCATACGTGCACTGCCAGTTAATGCATTTACAATCATTGTTCGTGTTACTAGTGCCTTAAACCTCTAATGAAGCATTTACATGATCAGATTCATTGGGACATCCCAAGAATGTATACATTTGTACCTGTCAATAGACCGAAACATTGTGTCAGAACTCTTGTCTGTGTTTGAATCCATAATTTATTTACTCATTCATTCATTCATTCAACTCTATACTGTTACACAGAACACTGAATGTTGAACAATTTTGAGAAACATGGCTATGTTTGTGTTGGTAAGACAGCTTCTGAAACTGGTTGCTTGCTATGCTAGCGTATGTTTTACTTTTCTTTGTAAAGGAAGGCCCAGTGTTTGGTGCCATGTTAATGGTCTATAGATTATAAACTAAGCATGTACTGTAAATGTTGACTACATGGGAATTCAAATTTTATTCTATGCATCCCATTATACTGCATGAATTACATAGGGATTTGTTATACATTGTTGCTTTACTGTTACCACTGCATTTTATGCTTATTCTCCAGTGTTGTGAACATTGCCAATTGTATTGGTTCTTCAATCATTTTTTTTTTTAGTTTGGAAAAACTATTTTAAGAGGCTTTAAAGCCACGAGTATGATACATATTGCTCATAAAATTGTGTTTTATTGCACTGTATTTCAACATTAAAATCAAATTAACACATTTGTCATCCCTCCACAAAATATTCATTCTGTGTCACTTCAGCATGAAAACAGCTTTGGCACGTCCCTAATATCATAGGTTAGACCAGTGGTTCCCAAATTGAGGGAGCGGAGTTATTGCCGGGGAGGTTTGTACAGCAAGGCAAAGGAATGAGGCATGTTTATAATGCAGGTCACTTGTAATAATTCCACTGTGAAGGTAAGTTGTTACTGTGGTTTGTTGTGTTCAATAAGAAGATGCAGTTTTATATGAATTACAGTATTTTAAATAAATTCCAGTGGAGTTTGGTAGCAAATGACGTGTATGTACATGTCAGAGCCGGGGGGAACAAAAATATTCTCATCTGCAAAAGGGGCCAAAAGTTGGGGAACCACTGGGTTAAAGGAAAATCTTTCACCCTAGTGTCTAGCTCCTCACCCTCATGTGACTTGAGACGCCCATCATATTCTGTAGTCCATCATCCCACAGTATATGGGGTTGTAGCACGGATAAGATAAGGCTATGAGGAGCCCCTGCCAGGCAGTACGCCTCATCCACATCCACACCCCAGGATCGTAGCATTTTCAGGGCAGTGGCACACACATCTCTGGAACCATACACTGTCACGAGGCTGGTATGGAGAGGGCTGTCTTCACGCCCAAGCTTTCTCCTCATCTCCCCAATCAGCACTGCAAACTCCCTAATGCATGCCTGGGAAAACAGAAGGTTAATAGATGTGCCAGACTAGACAAACTTAAGATAAAGTCTGCATTTCATGTAATAAGAATTACATTCTTAACAGCGTATACTAATTGGGTTTCTTAAATAAATAAATCGTACACAGTACTATTACAGTACTATTACTATTTATTTAGTGCACAGTGTGGCAATATACAACAAACAAATCTGTTTGTTAAATAACACGAGGAAATCATTTAAACAGAGTCCGTGATGTTTTACCCTGATTAAATATGTTAGAAAAGTGACTTTACATGAGAATGTTATGCATCTACAACTCATGACTACCTGCAAATATGTCCGAGTAGCTACATGTGGAATTATTTTAGCTTAGAGCTACTGTACATATATACTATAGATGGCATGGCTCGTCAGTTATTCGGATATCTAAAACCATCTTACGATTCACAGAATTAGCACATACCTCATATCATAGGTTAGGCCAAATTAAAGGCATGACCTATTTAGTGTAATTTATTCTAAACTGTCAGTCATTTTAAAATTGTTTATTCATTGTTAAAAGTGCACAATTGAATAGTCGAAAAACAAAATTGTACACAATGTTAAATCCCTAACAAAAGCTACAAATGAAAAATGACAAACTTCATAACAGAAATCGTGGACTCTGGACGGTACGCCAGTTTTCCACAGGGCTCACTACTGAAGTGCCAGGGGATGATCCCCAGCCCAGTCTCTCGCCACAGAGATGGCCACTTGGAATATTTTAGGCACTTCTGTACTGAACTATGAAGATATTGTAGACTTCATCATGTATAGTATAAATAGCATAAGCATATACCTTTGCTGCCTTGTAGTTCTGGACATCACTGATCCCCAGATCGTTAAGACATTCCATGGGATCGCCTGTAAGGCCGATGAGGTCTCCTGAGAAAAGCACCTTGAGCTGACCTACAACCTGCTTATCTTCATGCTTGTAGAGAAATGCAGCAGGAACACCTAATGATGGCACAAGTAAGCAAAAGCTGTACATTGCACTTACCTATTCAGTATGTATCATATTTACTTTATTGTGCAAATGTTGTGTGTGTGTGTACATATCAGTTTTACTCCATCCATCTACCTGCATGTAAGGCACCATGTACATCATCTCTGTCAGTGGACAGCAACAGCTTTATACAGTTTGCTTGCAATGTCTTTATGAACTCTTCTGTAGGGCAAAAGCAAAATTTTCCAATTTCTAGACCTGGTCAGAAGAGGAAAACATAAATGGTAAACTTTCAGGTAAACTGTCACCAGTGGATTCCAGTCATATAGATTGGAGGTATATCTTACCATAATGTGTTGTACTTTGAGTAATCTTTGTTTTTATATATTCATCATAGTCTTTTCCAAGCAGGATCACCTCAAACAACAATGTCTCACTTTTATTCAGGCTTATTAACCTCTCGTTGACTGCTTGCACTGCCTGTTGATAGAGAATACATCCCGATACTCTGGATTTTATTTGCTTGAAATGTTGGATTCATGTCAAACTAGATGTGATACATTTTCTAGTCTAATCCAACGGACACATTGTATGCTATAAAAGCATGTGATGTTGCTCAACATGATGCACATCATGCATGTGAACATTAACACCACAGAAGGAGGTGGGAGGGGGCAATTCAAGGGCTCCAAGTACACAGAGGACAAGTGACTTTGGGGTAATCTTTTTGATAGTCATTCCACAGATGGATGTCCTGACATTTTCCTTTAGAATTTGCTCATATAATTCATTATTCCTTCAATAATGGCAAAGATTTCTTGCCCAGATGCAGCAAAACAGGCCCAAACCATGACACTACCACCAACATGTTTCAGACGGGATACGGTTCTTGTGCTGGAATGTAGTGTGTTTCTGTCTCTAGACATGATGCTTCTCATTTGAAGCAGTTTGGTTACGTGAGTCCACAAAAGGTTTTTCCAGTAGCCTTCTGGATTGTCCATGTGCCACTTGATGGGCAGCAGTGTTGTTTTTGGAGAGTAGTGGCTTTCTCCTTGCAACCCTGCCATGCACACCATTGTTATTCAGTGTTCTCCTGATGGTGGACTCATTAACATTAGATAGAATAGCCAATGTGAAGGAGGGCTTAGAAATCAGCCTGGGTTCCTTTCAGACTAGTACACACCTTGCGTTTGGAGTGATCTTTGTTGGTACGCCGAGTAAAAGTAGTCTTGGATTTAACCAATTTGTACACAATCTGCCTGACTGACAATAGGTGGAGTCCAAAAAAGTGGTTTTGTAATGTTTTCCATGGGCAACATGTTGTGAAGACCAGACTCTGACAGATCCCTGTTCCATAAATATGGGACTGTGGTGACCAAGTAGTTAATATACTGGAATATGGACCAGGATTCAAATCCCACCTCCCACTGCCAGTCTGTCACTGTTGGGTCCTGAGCAAGGCCCTTAACCCACAATTGCTTGGATTTTAAGACTGTATCACTTGTAAGTCGATCTGGATAAGAGTATCTGCAAAATGACTAAATGTATTGTAAATACAAAAGGGTGCCCACCCATGCTTGACTGTGCCACACCCGACTGTAATTGACTTCAATTCAACCACTAATCCTAGTGGTTTACTTACTTTTGCCACTCACGGGTAATGCAATATTGGACCATTTCCCTCAATAAATAAATTACCAAGTTATAATATTTTTGTCTGGTTTGATTGTGTTCTTTTGCTCAGCTTTTAGGACATCTTAATATCTGAAACTGCAATATATAGAACTGGCAGCAGATACAGAACAATGAGGATGGAACGCTAGAGTCTATCCGGATGAAGTGGGATGTAGAGGGTTTGTGGCTTCTTCTACCATTAGATCGCTGAAAGATTTTGGTATTCAGACAGTTAGAGCCATCTCTGAAGCAGCTGAAAGAAGCAGTCAGTGGATATGGATCCCTTGCTGGGCAAAACTGCAACATGAGGCATCTGTAAGCGGGCATGGGACACAAGCTTGGGTTTGATCACCCCGAAGCTGGCCAACTTTGATGAGGGTGTACAGTGTTTAATGTCCAAAACACCCCATAATTCTAAGGTACACTACTGATGATGTGTCCCTCCCCAAATTTTAGCATCCTTTACCTGTTCGAAATAGTTCCCGAAATAGACTACCATCTACTGGCACAAAGGACAATTAACATGTCCTGTGTTTTTCATGTCGCAGGTCATACTTTTGCAGAAATATGGAACATTCTAAAACGGGTTGGCAGTAGGGAAGCACTATCTGCTTTTCAGCTGATCCTCAACTCTGATATCAGTATACTACCTAAAATGTGATCCAAGAAAGAAAGAAAAAAGGGGGGGATAGGAAGCAAAGTACATTATAATCATTTTCAGCTCATAATTGTGCACAAGGGGCAGGATATTACCTTCATGAAGGGGAAGGCTGTGCCTTTTGGAAGTGGGCTGGAATCTGTTTGAGCTTGACATATAGAGTCATCTACGACGAACACATCATGGCAGGACACCGCAACCAGCAGTGAAGAGGCATTCTGCAGAATAAAAGCTTTCAGTAAATACAGCAAAATGGCTGGATAAACTGCCATTATGCACGAGTTAATTAAACCCTGAGTAAGTCGCTGCATAATACACGTTCTACTATGAAGTACCAGTTTCACCTTTTCCACCTCCTCCGCGCTCCTCCTCACGTCTTGATCCATGTTCAAAGATAACAATGATAAACAAAACATAAACAAACGCACACTAGACCCCGGCTTTCAGAATCATAAACACTAAACCTACACACGAAACAAAGTCAGACTAAACATAACACTGCACCCAACCCACTAACACAAACACCGCCGTTCCCAATAAAGAAACACCGTATTTAACCTAAACAGGTATTAATTTGTGCCCTGTCATTTTAACCGTCGAATCGGGGCTGAATTACAAACGGGTCCAGACACACTACATACGTGCGCTTCCTAGGGCATTGTGCAATGGCTCCTGCTGCCGATCTAGTGCCCTTTGTGTTTCAGAACAGGATACTTGACATCGGACCGTAGCGTAACGCATATTTCCGCGATAGCTCATGTTTTGATTGTCGCACTCTTCAGCGGAGGATGCAGTGACATCTGCTGGCTGAAAATTAAGGGATTTGTAGTCAGTGTTAGTTGTGTATCAGAGGCAGCAACACTGGCATGGTAGCGGGTCGCGCTGGTACGATTGACTTTGGGACAGTGTCACTGGAAATGTATTGTGTGGTGCATTACAGAGAGGTACAGTGGGGCTAAAAAGTATTTAGTCAGCCACTGATTATGCAAGTTCTCCGACTTAGAAAGATGAGAGAGGTCTGTAATTTTCATCATAGGTACACTTCATCTGAGAGACAAAATGAGAAAATCAAGGAAATCACATTGTAGGATTTTAAAATAATTTCATTGTAAATTATGGTGGAAAATAAGTATTTGGTCAATACATTTGGTTCAACTCAATACTTTGTAACATAACCTTTGTTGGCAATGACAGAGTTCAAACGTTTCCTCTAAGTCTTCACCAGGTTTGCACACACTGTGGCTGGTATTTTGGCCCATTCCTCCATGCAGATCTCCTCTAGAGCAGTGATGTTTGGGGGCAACACGGACTTTTCTCTCCACACATTTTCTATGGGGCTGAGGTCTGGAGACTGGCAAGGCCAATCCAGGACCTTGAAATGCTTTTTACGGAGCCACTCCTTCGTTGCCCAAGCAATGTGTTTGGGATCATTGTCATGCTGGAAGACCCAGCCACGTTCCATCTTCAATGCTCTCACTGATGACAGGAGGTTTTGGTTAAAAATCTCACGATTCATGGCCCCATTCATTCTTCCCTTAACACAGATCAGTCGTCCTGTCCCCTTTGCAGAAAAACAGCCCCAAAGCATGATGTTTCCACCCCCATGCTTCACAGTAGGTATGGTGCAACTCCGCATTCTTCTTCCTCCAAACACAACAAGTTGAGTTTTTACCAAAAAGTTCTATTTTAGTTTCATCTGACCACATGATATTCTCCCAATCCTCTTCTGAATCATCCATATGCTCTCTGGCAAACTTCAGACGGTTCTGGACATGTACTGGTTTAAGCAGGGGACCACACACCTGGCACTGCAGGATCTGAGTCCCTCTCAGCGTAGTGTGTTACTGATGGTAGCCTTTGTTACTTTGGTCCCAGCTCTCTGCAGGTCATTCATCCAGGTCCCTCTGTGTAGTTCTGGATTTTTTGCTCACCGTTTCTCATGATCATTTTGACCCCATGGATGAGATCTTGCGTGGAGCCCCAGATCGAGGGAGATTATCAGTGGTCTCTGTACGTCTTACAGTTGCTCCCACAGTTGATTTATTCTCACCAACCTGCTCTGCCTATTGTAGATTCACTCTTCCCAGCCTGGTGCAGGTCTACAAATTTTCTTCCTGGTGTCCTTCGACAGCTCGTTGGTCTTGGCCATGGTTGGAGTTTTGGAGTCTGACTGTTTGAGGCTGTAGGACAGGTGGTCTTTTTATACAGATAACGAGGTCAAACAGGTGCCATTAATACAGGTACCGAGTGGAGAACAGAAGAGCCTCTTTAAGAAGAAGTTACAGGTCTGTGAGAGCCAGAAATCTTGCTTGTTTGTGGGTGACCAAATACTTACTTCCATCATGATTCACAATTAAATTCTTTAAAAAAATCCTACAATGTGATTTCCTGGATTTTTTTTTTCTCATTTTGTCTCTCATAGATGAAGTGTACCTATGATGAAAATTATAGGTACACTTCACTTTCTAAGTCGGAGAACTTGCACAATCAGTGACTGACTAAATACTTTTTTGCCCCACTGTATATTCTAGTGTGTAGCACTGGCACTATTGTATCAGTCGCAGTAACGCTAGTTATCTATTTTGTTTATTATTTAAGGTCGCTTATGGCACCAATGGCTATTCGCAACAGGCACAATGTTACACTGAAACTAGTCACACTCGCACAAGGTCAATTTAGAATAATCAGTTAATCAAGCCTTTGCGCTGTGGGGTAGAAACCAGAGTTCCCCAAGTAAATCCTCGGGGCAGACATGCAAACTCCACACAGATGTCCGAGGTCAGGATCAAATTGTAGTGTGTGGTGCTGGTTTAGTGCATCAGGGGCAGCTAGTGGAAGTGGTAGGGTGCTGCACTGGTACTAGTGTCTCAGTAACACAATACATTTGTACTGATTGCTGGTTTTAGTTTGTTTCTTTCAGCCAAAGCTTGACTATTACTTCAAATGTTACTAGTGAAAATGTTAATAAGCAGGCCTTAGTGGCCACATAATTTGTTGTGTTTTAACGTTTTGATAGTGCTTTTATATGGTGGTGTCTCCCTCTATTGTATTAAGATTTGCATTTAATTTTACAGTAAAGGGTTACTTCTGACTGGACTCCCCACCCTCAGACAGAGCCAATCATGGCTGCATGCAATTCCTATCCTGGCCACAATCTGGGACCCTGCAGTTGTGAGCTAGTGTATTAGACTGCTGCACCCCTGTTGTTATTTGTGAAAGTAATACAGCTACATATTAACTACTTTATTCCTATTCCTAATTACAATGCATCGCTGATTCCTCGACTCGTTCAGTGCCCGCTGAGTGGCATTGCCCTGAGTGACATGGTGACATGGGATACATGAAGATAAGCTCCACTTCAGCTTTTTTGACTGCCCGCTCCCAGCCTCAGGAGTAAAGCACAGAGTGAACTACAGATCCCATAATTGGTTTGCACTGTTTTTCTTTGTTTATTTGTTTATACAAATAGGGGTACAAACCAGCGCTAACATGGGCTACAAAACCAGCTGAGGAGTGGAAGTTATAAAGAACGAGCTAGAGAAACAACCACCGCAGGTACATGTACTTGCACAGACATGTAACACACCCATCACAAAGAGCAAACATGGTTGCTTAATAATAATTATTGCAACATTCATTCCATAAAAAGAGCATCAGCAGTCAGATTCTCTGCTCCTTTGTGGTGAACATTCGAACTAAACAAGGTCTTAAACAGAGACTGAATGACAACCTGGAAGATTAAGTATACCCTGGACAGCATCCAGTCCATATCAGGGCGTGGATTAGGAGTATTCTTGGTGCTTACTACTGTTACCACCTGTGCTCAGCTCATTTGAGTGATTGTGTTTTTGTTACTTTCTGTATGTGGGTAAATTTGATTTGATAAAAGCATTGAAACATGTTATCTTTTTGAGTCTCGTTTTTCTGGTGTGTCTTTGTGCTCATTTTACACCATGCTTTGAATGCTCACATGCATTGGTTTTTGCTTCAGCTGTTCTTTGCTTGTGTATTGTTGTGCATACTTGTGGTTCTGGTACTGACCTCTGCCTGTTCTGCCCCTGATTATTCTATTTTGCTGTGGATTTTGGACACTGGTTGTATACAGTTTTTGTGTTTTCTTCAGGGCTGTGTGTGTTAATGGGTGTTGTTGGCTGTCATCTCCACTTCCTTCAACTTTTTCCTATTCTAGACTGGGATGCATCACCACATTCAGCATTTGTCATGCTTTCAACATTTTGCTATTGTTTTATTTTTCTGGTGCCCTTCCCTTCTAGTTTCCCACTACCTTCAAGATGATCTCCCAGGTTAAACCAATGCTTACTTAGCAGTTAGTCCAGCAGTAAAATAGCAGTTTAAACCAGCAATAACTATCCAAAACCATGGTTTGGATTTGGAAACCTTTGGGCAGAGATTAATCTTCCTGGGCATGAACGGGTCCAGCTTTATCAACATGTGAGACATGAGTTTACATCTTTTGGGACTGTGGCTTGGTGGTTAATGTGGAACTGTGGAACAGAAGGTTCAGGGTTCAAATCCCACCTCTGCCAAGCTGCCACTGTTGGCTGCTTGCCCTTAACTCGCAACTGCTGTGTAAGACCTTTGTAAGACTTTATCAGGTGTAAGTTGCTCTTGATAATGGCTTCTTGTAAATGAGTAAATGTAATCTACATGTGTTTCTGTAGTGAATGTTTGGTAATCATATACAATATTTTCCCTCACTCCACTATCAACACTATGATCCTTACATTAATAAAAAAAGAGCCCACAACCTTCCAGCTTTGTAATTTTATATGTTAAAACATAACCCTCGCCAGATCCTAAAATTAGTTACCACAAAGCCAGCTAAAACACAGAAGCCATTTTTGTCAAAAGTGGTCTTACTGCTTCCAGTTGGTAATGATCTGGGAAGGGTCCATAGTGTGAATGATAGTAATAATACCCATGAAATTAAGTTCACATGACTGGCAGACGTTGCTCTTGCTCTTCTTCCTCAGAAGCAGCCAATCATGTCTGCATGTAATGCCCTTCCTGATCGGGATACACTACTGGCATGTGAGTCCAGGTCCCTGTGGTGGGGGCTACCAGATGTGCAGAACATTGATTACTGCAATGAATGTTCAGTGTATCCATTTACAAACATGCTAGTTGTTACTGTTCAATTTGTTTTATATAATTTTATGAAGCAAAGATTTGTTATAATACAGCACTGTTACTATGTGTGGGTCACGTTCATATATCATTGATCAGATGTCCCCACAAAGACAGAGAGATCAGACATTTATTAACTTGTGGGGCCATTTTGCTGGGGATTATTTTTCATAGAAACTGCAAGTTTCTTTTGAAAAACAAAGAGTGAAGACTCGCTTTGGGTTTAATGAGCTCCATGTTATGGTGAGGGAGTGAGAGAGTACGTGAGAGTGAGAGATGAGAGAGAGAGCTTTGGGTTAATGAGCTCAATGTTAGTGGTGAGAGAGAGAGAGACAGAGAGAGAGAGAGAGAGAGAGAGAGAGAGAGAGAGAGAGAGAGAGAGACAGAGACAGAAAGTACTCAGAGGTGGAGACAGAGCTACACTTCCTAACACAGTGCACCAAATAGGACTTAATCAGAACCCAATTCTACAGCAAAATCAGCAGCATCCCCCAGAGTTTCTCCACATAAAGAACACGGAGAAACTGAGCTGGTTATTAGGAGAGAAGTGAGCCTAATAGCAGCACACTTTGTAAAAGCCTGCATCAAACTGAGACCCCCCCTAACCTATAAGAAAATAATAATAATGCTGTAATTAATTCAATATTATAGATTTATAGATAGGCGCGTAAAGAACAATTCGCCTGACGTATTCATTAAACTGGCCATGAAGTCACTCATCATAAATAACCGCGACCGTGCGTTCTTTACCGTGGACCCCACTTTGTTTCCGCCGACGAATTTAGTTCCCAGTTAAAAGTTCCGCTATGCTCCTGGGGATACACACACACACACACGCACGCAGCCTATATGCAGATAGGCTACTCTGTCGTCAACGCTGCTGGCACACGTTTCCACTGTTACTTGTTGAAGAACTCGCACCTGCATGGGTTTTGTGAGATCTTTTAAAAAGCTTTTGGAGTTTGACATCGACTCAAACACTGTTTGGTGAAATAATATCTGCCGCACACAGATAACCCAGCTATTGTAATAACTGTTGGAGTACAAAGTTCGCTCTGTAATTCACTTAATATGTAACTCATTATAAAAGTGATACAAGCGATATCTCGTACAAAAGACTTCAGCGACTGAAACACAGCCAGAAGCGGAACGTTGCTGCCAGAGCCATGACGGCATTAACTCTTCTTCTCTGCGGTTTCATAACATCTTGCTTGCTAAACCAAGGGACAGCAAACCAAGGTATGTGTTTTTTTATGGTCTAAAGGTTTGCATTTTCATAGCAAAATAAACAAACAGTAGTAGTTTAGTAGTTAACTATCAGTTTTTAAGTTTACTTTTACGTTTAGTCATTTAGCAGACGCCCTTATCCACAGCGACTTATATTTACATTTAGAATATTTCGCAGACGCCCTTATCCAGAGCGACTTACAGCTGCTGCAATCTCAGCAATTACAATCGTTACAATCCAAGCAATTGTGGGTTCAGGCTTTTGCTCAAGGACCCAAGTGGCAACTTGGCAGTGGTGGCATTTGAATTCTAGACCTACTGGTCCATAGTCTAGCATCTTAACCACTAGGCCATCACAGTCCCAACTTGATAGTCTTACAGTCCAAGCAATTTAGGTCCTTGCTCAAGGACTCAACAGTGACAGGTTGGCAGAGGTAGGATTTGAATTCTAGACCTTCTGTGCTTCAGTCCAGTACCTAAAATACACTCATTGACAAAATTGAACACACCCAGATTGAACTGTCAGATTGCTGCAAAGCTCTGTCTCAGCCAGATATGTAAATGATTTCAGGTGTGGTCTGATTAGACACTGGGTCTTTCCACAAGAAAAAAATATAAAGCATAAAAGTGTTGGTTCAAGTCCCACACATGATGTTCTTATGCTTCAGCTTCGCTCAGGCTGTTTCCTTCATCGATCCCACCATGCCAGGGGGCGGTGGCTCCCATCCTCCTCCGGTTATCTGGGGTCGAAGTGCCCCCAAGGACTTTCCTGCTTAGACTAAGGATCCTGGAGTGACTATGTATCAGACTACTTAATGCCAATGTGCATATTTTACAGTTTATTTGAACTATGACTGCATGACTTATTAGTTTAGATAAATTTGTTTCATTCTTAATTTATCATCTACGCCGCCCAAGGAGGTTGGAACCCTTGTGAAGTCTTGGTCCTCACAAGGTTTCTTCCTCATAACACTTAGGGAGTTTTTCCTTGCCACTGTTGCCCTAGGCTTGCTCAATTTGAGATTGGATGTAGATATTAGGAGATAATCTAAACTTGTAAAGTTGCTTTGAGACAATGCTCCAATGTAAAAAGCGCTATATAAATAAATTTGACTTGACTTCCCCCTCTGTCCTATATTAAGGCTCTGAGAGGCTGCTCTTGGGTAGTGTACCTCTTGGTGAGAGATTGTTCACTGCTAGACATCCCTCTGCAATGAATTTGAAAGACATTATACCCAGTTGACAAGCTTTGAGAGGGGGCGCATCATTGGACTGAGAGAAGCAGGATGGTTGTTTTGACGAATTGTCTGCCATCTAAGGCGTTCTGACCCAACTGCTAGGACGTTTGGGAGCAGTGGTTCCGTGAGGGTGCACACATGCAGCGAACAGGCTCTGGACGGCCCAGACAGACATCCATAGAAAGGATTGTTTGAGCCGTCAAGAAGCTTGAGCAGCTCCCACAGTTTTGTTGACCACCAGACACAGATGGCACCTTCACTACACACTTCTTTCTCTGCCATTTTCATGAGCTTCACAGATTTGTTGTCATGGCACCCATTACGTGTGCTGCCCTTGATAGCCAGGCACCATCGCCTTTGTTAGCAGTGGTGTTCTGAACTAGAAACCTGAACTGCTACGGACTGGAACCATATTGTCTTTAGCGATGAGTCCAGATTCTGTTTGGGATCTGATGATGGTTAGGTTTGAATATGGAGACCTCATGAGCGTTTCAATCCTGCCTTTGCCGTGGAGCAACACACTGTCTCAGCTGCAACATCTGTGGGCAAATGTGCCACAGGATACCATACAGAACCTGTTTGCTTCCGATGCCCAACCGTATATCAGCTTGTATCCAGGCTAAAGGTGGCCTAATGGTAACTAGAGCCTGTTTTCAATTGTACAGTTGTCCCCAATAAACGTATTATTTCGCTCTAATAATGTTTAGTTTGCCCGTCACAATTAAAACAACACCATTAATGATCATATTTTTTAAATGATCAGTTTAGTTTCATAGCATGTTGTACTGTAGAAGGACACAAGCCAGAATATTTGCTCAGTGTGAAGCTCTTTATTAAAATGGCTAAACAGAATAGAGTTTTTATGAGCAGTAGCCTAGCTGAGGAAGTTTAGGTAAATGTCCCATTTAGAAAAACGTCCCGCTCACGGAAGCCCACTTACACCACCCAGAATGCAGGAAAATAAGTAGCCGTAATAATTCTGGCACAAAAGGACATATAACTCTGCATGCAAAATAATCGAGTGCCCTTAAAACAGTAGATAATAATGAAAATAAACCCAGCGTGCCAGGCCTACAATGCATGCTTTGTGCAGCTGAAGATCCCACGGCTCCACTCATACACCTGGGGAGGCTGCGGCCTCTACACAGCCTCAGGTCTTTCTGCGAGGGAAGTACGCAAATACTGTACGTTCCCCTCCTGCCTTTCTCTCGCCTTGCTGTTCGCAAATCCACTCTCGTCTTTATCTTATAATCTAACAATAAAGGGCGATAACGGAACTGTGGTATAATCGCAATAATACACTCGAGGTCGTGCTTTAACGTGAGATATTGGCACAGGTGTGTGGATCTTCGGCACTCCCACTCGTATATTATTGCTTAAATATATGCCATTTTTCATTTTCACTCATTACATTCACTGTATCTTTTTATACACTGCAGGCAATAAACTAGCCGATTACAGTTTATTGGCTGAATTAAAAATGTTTATATCTATCTATATCTTTGGATTTTGTGCAGGACCAGTTGTGCAGACTAAATATGGATCTCTACAAGGTCAGTATGTGACAGCTATAGGAAAGGAAACAGTGGTTCACAGCTACCTTGGTGTGCCATTTGCGAAGCCTCCAGTGGGCCCCTTGAGACTTGCTGCACCACAACCTGCAGAACCATGGCAAGGAGTGAGAGATGCCACCAAACAGCCATACATGTAAGAAGATACCATTAGATATTTCCAACCACATTCCAAAGACATGTTTAGGTGAAGTGGTCTCTGTAAACTGTTCCAGAGTGCCCAGCCACTAGGGCCTATGGCACAAGGGCATATGGTGTAAATCCTGAACAAGGTCTAATATGCTGATCAGATCCACTGTTTTGACCCATAATGGGAGCAGCTGAAAGAAGAAGAGGACCAGAGGCTCTGAAAACTGCAGGAAAACAATTATGTGGATCCTCAGTTATTACCAGATTGGGAAAAAGGAATCATTGCTTTCCTGTCATTACAGGAGGCTCCACATCTAGCTTTTAGCTATTCAGGAAGCAGAGCCTATTTTTGTAGTTCCAAATTAGTAATTAAAAATTAGTAAGAAAAATTCTGTTGTAAAAATAACCATGAGGGCCACTTTAGCATTTGAAGAAAATCTTCTTAAACCATTTCTGTCTGATTGCATTTATTGCAGATGTATTCAAAGCAGGAAGCTAATAATGGATATTGTAAAGAATTTTACTCTGGAAGTGGAACTTCCTGAAGTTTCAGAAGACTGTCTGTACCTCAACATTTATACACCCTCTAAGCCTAGTGACTCTGCCAAATTGCCTGTAAGTTATTGTGTATTTTGTTGCATTGTAAAGTAGTTTATGATGATGATGATGATTATTATTATTATTACTATTCTTAGTACTCAAATGACTGTTAGGGGGAAATGATGATGTAACTAATTTTGGAGGCATAATTTTTTTCAGAAAAGGTTAATTGATTTCATGTTTAAATGAAGTGACTGTAGTTTCAGTTGTTTACTTTTTGTTCATGTTTAGTACAGGTATACACAATCAGATTAACATCCGTTCACTTTTAATGACCAAGGTCTTAAAAATTATAATAAATTATAATACGGAATTAAAAATCTGTCTTTTAACTCCTGATGTTGCAATCAACGCTACAGATCCACGAGCAGAGGCAGGAGTTAAAGAGTGGAAGTCTGTTGTGTGTGTAAAACTACCTTTTCAGTTGTGTGCTTGCTTGTTGTTAGCTGATGTTTGGACTAGACTTGGATGATGTGTTTAGAGACTTTTTGGTGCAAGTTATTTGTGTTTGTGTGTATGAATTTCCACTACTAATTTGTAACAAGTTGTAAATGGTGTTTGTAAGAGAATGTGTCTGTATTATTGTGAGAAATAATCCTTTGTTTGTCTCCCCACTACCTGTCTATTCTCGAGTCTGCATGTCTAACCCTTGGGTTTACCCCAGGTGCTCTGGTTTCCTCCCACAGTCCAAAGACATGCATTAATTAATTACTCTAAGTTGGCCTCGATTTGAGTATATACATGTACAGTATATGACTAGCTTCGATATAACCTTGTTGGACGTAGCCTTGTGTTGTTGAATGGCTATTGATGCTGAAGAGCGACATTAAATAAACTAAAATAAATAAACAAACAAACAAACCTGTATATTCTCTCTAACTTATAACTATCGAAACTGGTTCACATTCACTTGATGAAGTTCGCTTTCATCTGGCTCATCTTCTATGTTGTTAGTAATACAAATAAAAAGTTTTTGGCTTTCTTACAACAATATCAGGTCTATCATACAACTTTACATAACATATAACGTTAAGCATTATGGCTTTCCCCTACACAGGGTCAGAACAGTACATTACTGTATTGTCTATTATTGTGAATTTCCATAAATTAAGAAAGGTTTAGCTTATGTATAACAGTTTAGGCTTCGGATGCTGTGTAGATGGTAGCGTTCCACTAGTGTTTACAGTGGTATCTATGACGCATTTACACCAAACATTGTTTGAATGCAGTTTTCCTTTGAAAAAACATTTTATATTTACATTAAATAGCATAAAAGAATATGTAACTGGTAAAATCTGGTCAGTGTCCATTTTGGTCAACGTCCGTTTCGCAGAACATAATGCGGAAGTTAAATGGTGGATACCTGTAATTAAATATGGTTATAACAGTATTTGTTCACTGAAAACTATGTGAATAAGATGCTTGAATTGCTGCTGTGATACAGGTTATGGTTTGGATCCATGGTGGAGGTTTTTCTTTGGGCTCGGCCTCGTGTTATGATGGACATGTATTGGCTGCCTATCAGAATGTCGTTGTAGTGCTTATTCAGTATAGACTTGGCCTACTTGGATTTTTCAGGTAAAAAAAATAAAAGCTTATACTGTTCTTGAATTAAACTTTTATTTGTATTTTTTGAAGAATGCATAGAATTAGTTTTACTTCATCCTGCTCATACCTTCCTTATTTTAGCACAGGGGATGAACACGCACCAGGAAACTATGGTCTTCTGGATCAGGTAGCTGCTCTTCAGTGGGTTCAGGAGAATATCCACAGCTTTGGAGGTGATCCTCGATCAGTCACCGTCTTTGGAGAGTCTGCAGGAGGCGTCAGCGTTTCCTTACATGTAGGAGTGCTAATATGTGATCCTGTCTGACCATACTTTTACCTCACCATCAGAGCAGACAATAACCCATAGTTAAAGTCTGTTTATTAAATTATACCCTTTTTTCCTCCATATTTAAAACCCATTTTTCCTGGTCAGGGTTAAAGGGGCTTGGTTGTCCCTACCAGAGAACAGAGATCACGGTCATAAGAGTGCCCTGGATAGACCACCAGTCCATTACAGGGCTGGTAGGGGTTGCCAGGGGGTGATAGTCCAAGCAACCTCAGATGCAGCCAGTCTTGTTGCATGTGGCTTCCAACTAGACAGAAAGGAACTCAAGGACCAGTTCCTCACAGTGGTGGTCTAGTGTAGTGGACTACTGCCTATGAGTGCCATTTACATTATCCTGCAAATGAATATAAAACATAGTCATGAAAAAAAACAGATGTTTCCATGTTGGACACAGTTTTCTATCTTTCCTTACACAGATACGTCACCATTGTCGGTTGGTCTCTTCCAATATGCCATAGCTGAGAGTGGCACTGCTGCATGGATGCTGTCGTTCATACAGAACCCATTACCAGTAGCTCAGGTAAAGCCTCCTCTGCCCGCTACCTAATTATAATGGTAACTTGACAGACAATGTTCCAACATATCGCTTGTGCTGGAATTCATTTTCCAAAATCTCTTGCGCTCTCAAATGACATTAACGTCTTTTCCTCATTCCTTGGCAAATGCATCTGGCTGTGACATCTCCAACACAAAGAAGATTGTTGATTGTGTTATGCCAGTGGTCTGAGGAGGAACATTTGAAGTCAATTACAAGGGTACGGTTGTGCTGAGTACTTAAACTAAAGCAGAAGCTTTCTACGCACATACTACAGACACTGTTTTTTTCTTTAGAATTGAATGTTAGTTTCTCAGTAAACTAAGATGGCCGGTTCCTCCTAAACCGGCAGATGACTTATCAGAACAAAGAGTTCAAACAAAGTGACCCTGATTACAGGGGTGACTGATGATGACGGTGGTTATGGGACTCCTTGCTGTAAGTAAAAGGTTTGGCCCCGTGTGTGGGCTTAATCACAATTTGAATTTAGTTATTTTTATGATATTGAAGAACTTTTTAGGGTTAGGGCTAAATTACTGCAGTTGGCATTTATTCTACAGTTCTTGCTGGTCCAGGTTGATTGATGGATTGAATAGAAGAGCAAGTGCATAGTTTTCTGCCATTCTTTTATCCTAGATGTAAGTGAGCATTCAAGTGTATTATTTTGAAAGCTCTTTGGCAAGCTGAATGTGTTTGAAATGTAGCTTAGTGGGCTGTCCCATATATACAAAAAGCAGTGTGAATCATTTAGAAGGGGAAAAACATTATATTTTCTAACTGAGATTCTTTCAACAGTTAGGGTTGGCAGTTAGGTTATTACAGTTGTTACTCAATTACTGTAGCATTTCTTAATGGATAATTTGTTTTTGAGTGTAATGCATTTGGTTCCTATTGATTTATCTGGGAATTCTGCATTAAGTTTCCCATTAAATCCTTGTTGATCTGTGTCCTGGTAAAAGAAATAAAACTTTTGATTAAACTAAAAACACAAAAAAACAGTTGTATTTTTTCTTGATGGAAATTCCTATACAGTATATGTTTTTATTTTTATGGTATTGCCTCCAGCTAGTAAGAGTGGGGTCATGAACTACTGCTGGAATGAGTATCTGGGCACGCAAAAGTAGACCAATAAAATGCCGAAGGACTCAGGAGCTGTATGGAGACTAATGTTTAACATTCCTGCTCGAAAAAGTAGCAAAAAACAACACAGAGGTTTGAGTGATGTTTACTTTACTGATGATATGTACAAGTATATTTAATGTTAAAGCAAGACTTTTTCTGGATAAATAATGAAAGAATGTTTTAACTAATAGATTCTGGAGCAGCAGTTTACTTGTATGAGTTCCAGCATAGCTTCAATGAGCTCAAGAAGAAGAGACCTAGCTTTGCTGGTAGTGACCATGGAGATGAAGTCTTGTTTGTTTTTGGTTTTTGCTTTGCAAGTACTAGCTTTAAGATTTCGGGTAAGTTTAAATATTGGTAACCTTGTTTTCACATTCATACTTTAATATAAAATCCTTACATCTAAAATTTCATGCTTCACAGACACAGTATCCACTGCATTGTAATATTTGTCAGACGTGTGAAGGTTCTGCTAACACTGTACTCCTAATTTCAATTTTTTCACTTCAGTTTCTTTCTGGTCAACATTATTGGCACCCCTGAATATTAAGTACACCTATGAAATATCTCCTGAAATGTAGTGTTTAGTTTAAACTGCTTATAGAAAATGGAAAAGAACAAGACACAAAAATAAATTTGGCAAGAGAAAAGGGTACAAAATAGAAAATAATGCCAGGACACCATTATGACACTCATTATGACATTTTGAGGACAAAATCAGATTAACCTGTGATTTAATTAGAAATTAGGCTCACCTGTCCCCACCTTGTCAGCGCTCACATGATTTTAATTAGCTTATGAATTGTGCCTTTGATTTAAAAAAAAGTTAGATTCATTCCCTAGTCCGTATTCACAATGGTAAAGAGAAAAAAAAAGCTATCGGAGCAAACCAGAAATGCTATTATCATGAAGCACAAGCAGTCTAAAGGGACCTGGAAGACTTTGGATTTCTGGTTTCAACAGTCTGAAATGTTATCAAGAAGTTTGTTACTCCTGGAACAGTCAAGAACCTTCCAAAATGTGGTGGAAAGAGGAAAATTGATGAGAGAACCCTATGAAAGATGGTTTGAAATGTAGCAAAGAAACCATGTACAAAATCCAAAGAACTTCAGGCTGAGCTGGAGCTGTCAGGAGTGATGGTGTCAACCCATACCATATGCTTCACACTGAACAAATTTATTTTTAAATTGAGTATTTTAGAGTGAATTGACCTCACAAGTGTAAGAAAACTAGATGCGAATTGAACAAAAAGGGGCCCACGTCAGAACAGAATTGCTCAAATCACACAACCAAAATTAGCCAACACAAGCGTGGTTAAGAAGGAAAACATTGACTGTTTTAAACTGGCCATTAATGAGTGCTGATCTTAATTCTATTGAAAATCTTTAGCTGAAATCTTCTGTTGGCAAAAGGAACCCTGCAAACATTTAGAAGCTTGAGAGACTTGCAGTGGAAGAGTGGAAGGAACTAACAGCAGACAGGTACAAGAAGTCAAGTCAAGTCAAGTCAGATTTATTTATATAGCGCTTTTTACAATGGAGCATTGTCTCAAAGCAACTTTACAAGTTTAGATTATCTCCTAATAACTACGTCCAATCCCAAATTGAGCAAGCCTAGGGCGACAGTGGCAAGGAAAAACTCCCTAGTTCTAGGAAGAAACCTTGGGAGGACCAAGACTCAAAAAGGGACCCAACCTCCTTGGGCGGGTTAGATGATAAATCTAAGAGCGAAACTAAAAGTAATGGAGTCAAAGTTTTAAAATAAAAATGTGAAGTGGTTGCACATCGACATTAAGTGGCCCGGGTTGATGGGGCTGGAGCTGATGACGGAAGCAGCTTGAGTGGAGCTCCCAGCAGATAACATCATGTGTGGGGCTGGAACTGCCAGAAAACAGCTCGGAGAGAGAAAACAGAAAAGTAATTAGTTTATTGATAAGAGCACAGTGTCTATTAACAATCATGATGCCATGTCAATCACTGATGCCAAGTGTAGCATGAGACCCGGCCGCTTATTGCTATAGCAGCATAGCTAGAAAGAGGAGGAACTGTAGGAAAACACAGCCAAGAGGGGGATCAAGAGACATTGGCAACCCCACGGGGGGGCAGAAGACAGCAACCCAGTCTCTGATCACATAGACTCTTTGACTATGAACCCCAGTCTGCCCTTATCTAAGGCCAAGGATTGCAACGAGGTCAAGATCACGAGGACCGAGCCCAGTCAGCCCAGGACCGCCCCCACTCGACACTGCCGGTTAGCGGACCAAGGCAGGCAGGGGCCAGCATGACTCCGGGACTCTGGCCCCAGTGACCCAAGCCCATGCATCCTGCGTCTACATCTATCCACAAAGGCCTGCGTAAATTAAGTATGTCTTTAGCCAGACTTTAAAACTTTGGAGGGTGTCTGAATCTAGAACGAAAGTGGCGGGAAGTTTATTCCATAGTTGGGGGATGTATGAGAAAGCCTTTCCCCCGGCGGGAATTTTTTAATTCTCAGGACTCAAAGAAGTCCTGCACCCTGGCGGAACGAAGTAGTAGATGAATTGGATTGTTAAACTCTAAGAGTTCACTCAGATAATGTGGGGCCGAAAGCTCAAGAGGGGCTACAAAATAACAGTTGGAGGGGCCGTCATTCTGCCAAATGTTGTGCAGGCCAAATAGTTAGGGAAGGGTTCCTTTAATTCTGTCCCATGTCATGTAACTACATTTCATCTTTTGTTTTATGTTATTAAAATATTTTAAATGATACAATTTTGGTACATATCAACTTACTCCTTAAATTCAGGGTGTGCCAATTGTGCTGGACCCACAATTGTATACTATTACAAACTATTTAGGTATGGTTTTGAAGACGTTCCTTGCTTTGGAAGCTTGGTGGCTAGCTGTCCATCTGCTGTCTTTCTTAAATTAGTTTCGTTCTTTTGGTTACTTGATTAAAATAATCTTTATAGTATGAATTTGTAAAAGCATATGCGTTTCTGGGTCTTTTCTCTGTCAGGCACTTACACAGAGGAAAGAGAATGAGCTTTGTAGAAAGATAATGGGCTACTGGGGAAAACTTTGCACGCACTGGGTAAGCGTTCACTCAGTCATAAATGAGGACCACTGAAAAATGAGGTGCGATATAAAGTTAAAACACGCATGTTACTTTGTCCCTTTATTATGGATAACAGCATCTTAATATATAAACCAGGGCAACTGTTGTATTTCCCATTAAAGGGTCTGCACAAGAAAACTAATTCTTGCAAAGGTTTTACATTCATGGATGCACCTACGGCTTACCCAGTTTTCTCTCTTGTCCCTGCGGTTTTAGGTTCCAAATGGACCAGGTCTGAACACGTGGCCTGAGATGGGATTCTGAAGCTGTGGATAATTATCTGGGTATTGGTCGGAGCTGAATGAAAACCTGGCAAGAACGAAGGAAAGCATTATACCTTCGTGACTGAGACTTGCCACGATTTGAGACATGAAAAAAAGGATGGTAAGGCTTTTCATGGTTATTTAGGGTTGTTGGCATAGTCATTATTCATTTGTAAACATTAATTAATTACTGAAGTCCTCCAGACTATGAAGGAACAGATTTTAGATTCCGCAAAGTAGGCACATTTTGCTTTGATTACTGCCTTTGCACATCTTGGCATTCTCTCAGTCAGCTTCATGGAGGTAATGTTTTCCAACAGTCTTGAAGGAGTTCCCAGAGGGGTGAGCACTTGTTTGCTGCTTTGCTTTCACTCTGCAGTCCAACTCATCCCAAACCAATTCACAATGGCTTTAGATAAGGTGGGAATGGGAAGGGCCAGGCCATCTTATACAAACACTCTATCATCCTCTTTCTGGTTAAATACCCTTACAAGTCTGGAGGTGTGTTTGAGGTCACTGTCCTATTGAAAAACAAATGATGCTCCCACTAAGTGCAAACCAGATGGGATGGCATGTCACTGCAGAATGCTTTGATAGCCATGCTGGTTAAGTGTGCCTTGATTTTGAATAAATAGCCAACAGTTTCACCAGCAAGGCACCCCCATACCATCGCACTTCCTCCTCCATACTTTACAGTGGGAACCACACATGTAGGAACCATCCGCTCACCTTTTCTGTTTTCTGTGTCTTACAAAGACATTGTGTTTGGAACCAAAAATCTCAAATTTGGCCTCATCAGACCAAAAGGACACATTTCCACCATGTCCATTCCTTGTGTTCCTTTGCCCAAGCCATTCTCTTCCTCTTGTTGTCCTTCCTTATAAGTGACTTCTTTGCAGCAATTTGACCATAAGGTCCAGATTCACTCAGTCTTCTCTGAACAGTTGATGTTGAGATGTGTGTGCTGCTTGAACTCTGTGAAGCATTTAGGTGGGTTCTTATTTGGGGTGATGTTAACTTGCAGTTTCTGAGGATGGTAACTCTGATGAATGTATCCTGTGCAACAGAGGTAACTCTTGGTCTTCCTTTCCTGGGGCGGTCCTGATAAGAGTCATTTTCATCATAACGTTTGATGGTCTTTGCGACTGCACTTGAGGATTCTTTCAAAGTTCTCGAAATGTTTCAGATTGACTAACCTTCATTTATTAAAGTAATAATGGACTGTCATTTTTCTTTACTTAGTTGAGTAGTTCTTGCCATAATATGGATTAGAGCATTACTCAAATGGAGCTTTTCACTGTATACCAACTCTGCCTCTTCACAACACAACTGATGGTCTCAAACACATTAAGAGGGCAAGACATTAAAGAAATTAACTCTTGACAAGACACAGCTGTTAAATGAAAGTCATTCCAGGTGACTACCTCAAATCTGACAGAGAAAATGCTAAGATATGCAATGCCGTGTGTGTCAACAAAGCAAGAGGTGCTCACTTTGAATAATCTAAAATGTAAAACATGTATATGTATGTGTGTGTGTGTGTGTGTGTGTGTGTGTGTGTGTGTGTGTACACACACATTCTCCTATAGTTTTCAGTCTGGAATATGAGAGATTGTTATTTTCTTAATGTTTGACAGAACCAGTTGTGCAGACTAAATACGGGTCTCTAAAAGGTGAGTATTTGACAGTAATAGGAAAGCAAACAATTATCCACAGTTATCTGGGAGTGCCATTTGCAAAGCCTCCAGTTGGACCTTTGAGATTCGTTGCACCTCAGCCCTGCAGAGCGTGGCAGGAGTGAGAGTGCCACCAAACAGCCATACATGTAAGACATTTCTAGTTATCAGCAACATGACTAACCTTTAATATGGGCTTTTAACGTGTGCAGCCATAAACTTAAGCCTCAATCATACAAATTGACAATCTGTAAGATTAAATGTTCATCCATTACAAGCAAATTTTTACCACCAATACCAAGTGGTGTGCTGTGTAATGTTTTCAGGTGTGTGCAAAATAGAGACAAAACTGTGCAGCTCATGAATAGTTTGTCAATCGACATGCATATTCCTGAAGTGTCAGAAGACTGCCTCTACCTCAATGTTTACACTCCAGCAAAACCGGGTGAAAATGCCAACCTACCAGTAAGTCTGAAGGTGACGAGTCACCATTTCCACACTTATCAGAACCTGCTGATTATGCTGATTGTACCTTATCATGTACCTTATACACTGTATGTACATAATGACCCTTTGTACTGAATTACTTGGGAAAATTGGGCAACTCGTGCCATATATGCCATTATATCTTGTGGGTGTTTTCTAGGTCATGGTTTGGATTCATGGTGGAGGACTGAGTCTTGGTTCTGCATCATCCTATGATGGATCAGTTCTGGCTGCCTACCAGAATGTTGTTGTTGTGCTGATCCAGTACAGACTTGGTCTGTTGGGATTCTTTAGGTATCTGTTTTATCTGAAATAGTTTGTTGTTATACTGCAGAGGTTATTATGTTGCTGTTTTTCTGTTATCCAAAAAAGGAGGAAATCTGCATACAAATGGCCATTTGTAATGAAACTTGATACTGACATGACAATAATGGTATTTAATGGCATTTTGCATTTACTTATAGTTACTGCATGTATTTTTCGTGTCATTTTCTTTTAGCACAGGAGATGAACACGCACCAGGAAACTACGGATTTTTGGATCAGGTAGCTGCTCTTCAGTGGGTCCAAGAGAACATCCACTCTTTTGGTGGTGATCCTGGATCAGTCACCATTTTTGGAGAGTCTGCTGGAGGAACGAGTGTGTCTTTTTTGGTGGGCATCTAATATGTCTATTCATACAGCCGACTTGATTTAATTCTGATTGTTATGATTTTCAAAGGATACCAGCACCTGTTTTTTCTGAAACAAATTTATTTTAAAAACCTTAGTTATTTGACCCATGATTGTAAGACTGTGTCACATTAGATGGAGGACAAGTGTGGTAGTAAAATACAAGTTTCTATAGTACATCCAGGTGTGTCTGATATTGAGTTACTAGTCACTATTTCCAAATTGGACTGATTTTGTTCTCTATGTTTTGATTTGGCTTTAAGATTCTCTCTCCATTATCTACGGGACTGTTTCATCGAGCAATTGCACAAAGTGGAACAGCGATGATGAATGGAGTTTTGACAGATCCCTTACCAGCAGCTCAAGTAACTCAGAGCCCTTATTTACATTATATATTGTATAATAGCATTGTAATGAATAATGACATTTATTTATGTATTGTTTCAGCAAGTGGCAAATTCCTCAGGTTGTGACATCAGCAACACCCAGAAAATTGCAGAATGCATAAAGCAGTGGTCAGAGGAAAAAGTGATTACATTTACACAGGAGGTGAGAGTTTAATGGGGTAGATGACTGGGATGACCATGTCAAAATACATGTCTTCTTCTAGGTGAATTAAATGCATCTCTAGTTATTTTAAATTTGATAATTATTCGACTACAAGGATATGGACATTTGCATATGTGTAGCCATTTATAGCCATTATCTGATTTTTGAAGGTCACACTTTTGTTAGTTATTAATGTAATCTCTAGCCCTTCCCATGTTAATAAATGACTTTGGTGTCTTTGTGACCTCATTTATGAATCAAGATGTCATGGAAGACCACTCCATTGTGGCCACTTCAGAATTCATATACCCTTAATCCAATTCAGGCTTTTGGGATGTCAATCCATTGCCAGGCACACACACAGACACACACTGGGAGACTTGAGATTCTAAACTTCTATCTCATCTCATGTATACTTCTATCTGCCTCATGTATTTGGAAACCGGAGCAACTGGAAGAATTCCACGTGGTAACAGAGAATATGTAAACTCCACACTGGTGGGTTCTGGGCCAAAATCGAATCAGAGACCTCTGGTGCTGTGAGGTGCTTACCGCTAACCGCTGTTGTCACTGTGCCGTTTACTTCAACATTCAAGTTAATTTAATTTAATTATAGGTAAGGTTTATCCCATATTTTTCCTAATTTATATATTTTTTCCCCACAAATTCCGGAGTTATATGGGTTTGCAATGATATTGTGTTGTCGAGTTTTCAAATAATTTCTCATTACTTTGAGATAAGAAACACCGTTTCCCCAAATAACAATAAAATTCATTCATGGTTTTAACAACAGAAAAAAAACCTGTGATAGATCAGCATCAGCTAGCCTAAATCTAAATCACTGTGGGGAGTATAATTTTGTATTACAAATGTTACATTTTATTGGATCAAAGTTTGACACACAATGATCTTGCTAGAGAAACCAAAACCTTATCACAGGAAAACTTATTGCTAAATGAGATAAAGATCAGAAGAACAGAAATAAAAAATAAGTGGCAGCTTATAGCTTATATGATTGGTTTCCAGAATGACCATTTATTTATTTATTTATTCAGGTACACCTACTATATACAGTGGTGCTTGAAAGTTTGTGAACTCTTTAGAATTTCCTATATTTCTGCATAAATATGACCTAAAACATCATCAAGTCCTAAAAGTAGATCAAGAGAACCCAGTTAAACAAATGAGACAAAAATATTATACTTGGTCATTTATTTATGGAGAAAATGATCCAATATTACATATTAGTGAGTGGCAAAAAAAAGTATGTGAACCTCTAGGATTAGCAGTTTAATTTGAAGGTGAAATTAGAGGCAGGTGTTTTCAATCAAATAGGATGGACAATCAGGTGTGAGTGGGCACCCTGTTTTATTAAAGAACAGGGATCGATCAAAGTCTGCCTCTTCACAACACCTTGTGGAGGACGTATCATGGCACGAACAAGGAGATTTCTGAGGATATTGGAAAAAGAGTTTTTGATGCTCATCAGGCTCATCAACCATCTCTAGAGAGTTTGGACTCCACCAATCCACAGTCAGACAGATTGTGTACAAATGGAGGAATTCAAAACCATTGTTACCCTCTCTAGGAGTGGTCGACCAACATAGATCACTCCAAAAGCAAGGCGTGTAATAGTTGACGAGGTCACAATGGACCCCAGGGTAACTTCTAAGCAAGTGAAGGCCTCTCTCACATTGGCTAATGTTAATGTTCATGAGTCCACCATCAGGAGAGCACTGAACAACAATGGTGTGCATGGCAGAGTTGCAAGGAGAAAGCCACTGCTCTCCAAAAAGAACATTGCTGCTCGTCTGCAGTTTGCTAAAGATCACGTGGACAAGCCAGAAGGCTAATGGAAGAATGTTTTGTGGACGGATGCGACCAAAATAGACCTTTTTGGTTTAAAAGAAAAGCATTATGTTTGGAGAAAGGAAAAACTGAATTCCAGCATAAGAACCTTATCCCATCTGTAAAACATGGTGGTGGAAGTATCATGGTTTGGGACTGTTTTGCTGCATCTGGGTCAGGACGGCTTGCCATCATTGATGGAACAATGAATTTTGAATTATATCAGAGAATTCTAAAGGAAAATGTCAGGACATCTGTCCATGAACTGAATCTCAAGAGAAGGTGGGCCATGCAGCAAGACAACGAGTCTAAGCACACAAGTCGTTCCACCAAAGAATGGTTTAAAAACAATAAAGTTAATGTTTTGGAATGGCCAAGTCAAAGTCCTGACCTTAATCCAATAGAAATGTTGTGGAAGGACCTGAAGTGAGCAATTAATGTGAGGAAACCCACCAACATCCCAGAGTTGAAGCTGTTCTATATGGAGGAATGGGCTAAAATTCCTCCAAGCCGGTGTGCAGGACTGATCAACAGTTACAGGAAATGTTTAGTTACAGTTATTGCTGCACAGGGGGTCACACCAGATGCCGAAAGCAAAGGTTCACATACTTTTGCCACTCACTAATATGTAATATTGCATCATGTTTCTCAATAAATAAATGGCCAAGTATAATATTTTTGTTTCATTTGTTTAACTGGGTTCTCTTTATCTACGTTTAGGACTAAATCTGATCTGATCATGTTTTTGGTCATATTTATGCAGAAATATAGAACATTCTAAAGGGTTCGCAAACTTTCAAGCACCACTGTACCTTGTTGGTATTCATTTAGAAACTGTTGGTAATTCCAATTGTTTTTTCCACAAGCAAAAAAAACTATTTCTATTCCTGATGACAAGATTTTAATTTGTTACAGGTTAAGTTGCGGAATTTTGTGGCAACAGTAGATGATAAATTCCTTCCCAAACCTGTGGAGGATCTACTTCAGAACCATGAATTCAGCAAAGTTCCACTCATGACTGGTGTGACTGATGATGAGTTTGGTTGGTTGCTGCCCAATGTGAGTAATCAATGAAGTACAGTACAGTGGTACCTCGGTTCTTGACCACCTCAGAACTTGTCATTTGGGTCGTTTGCTCGATACTCTGCACACTTGCTTAAACTTACGAGTTGAGCCATGCGACTCACTTCAGCCGGAATTCGATTCATGATTCACGATTCAGTACATACTGATTCACTGGTTCAGAGTCACAATAGCAGTTTATGAGTGAAGAGCTCTGCTATTTTCATACTGTGTTTTTCTTAATTTTTGCATCTACAGTACTGTTATTCTTAATGCAAAAAAGTCTCCGGTCCTAAAAAAGGGTTTGTATTAACTGCCAGCCGAAAGGGAAAACAGGAAACTTAATGCTCCAGAAGACACAGACAGGCTGCAAGGGAGAACCCTCGTCTCCCCGCATTAGCAGCTATGCTAGCCCCCAGAGTTCAATAATCAGGAAATAAGCTTTTCACTTTTCGCTTTTCAATTTACATTTACTCACTAAATTACTTTACATTTTCCAAAACAGTTTTTATTATAAAATAAGCTTTGTGTAAATAATTCTGTCCAAACTATAGGTTAATGTAAGTTTTTAAAAAAATAACTTACTTATCATTATCCACAGGCTCTGCTACATAAAGTATAGATCGCTTACCAAGCAATTGTTAAACTCCTCGATATATTTTAACTTATGATGGATTTGGCGGGTGTGGTTACATATCCCCATTGTAAAATCAGGGAGCACCTGTACAGTGCAAACTCCATTAATGCATATAATGCCTTATACAGTGAGGATTTTCTGGGGGTCTTCGAACGGATTGATTCAATTTACATTATATTCTTATGGGAAAGATTTGTTGGTATTCGTCGTTTTCGGTCCTCAAAAGCATTCTGGAAAACGAACTAAAGACAAGAACAAAGGTAGCACTGTATATTATTTTAATACTGTATTAGTGAGTAGCGTCGGGTTATATCTGAATTTTGTAGATTTTACACAGTTGTTAGACACAAGAAAACCATGTCTTGTGATAGCATATTGCTAAAAAGATTTCATGACTGATGAGCATAGTGGCTAATAATTACCAATTTACTACTAATTAATATTTGTATGAAAAGGGATATGAGATTGAATTTGACAATACAGGAAGGTATGATATGAACAAACTTTACAAATGATCTGTTTCTTCAGAGTCTTGCACCTGCAGGATGGGCTGATGGGATGGATAAAAAAGAGCAAGTGCTTTCCGCAATGGTTCCTTTTTTATTTTATATGATTGTAAGAAGTCGTTCGGTTAGAGATTGTACATTTTGAGACTTGATTACATATCTATGAAGTCATGTAATGGTGTATGCCTTACCTCTCTTCACTGTGTTATTCCACAGGGTTTAAAATGGTCAGTGAAAACTCATTGTAGATGAGTACATGGGTTCATTTACTAACCCAATCGATATTCGTGATGGCTACAGAGATATGATGAGCGATCTGATATTCACCATTCCAGCTCTCAGACTGGCTAAAGCCCATAAAGGTGCAGTATGTGCATATATACACTCATCAAACACTTTATTAGGAACATTATACCAATACTATGTAGGGTCTCCCTTTACTCTTAAAACAGACTACTTTTTCTGTGGCATGGATTACACAAGATGTTGGAAACATTACTTTGAGATTCTGCCAGATGTTGAAATGATTGCATCACACAATTCCTACTGGAATTCCTGCTGGAAAGAGCCATTAGAAGATGGCTTCAGATGAATTCAGACTCACCGAAGTCTCTGTTAAAAAAAGATAGCAGGGGCTGCTGGCTTGTGCCTGACTCTGCGCTCTCATTAGCTTTATCTTTAGCCTCTTTAACTTTGTTTGCTTTGTCAAACTCAGTGGGGTGATGCTGTTTTAAACGTCTTATTAAAGCCGATATTCCAGTCGTTTTCGGAGTTGACCCTTCATGGCTTATTTTTACCATGTATATAATCCAAACAGCACGCTGCAAAATCGAGAATGGTTGTGTTCAAAATGGATAAGTAACCCCTTAGTAGTGTTCCTAGTCCACCATAAGTAATGTGGTATTTAGGGAGACTATCTAGTTGACTAGCTAAGTAGCACTCAAAACACAGCCGAAACCAGTACTGCTTCCTCCTCATGTCAGCAAACAAACCCTTAAAAATGTCTCTCAAGCAAACTCCCAAATGCCTGAAACTTTGAATTATGAATTTACCTGAACTAAATTATGAATTAAAGTTAGTAAAAGCACTGTGCTGTTCATGTGTGGTTGACCTGCACAGAATCAGTAATATAAGACCGCTGAAGCCGATCACGCTAAAACCGGCCGAATCTGTTTTATATATGTAAATAATGAAGGCTTTGATTACTATAAGGTTTACTTTGCCCCACAAAATTACACAAATCAGAATGCATGAAACAGTTGCCGAATGTTGAAAAACAGATTTTATTGTGCAGTCTGTAATGTCCTAAAAACAGAGTTTCAAAGAGAGAGGTGCCTATTTATGGCTGAAGTATTTTTGCCTCCGGTAAGACCTACCCTGAATTCAGGTGAAAAATATATCATTTGCAGCCCATTTGTTAGAGCTGTGTTTCTGTTATGCACCAGTATGGAGGTATATGAAAACTGCATACCATATGGGAAATCAACTACGGTGTACCTGTTGAACCCAGAACTACGTTCAACTGAAGATTTATTGATATTAACAGTACCAAAGTGTGCCAAGAAAACATTCCCCACACCATTACACCACTTGGATTGTTGATACTAAGCAGATTGTGTCCAAAGACTCATATCACCAAATTCCAGGCCTGCCATCTATGTGCCTCAACAAAAATTGAGATCAGACTACAGACCAGGCTACGTTTTTCAAGTCTTTAACTGTCCGGTTATGGTTAGGTTGTGCCCACTGCAGCCTCAAGTTTCTGTTTTTCGCTGACTGAAGTGGAACTCGACATGGTTTTCTGTTGTTGTAGCCTTTTGAGCCTCATGGGTTGATATGTGGTGCATTCTGAGATGCTTTTCTGATCACCACAACTGTACAGAGTGGTTATCTGAGTTGCTGTATCAGTAGCTTGAACCAGTCTGACCATTCTCCATTGACCTCTCTCATCATTGAGGTGTTCCATCTGCAGAACTGCTGCTTTTGCTTATTGTACCCGTGTATGTATAACATTTGTATAAATCTGAATCAAGTAATATATTATAACTGATGGCTACAGCAGTAGGCAGATGATCTGGCTGTTGAATGGCTGTTGATGTTTTTTGTTGGCAGCATAGTTGTTACAGTGCTTTTAAATGGTGTTTTTCCCTGACAGCTGCCAGTTCTCCAGTTTATCTGTATCAGCTTCAGCATCCACCCAGCATAATTCAGGTGAAGAGGCCCAGCTTTGTTGGGACTGATCATGCAGATGATATTGCCTTTGTTTTTGGATTGTGCTTTGTGAATGCCCACACCAAGAAAACTGGTAAGACAAAATACTGTATGTGATTCAATAAAATTGGCCACTTTTTGGTTAGGTACTTATATTACATTTAATGTTAGTTAGGATTCATGTCCATTTTGTTCCCTATTATAAAACACAATTTTACTCATAGCACCTAGAGCTTCAGCCTTTTAGAAAATGGCAAAATAATCAGCTCAAAGGGTCCAAACAAAATAACCAGTTAAATCTGACACATCAAGGCATGAACTCCAAATCCTTGTTTGTCCATCACATCACACAGATGCCTGATCATATTGAGATCTATGGATTTTGGAGGCAAATCAACACTTTGATGTCTTGTTTAAACTTTAGACCCAACCTGAGTGTGGCATTATCGTGTTGAAAAAGGCCACTGTCAAAACATTAAATCCACCATGTAATTATGTTTAAGTAAGTCAAATAAAAAAAGGCAAATTAATGTCCACAGGAATGGCCAGTTTATCAGCAGAGCATCATGCTGCCTCTATCAGCTTGTCTTCTACCCACAGTGCTTTTTTTTTTTACCTCATTACTAGCTCTAAATTGCCACTGTCCCAACTTTTTTGGAATGTGTTTTAGGCCTGAAATGCAGGAAAGGATGTTTATTAAGAAATTATAAAAAAATATAAAAATGCTTTTCGGCATTTCCAGACTAAAAAATCTCCACACAAATGACATTTTAGTAAGGATACACTGAAATGAAAATTTGAACAAATGAAATGTTTGAAATAATGAACTGGTTTTTTTTTCAGTTTTTCATTAATTTTGCTACTTTTTTCACTATTGCATGAATTGCCTAAATGTATTTTATATATTGCTTTTCAAGCAAGACAATTTTTTCTTACTGACAAAAACCAACAACATAAACATAAGTTTAAACATAAATTACTGTACATTATAAAATAATACATTTTTGTCACAGTCCACCATCCAAAAACCTATGGCGAACCGTCAAAACTGAAAAAGAAGGTTTGGGACCCAAATGCAGTTAGCTCCAGATGGTATTATTGAACTGAAATGAATGAAATAAATAAAACAACAATTAATAAGACAAATGAATAAATAACAAAGAAAAAGTGAGACTGTGTGTGTGAGACAGTGAAAGAGCCGAATCTGCAATCACACAGTCACACACAGAGCTCAGCAGTCGCGCTTCTAAGCGAGGGGGAGATAGGCAGGGGCAAATCCCCACCGGCTCGTTGGAGCTGCCGAGTAGCGGTGGGCGTGGCCAAGCGCTGCTGCAGCTCCGAGCGGATTGTAGCGCTGACGAAGCGCGAGGGGGGAGCAGACAGTGAGGAGCGAGATGGAAAAAGCAAGTGTTAAAAGGCTGAAGCTTCCCTACCAAGTTACCTCACGCTTCGCAGCGCTACAAAATATAGAGCTCCTTTGCGAGCTCAGATTGTCCGCTAAAGCCCTTAAAAGAAATAAAACGAACGAAAAGGAAAAACAGGAAGTGTGGCGTTCTATAACAGAGCGGGCTGAGATGGGTGAGGTCTCTGTAAACACGCTAAACGGCCAGCATCGATCGCTTTTCAAATAAACGATTGGGGGCATAAGCGGCGTGTTGTAGTGGAATGATCCAACACCTACTACTGCTGGCACAGCTCTTAAATAGCCAGAAGTAGCAGGTGAGGATCATTACTGTAATCAGCCGCATTACTGACGGGGCGGCTTCTTACAGAGGCTGCCAGGGATCCCTCCGGCAAAAAGAAGCTGAACGCTGACCTCTAGCGCCGAGCCGGTGGCACCTCTGACATTACACCCCCCCTCCCACCCCCAAAGCGCCCCTAAGCGCCTGCCCAGGAGCCTCTGGCTTGCCGGACACGAGCGTCTGATGAAGGGGGGAGGGCAGGGCAAACCCCTAATAAGGGACTGAAAGGGGGAGGGCACGGGGATCGGGGCCAAAGATTGCGGCGTGGGAAGCAGTCTGCGAGACCGACGCACAGGGGTCGGCGGCAACGACCGGTGTGCAAAGTACCCAGGCGTGGAGCTTCCTCGCTCAGACACGGGGCTTGGAGACGCAAAAGGCTAAATGCCTCGCCGTGGAGCTTACATGCTCAGACACGGGGCTAGAGTGTGCGGCGAGCCCAGGTACAGGGCTAGAGGGCGCCAAACGCTCAGGCATGGGGTCGGACTGCCCAGGTGCGGAGCTTGAGAGACCGGCGAGCCCAGGTTCATCACTGGAGGGCGCCAAGTGCTCATCTCTGGAGCTTGCCAACTCAGCGCGCTCATGAACGGGGCTAGGCGGTGCTATAAGCCTCTCCGTGGAGCCAGAGTGCTCATACACGGGACTTGCGGGCGCAGTAGCACATAGCCGCTTTAGAAACGCTGATCGGGCGGAGATCTGCTCTAACAAAGCGGGCAGACGCGAGGCGGGCTGGATCTCCGTGACCTTGATGGACCTCCCCCTGGCCTTGAGAAGCCGAAACTCGGCCTCAATCGCCAGGTCGTAAAGCTCATAAATCGAGGAAGGTGGCTCGAGTCCTGCACTTCCTCAATGAGAGCCAGCGAAAAGAAGTCCATTAAGGCCCGGTCATTGAACCCGGAGGGGGCATCTAGAGCACTGAATTCCCCCACGAACTCCGACACCGACCTGGGACCCTGTTTAAGATCAAAGATCCCAGGGGGTCTCGGAGAATTGACCCATGGCCAAGGGGCCATCTCGATGAGGGGGGTGCGGGTAGCGGCGGGGTCAAACCCAAGTTCCTGGTCACCTGCTGCCGCAGGTGGCAAAGGGTGAGCCTGGGGAGGGCATCGACGCCGTCTGCGTCGGGGCCTGGGCACCTCTACCAGTTCGGGGGGCCAAAAGAGGGCCACCCCCAAACTAAGGTAGCTTGCCGGGCCACCAAAGGGTAGCCGGGAGCCGGGTAGCGAAATCTGCCGGGAACGGCGACTGGGGACCTCCATACTGGAGGTCCAGGAGCTAACGCTGGGTCCCTTTGCTGGTTGGATCATTCTGTCACGGGGTCGCCAAGATGGTGAAAGCGAACCCCAAAAGAGAGGGGTTTTGGGACCCAAATGCAGTTAGCGACAGATGGAATTAGTGAACCAAAATAAATGATGACATATCCGTGTAAAGGGGAATGCCAAACAGTGAGCGCTGTGCCGACGAGGGTCAACGATAAGACGGTGTGGAATCGAACTCCAAGCGACGGCGTCAGAGTACGTGACCCTAACCACGAGACCAAAGAAGGACTCGCGTGGTGTGCTTGCAAATCAGGGGATAACCCCTACTGAACAGCTCCGCCTAGCGCGGGCTTAATAAACAGAGGAAATAGTACATAGAAAGATTTAAACACAAACGCCAGTAACTGTGCTTCAGAAGTGGATATGTGTGTGGCGAATGTGAAGGAGATCGCTCATATGAAAGAAAAGGAGCGATCGCTTTCTCTCTCTCACAGAGGCTGCGTGTGAGCTAAACGTTCCCTTTAAATACAGCGCAGAACGGGGCTTTGGTGCAGCGAAACGTTTTCTTTAAATACAGCATGGGCGGTGTCAACGGCCTTCCACACAGAGCGCGAGGAAAATTACCTTACATGAAGAAGCGGGAACAGCAAGAGGATAAGAAGGAGGTGGCTTAGCCACCGCAGCAGCGAGTGTAAAGCCCCGGAGGGCTCTGGCGGAGCCGTGATGCAGCATGGGGGACGCGAAGAGCGGTTCTTGGACCTACTCTACTATCTAATTCCCTAGCGGTTACCATCCGGCTTCCTAGCCGTACAATTACTGTTTTTCTTTGAAAAAACAGTTACCACTGTCCCTAACATTGCTGATACCGGCGAGCGTCCGCTGCAGCACGTCTGAGCCAGGTGAGGGCTCTGATGGGAGATGGTACCCCCATCACAAGTGGATGGTGCGACACCGACTGAACTCAGGATGGATCTTATATACTCCAGGATGGAGTCAGCGGGTGTTGTCCATAACGCAAAAACAAGCAGCTTGATTGGATCTGCACGTGATAATAATAACGCGATCGCACAGCCTTCATCATGCCTGTGCGATCGTGCTGACTGTCAGGGTCTCAACCTGAGGCAAAGAAAGCCAACGCTGCCCTCTAGCGTCGGAAAAACAGGTGAGCCCCCGTCACAGTACCCCCCGCCCCAAAGAGGCGGTGTCCCAACGCCCCAAGCCACTGACACATTATCCAGCGTTGGCAAAAATACAACGGGGTAGGGACCAAAACAGGGGAGGGATAATCACGGCAATTACCAAGCAAACACCCCAAGCGCGAAGCCAACATGGTCCAGTACAGAGTCAACGTGCTCAAGTATGGAACCAGGCGGCGCTGCTGCTCAATTGCTGAGCTAAAGGGCGCGGCAATGAGGGTGGGCAGCTTGGGAGGGTAAAGATGCCATACATAGTCCATGACTTGGCCATAGTCACTGGACAACCCCCCATACGTATTAGTATTATAATTCTATATATATGTTATTGATGTATATTTCATTATAGACCCATTGTTTCAGTTTTTGTTAGTGGTTTCACTAGCTTGCTAGACAGACTTGCTCTGTGGTAAAAAATAATTTTGTGAACCGTTGTGGCCTAGCGGTTAGGTTCTGGACTATGGATCAGAGGGTTCGAAGTTCCAATCCCACCTCTGCCAAGCTGCCACTGTTGTGTCATTGAGCAAGGCCCTTAACCCACAACTGCTTTCATTGTAAGAATGTAACAATTGTAAGTCACTCTGGATAAGGGTGCTGAATGACATAAATGTAAGTTTGATTACCATAAGTATATTTTTTACAGCACCATTTACAGAGAAAGAAAAAGAACTATGTAGGACTGTGATGGCCTACTGGGGGAACTTTGCTCGCACTGGGTGAGTGCTTTGGTTCAGATTAATGACTTTGACTGTTTTCTAGCATTACTGACCTTGTTGGCCCTGTTGTATGCAAATGCCTGTAACAGGTCTCCAAATGGACCAGGCCTAACACATTGGCCTGAGTTTGGAGCTGAAGCAGAATATCTGGCCATTGACCTGGAGCAGAAGCCTGGCAGAAACCTGAAGGCTGACCGGTATCACTTCATGACAAAGAAGCTTCCGGAGTTGATACGTTCTGCGCAGGAGAAAAAGGAGCACAACGAGTTGTAGACAAACCTAAAGCTTTTGAGAAATAAGAATTTGGGAGAAAGCAAATGGATAACAACTAAAAAAGCATGTTCTTTTAGTAATACCATAAAAAATAATCTTTTAAAATTGCATTCAGTTTGAGGTGCCCTAGTGTTGTGTGATGAAAATAGAGGACCCATATTTGCAGTAACAGGGGAACTCTGCCTTATCTAGCCACATACCAAATACATCACCTTTGCACTTAGTGTATTTACATGTACATAATAATATCTGCAAAAATATGATTTTGCCAGTCATTTGATCACCAGGTTTATGTACACTAAATAAATCTGAAAATGAGAAACCTTTGGGTCTGCATGAGTCTGTCACTGATCAGATTTCTTACAGAAGCATATCCTCAGACCAAACCTCACTCTGTACCTCCTACCCTTTAAGACGAGCTTGGCTCACTGGACTGACCACTCAAGATTACAGGAAGACTAACATCAATACTCTTTTCTATACTGTCACCTAATTGGTGAAGTGAACTTCCACCGGATGTTGAATGGTTGAGTTTCTTGCTGTCTTCTAACATTGACTAAAGACTCACCTCTTCATTCAGCACATACTTGATGAAACATCAAATGTTTGTTTGTTTTGTGGATTCACCTACGGTACATCAAATCCTAACAGGATCTAGTTGGGACTGTGTTCTTGGGCGATTGCTTATTTGTACGATCATGAGGAAATGTAATGTGTACTAAGAAGAGTACACAGCACTTCTCTAAGTTGCTCTAGATAAGATCTGCTAAATGCAGTGAATGTAAAATACCTAGTAAACTGGAATACGCCACACTTTCATTTACACGGTCATGTACTTGTGATGTATTTTACATATCAACATTTTATGCATTTTATTCTTATCGGTAGGTCAGAATCAGAACACACTTGAAGTTAAGCTTGTAAAGACTTCACCTACAGTCCTTTACTGTTAAATATTAATTTTTAATATTCATTTTTCATTGTGGAAAATCACACAGTTTGTCTATATTTGTGCTGCATCGCAAACAGCATAATCCAAGGCTAATCAGTATGTAAACACAGTAATGACAACAGTTATGATACTAATTTGAAATACTGTTTACATAAATGCATGTATTTTGGGACACTGGTTTGTTTCCACAAGTGCATTTGTGGAAAACCAAAAGAAGCTGGATTAGGGTTCTACAGGTGCTGGTTACTGGGCTAAACTGTGGCTTCTGAATAGAAACTAGATTGCTTGAACATATCTGAATTATTCTGTATAGAACACTTAAATTAAAATTCAAAATTTAGATTTTGCTTTCTGAACACATCTGGGTGTATTGTATGGATTTGGGCCTGCTGATCACAGAAGTCTCCTGTTTTGTAGATAACACATTGTCTACTAGCATATTGGCCAGTGCCAGGGCATGCACTTGGTGTAGGAGCTATGCAAGTGTTGTCTTGGGCATACTTAGTCAGATTAGATGCTGACAGACAAGGTATAAAAACTGCTCATATTTACAGTTGCTGTTTTGACACGTTGACACACGTTCAATAGGACTTGCTGTCTTCAGGAAGATTTAATACAGCAGAAATGTCTTGGTGATGTCACAACAGCTGTGGTACTTTCTGTTATATCTGTGGCAAGTATATGCTTAAGGCTCAAAGTTGGTTCATGACTGAGTTTATTAAGAAAGCCAACAGAAACATGTAGAATAGTTCAGGTAGATGAAGAGGCCACAAAGCATGAACAAGATTCGGAACATGTCATTGATCCAAATGTCCTGATTGGTCAGGCTTATTTTAATGCATCTGACGCAGAAATTAGAACAGGCTCGGATGAAAAATTTGATGCAGCGTTGCAGTCCGTCAGTTTCGGACTTGGTGTGAAAAACAGCGTTAAAATGCGCGTGTTCTTTTTCAAAACTTAACGTGCGTATGTGTTAAAAACGGACTCGGCGTGAAAAGACATTAAGGAAGAGCAAGCAGCTGATCTGAGTTCATAACGTTTTTATCCAGAATTATTCTAAATGAGTGTCGAAAAATCTTATCACTGATCCAAGAACTGTGCTTGGTGTCAACATGGCAGGTTACGTTATTGCCCCACCCTCTTTCTATGGAACAATGTAACACATTTTTCACTATTCTCTTATTATTTAGCAAATTATACAATTTATACAATGGAAGTATCTCGAAAAAGACAAAGGTCTGCTGTTTGGGATTGGGATTGTGACTCGAACGTTTCACAATCTTTTTCAGAATAATTTGTTTCATTTGCTCTTGTCACTCAAAAAGCCCCACTTACAGCATCACTAATGAAATCCCAAGGAGACAGCAAGCCAGAGAAACAGTGAATGTAGTGGTACTGAAATGTCCAACAAGGGAGTGACAAGAAATGAATGTGTGTATATATACAGTGGGGCAAAAAAGTATTTAGTCAGCCACTGATTGTGCAAGCTGTCCTACTTAGAAAGATGAGAGATGTCTGTAATTTTCATCATAGGTACACTTCAACTATGAGAGACAAAATGAGAAAGTAAAAAACAGGAATTATAGGATTTTTAAAGAATTTAATTGTAAATTATGGTGGAAAATAAGTATTTGGTCAATAACAAAAGTTCAACTCAATACTTTGTAACATAGCCTTTGTTGGCAATGACAGGAAGTCAAATGTTTCCTGTAAGTCTTCACCAGGTTTGCACACACTGTAGCTGGTGTTTTGGCCCATTCCTCTATGCAGATCTCCTCTAGAGCAGTGATGTTTTGGGGCAACACGGACTTTCAACTCCCTCCACAAATTTCCTATGGGGCTGAGGTCTGGAGCCTGGCTAGGCCACTCCAGAACCTTGAAATGCTTTTTACGGAGCCACCCCTTCGTTGCCTGAGAGGTGTGTTTGGGATCATTGTCATGCTGGAAGACACAGCCACATTCCATCTTCAGTGCTCTCACTGATGGAAGTAATCTCACGATACACGGCCCCGTTCATTCTTCCCTTAACACGGATCAGTTGTCCTGTCCCCTATGCAGAAAAACAGCCCCAAAGCATGATGTTTTCATCCCTATGCTTCCCAGTAGGTATGGCACAAGTCAGAATTCTTCTTCTTCCAAACACGGCGAGTTGAGTTTTTACCAAAAGGTTCTATTTTGGTTTCATCTGACCACATGATATTCTCCCAATCCTCTTCTGGATCATCCATATGCTCTCTGCCAAACTTCAGACGGGCTGGACGTACTGGCTTAAGCAGGGGGACATGCCTGGCACTGAGTACCTAAATACTTTTTTGCCCCACTGTGTGTGTGTGTATATATATATATCTGTCTATCTAATCACTGGATGCTCAAACCTGGTTCAACTGGAAGCAGTGCTTCCTATGCTTCGCCAACTTCAACCAGTTCATCAGGGATTACAGCAAGGTCCTTTCATGAAATATCTGCCGCAAGCAGCAGTACAGCTTGAAATGACTGTTGGAGGACAAAGTTCACTCTGTAATTCCACTTAATACTTAACCCATTCTAAAGTGATGCAAGCGATATATTGTACAAAAGACTGCAGCGACTGAAACACAACCAGAAGCGGAACTCTGCTGCCAGAACCATGACGGCATTAACTCTTCTTCTTCTCTTTGGTTTCTTAACATCCTGCCTATTAAACCCTGGAACAGCAAACCAAGGTACGTGGGATTTTGTGAAAAAAAAGTTTGCAGTTTTCAAAGCAATATAAACAAGCACAAAAGATACCGATACAGAAAAAATATGGACAATAAGTAGTTTATTAGCAATTGAGGGCCTTGCTCAAAGATTCAACAGTGGCAACTTGGCAGGTGTGGGATTTAAATTCTAGACCTTCTGGGCTACAGTCCAGTACCTTACAGTGGGGCAAAAAAGTATTTAGTCAGCCACTGATTGTGCAAGTTCTGCTACTTAGAAAAATGAGAGAGGTCTGTAATTTTCATCAGAGGTACACTTCAACTATGAGACAAAATCAGAAAAACAAAATCCAGGAAATCACACTGTAGGATTTTTAAAGAATTTAATTGTAAATCATGGTGTAAAATAAGTATTTGGTCACCCACAAACAAGCAAGATTTCTGGCTCTCACAGACCTGTAACTTCTTCTTAAAGAGGCTCTTCTGTCCTCCACTCGGTACCTGTATTAATAGCACCTGTTTGACGTCGTTATCTGTATAAAATACACCTGTCCACAGCCTCAAACAGTCAGGCTCCAAACTAAACCATGGCCAAGACCAACGAGCTGTCAAAGGACACCAGGAAGAAAATTGTAGACCTGCACCAGGCTAGGAAGAGTGAATCTACAATAATCAAGCAGGCTGATGAGAATAAATCAACTGTCAGAGCAATTGTAAATAAATTGAAGACATACAAGACCATTGAAAATCTCCCTCAATCTGAGGCCCCACACAAGATCTCATCCCGTGGAGTCAAAATGATCATGAGAACGGTGAGCAAAAATCCCAGACTTACACAGAGGGACCTAATGAATGACCTGGAGAGAGCTGGGACCAAAGTAACAAAGGCTACCATCAGTAACACACTACGCCAAGAGGGACTCAGATCCTGCAGTGCCAGGCGTGTCCCCCTGCTTAAGCCAGTACATGTCCAGGCCCATCTGAAATTTGCCAGAGAGCATATGGATGATCCAGAAGAGGATTGGGAGAATATCATGTGGTCAGATAAAATAAAAATAGAACTTTTTGGTAAAAACTTAACTCGTGTTTGGAGGAAGAAGAATGCTGGAGTTGCATCTCAAGAACACCATACCTACTGTGAAGCATGGGGGTGGAAACATCATGCTTTGGGGCTTGTTTCTGCAAAGGGGACAGGATAACTGGATCCATGTTAATAGAAGAATGAAAACAGGGCCATGTATCATGAGATTTTTAAGCCCAACCTTTCATCAGTGAGAGCATGAAGATTGGAACGTTGCCTGGGTCTTCCAGCATGACTGATCCCCAACACACTGCTCGGGCAACGAAAGAGTGTCTCCATAAAAAGCATTTCAAGGTCCTGGAGTGCCTAGCCGGTATCCAGACTCAAACCACATAGAAAAATTTGTGGAGGGAGTTGAATTGAAAGTCTGTGTTGCCCAGCGATAGCCCCAAAAACATCACTGCTCTAGAGGAGATCCTGCATGGAGGAATGGCCAAACTACCAACTACAGTGTGTGGGCAACCTGGTGAAGGACTTACAGGAAATGTTTGGGACCTCTGTCAAATTACAATACAATTTCTTTAAAAATGCCGATAAGTGATGTCCTGGATTTTTTGTTTTTTCTCATAGTTGACGTGTACCGATGATAAAAAAATTACAGCCCTCTCTTTCATCTTTCATGGTGACTAAACACTTTTTTGACCCACAGTAAATAGCTAAGCTACCAGTTCTAAAATGCCATTTTTATACAGTTCAAATACTTTAGTTCATAGTTCATATGCAATATAAGGTCCAGCAGGGAGATGCATAAATAGTCCCTACTATTAATGTCAATTAAAAGATCACCATTAATGATTACATATTTTTTAATTATCAGGTTAGGTTCATTAACTCGTATTTGCAATATTGCTTCCATGCATCACTCTTAGCATGTTGTACTGTAAAAGAAAGACAAAAGCCAAAATATTTGCTCAGTGTGAAGCTCTTTATTAAAATGTCTAAACAGCATAGAGTTCTTATAAGCAATGCCTCACGTAGCCCAGCTGAGGCAGTGTAGATAGTAAATGTACTGTTTGCTATATAAAAAGTAGCCTACTTAACCCACCTGAATGCAGGAAAATTAATCTGCATAATAATTCTAACCCAAAAGGACATACAACTCTGCATGTAAAATAAGATAATGAAAATAAACCCGGCATGCCAGTGTAGCAGACTTGAACAGGTCAAACAGTTCAAGACTCCAACCACACGGAGTCAGAAACTGGAGTAGTCACCATTTTAATCTGAACATCACGAGAGTAAAATTAGCGCTCTCGCTCTCTCTCTCTCTCTCTCTCTCTCTCTCTCTCTCTCTCTCTCTCTCTGTCTCTGTCTCTGTCTCTCTCTCTCTCTCTCTCTCTCTCTCAGCGTTCACCACGCGACTGTGAATTAACCGGGAAAGCATGCCGAAAAAGACATAGTATAATAAGCAATATGTAAATATTATAATATATAGACACATATAAACATTAACATGTAGAAATATATAGGTCACAAAACGACAATATACAAAACTAATGGCATGTAAATAAACATACATGACATATTTCAAATGAAATCCATACAAATGAATAACAATAAACAGTAAAACTTCAATAAGCATTCCTGAACATCACGAGAGCAAAATTAGCGCGCGCACGCGCGCACTCACACACACACACACACACACACACACACTCCTGTACGAGGCAAAAAAAAGGAAAATACTCATTAAGTACAAGAATACACTTCGAGTTTAGTAACAGAAACGTTTAATCAACTTTAAAGTGACTCAATAGTAGATATTTAAACAAAATGTATCAGTTTATAAAGCTTTAAAAACAAAAACCGGGAAAGCATGCAGAAAAAAAAACATATGGTGTCCCTCATGCAACGAAGGGGAACCTCACAAAAATTAAAACTTATTTACAAACGTACATATTTAAACAACATAAATGATATATAATGTGTTTATATATAATAACCATCATATATTTGCCTTGATGTATATAAAATAACATACCACAAATTAATTTAAAATCAAAAACCCTATTACTCCCCCCTGAACTTCAAAAAGCTTGAGCCACAGGAGATAAAACAGTAATACAGAAAGTCATCCCTATCCAAAATAATACTACTGTGCAACACATACGTTACCCTTACTGCTTACGTTAGCAACACATACGTTACTCAACTACTTGGGAAAGAGGCAAAATAAAGTTGATCAGGCTCACAGATGCCATCTTGCTAAAGGGGTGCCTTATACACCTCCTACTTGTATAACTTGGATGACAATTAATATTCCTGGTGTAAAGGGAAATAACACCTTGACCCACATTACTGAGATACACTATGACAACAATAGTCTTGCAAAACCTTTAGCTGAACCGTTTGTGGCTTTCTGTGTGATATTTTGTATAAGCCTATTCACAGGTCTTACTAATCTACCAGCCCGTGTTCTAACCTGAGTCACTATTCCAGTAGTAGGCTGTGGTAAGTCATGAATGAATGACATACTGGACTTTTCTGAGTCCTCTTTAACATTGGGTACTATGACATCAACAGGCCCTGTTGTTTCAGTGTCAGGAAGACATTTGCCTGGAAGACATTTCAGCTTGATCACAATCTGACTCTGAATCGCCAAAGGATGGTTCTACTTTGTCCTCTGTGTCGAAGGGTAGGAAGTTGACTTGTAACATTAGATTACGGTGAACAACCTTCTCTTGGCCAGTTTTAGTGTTTCTTACACGATAGGTGTGGCACTGAGAATCTTTGGAAATCACCATGTAGGGTACAGACTCCCACTTGTCTGCTAATTTCCGCTTTCCTTGCTCACCCTTGTTGGCAAGTAGTACTTGGTCACCTTCCTCAATGTCATAACCCTTTGTTCTTTTGTTATAAAGCTCTGCTTGACGCTGCTGACTTGCGTTAGCACTGGCTTGAGCAAGGGACAGTGCTTCTTTGAGGTCATCTCGCATCCGTTTAACATAGCTGTGATAATCGGTGATGTCATTATCTCTTTCTGCATTGTGAAATATCACATCAACTGGCAAGCGCAGAACTCTACCAAACATCAAGTGAAAAGGGGCGTAACCAGTAGACTCGTGGGCTGTGCAGTTGTACGCAAATGTTAAAGTCTGCAGCATCTGAGGCCACTTTTGTTTGTCTCTTGGGGTTAAAGCTCTAATCATGTTTCCCAACGCGCGATTGAATCGCTCAATCTGCCCGTTACCCATTGGATGATAGGCCGTGGTTCTTGACTTTTTCACCCCAGAAATCTGCAGTAACTCTTGAATTAGGTGGCTCTCAAAATTTGCACCCTGGTCTTAGTGAATTCGCTCTGGGAATCTGTACACACAAAAGAATCTGTCCCACAGTTGACGAGCTACTTGTTTGGCTGACTGGTCATTGCAAACGAAGGAGTGAGACATTTTAGTGAAATGGTCTGTGACCACTAAGACATCACACTCTTGCCACGGGAATCTTCTGCACTCCAAAAGTCTATACAGACCAATTCTAAAGGCCGTGAGGTTTTCACACTTTCAAGCGGAGCTCGTCCTTCAGGTTCAGGGGTCTTACTCACTACACATCGCTTACAGTGTTTGACATATTTTCTCGTGTCGTGTTCCATGTCAACCCAAAAGAATCTCTGCCTTGCCAAGTAGAGTGTTCTGCTTTGACCTTGGTGACCAGCATCATCGTGGACACCCTGCAACACCATCTCTAACAGTGAGGCTGGAACAACATACTGGTGGCGTTTCTTTCTTGACAAGGGGTCTTTGCAGACACGGTACAGTATGCCATCAAGCATCTTTAATTTGTCCCACTGTTTCAGGGTCTTCAGAGTCTTAAATGACTCCTTGGCCCTCTCTCGCCTTGATGGCTTCCTGCCACGAGTGACATAGAAAAGAACTCGAGACAAAATGGAATCATTCTGCTGTTTATCTTGGAGCTCTTTCAGCGACAAAACCGGTAATGCACTTTGGCCAGGTGGCAACAACTGATGCATGTCCTGGGACAGACACAACACCACTTCCTCATTAAAGCCTGTGTTCCACTCTATGTGACTATCCAGAACGGCAGACACTTCATCACAGGACAGTGAGCTGTGCGCTAAGTCTTGGTGGGATGACTTGGGCTCTATTGCTTGGCACTGAACACTGACATGGAAAGCGTTTTGAACGGCGTCCTCTTGCAAGTGTTCTGACTCTGCCAGCAAAGCTGCATAGGGTTCAGTCACCAGCCTCTGGCTAACTCGGCCATGGATGAAGGGTTGTCTACTCAAGGCATCTGCCACCACATTTTTCCTACCAGGGATATACTGGATACTGAAATTGTATGGTGCTAACTTAGCAACCCACCTCTGCTCACACGCGTCAAGCTTGGGCTTTGTTAAGATATAGGTTAGCGGATTGTTGTCTGTCCAGACAGAGAAGTTATGCCCTTTCAGCCAGTGATGAACTTGTCACATACAGACCATTTTAGAGCTAAAAACTCCAAACGATGGGCAGGGTAGTTGCTTTGGGCGCGAGTGAGAGCCTTGCTTGCAAACGCAATGGGCCGTGCTTTTGTCTCACCCTCAGGGACCTGAGATAAAACGGCACCCAACCCATCCAGGGAGGCATCTGTGGAGAAGATGAATGGTCGACTGAAGTCAGGATGTGCGAGTACCACAGATTCTAAAAGTGCTGATTTTAACTGCTCAACTGCTTTGGCATGTTCCTCTTTCCAGTCACTAGGGCTTAACTTTCTGAATGCAGCAGGCCCACGTCCACTAACTTTCCTCCCTTTTGGTGCGGCAGTTAGCGCGAACAAAGGTTTAGCTATACTGGAGCAGTTTTGGATAAATCGCTGATAGTACATTACCATGCCGAGGAACCCCTTGATTTTTCTCTGTGACGGAGTGACTCCATCTTCCAACATAAGGTCAGCTGATGTCATAGCAGCAATAGCTCTGACCTTGTCAGGATCGGTCGCTACACCATTCTCATCAATATCATGGCCCAGAAACCTCACGCTCCGCCGCAACAAAAAACAGGTTCGGAACTTCTTGGGCGCTAACTTAAGCCCATGAGCACTTAACATAGCGAAAGACCAGTCAAGCCTATCAAAGCTTCACGGTTCATTCACGGTGCAACCACAAAGAAGTCATCCAGGTACAGAGCAGGTGAGGAAGTTTTTGCTCGCCAAACATCCATCATCAGGCGCCGCATAAAGCTAGCGGGAATTACACAGTCCCTGTGGTAATCTGTTAAACTCATAGAGTCCCATGGGGGTTGTAAAAGCAGTGAACTTCTTATCTTCCTCTGCCATCTCTATATTATAGAACCCAGAAGTAAGATCCATTGCACTGAATATAGCATTGCCTCCCAAGGCGGCGAGACAATCGGCCTGGTGCGGTAGGGGATGAGCATCTTTTGTGGTGCGAGCGTTCAACCACCGATAGTCCACACATATACGTAGGTCACCACTCTTCTTCCACACAAGCACTAGCGGTGAAGCCCACTCACTGGAGGACTTGCGAATAATCTCACGCTCCTCCATTTCTGAAAGTACCTGTCTGAGCTTGTGATAATGTCCAGGGGGCACTCGACGATAAGGGAGCCTGAACGGCCGTTCATCTGACAAATGTATACGATGAGTGAAATCTTTGGCTTTGCCACAGTCTAGTTTGTTTTTTGAAAACACCCCTTCATGCTTGCAAACCAGCTGTACTAGTTGTTCCAATATGTTGACACTTCACATGATTCAACATCAAGGTCATCTAGACCGAGCTGGTTCAACTGTTCACGAAAACTGGAATTAGGGAGCACGTTGTTAGCTGCGGGATCTTTCACTTTTTGGTTCAAAAACCCTCACCTCATTACAGATTGGCTGCTGGAGATTAACATCAAGATCCTCGAGGGCCAAACAGGGAAACACATCAGCCACTTTTGAGTTCTTTCTCAGGGTAACTGGCTTATCACATGGATTTAAAATCTTGACTGGGACCCACCTATCCGCATTCATTGAAGCCACAACTCTTCCAACCATGATGTTCTTTTTATGCGATCGGGACTCTGGTGGTTCAACGAGGATTGCACTTCCCTCAGAGACTGCTGTGGTTGCTGGGAACTTGGCCCACACTAGATACTCCTGCTTTGGTAAAAGCGTGACAGCTTGTGTGAGTTTAGCTGTTCCGACAATGCTGAGGATTTCATTGCCCTTCCATCTGTGCAGACCAGACAGCATGTTCAGAAACTGCTCAATTTCAGATTCTCCTGACCGCTCAGGATGGTTAAGGATACGGCAGTAGCTAGGGGTTTTCTTGAGCTGGCCTAGAATGTACTTGATAACATTGGTGCCCAGAATAACTTGGTCACGTTGTCCAGGAACAACCAGGGTAGGCACAGTAACTGCATGCCCGTACGCCTCCATTTCTATTTCATAGATAGACTTTGGTTGAACCTGAACTCCACCACAGCCTATGAGTGTGATGGCCGAACACGTTTCACTGGGTTGTAACAAGATTCCTGAACTCTTAAGCTTTTGCTCTGCCTCTTCATTCATTGTACACGCCATGGACCCGCTATCTAATAAAGCTCTTAGGGAGACCTGGCCCTTTACTAAGATGTCTGTGTAAAACAAGCTGTCTGCTTTTTCCAGCTTCATCACATTCTGGAACAAAATTTCATGGTTATCAGATGAATTCTTACAACACTCTTCATATAATGACACATTGTCAGTACTGAGGGGATGGTCACTCTCACTCACATTGTCCCCTCCTGAATGTGTGTGTGTGTGCAAGTTTCCCTGGTTGTTTGGCACAGTGTTTTTGACAGGCATAGCAGCATTGGGACAATCTCGTCGGATGTGTCCAACATCCAGACAGGCTAAACATCGTCTCTCCCTCATACAGTGAGAACGGGTAGAATGTGATATATCGCTGCAAACTCGACAGGCTATGTTACGAGCCCACGGTGATGCATGAGGTGCAACAGAATTGCGAAGAGGCTGATTAGTACGTTTGAGCACCCTTTCCAGCATACTGAGAACACGCTCTAATGCATTTGAGCCGGATGCAACATTTTCATTGGGTTTGGAGACATTGTTGGAGACACACTGTGCTGAATTGACGATGGTGTACTCTTCCTGAACGGTCTCTTCTGAGCTAACAGCAGATACAACCTGGATTGCATGAGGTCTTGGCATGCTGGGAGGTTTGCGTCACTGACTCTCCTTCTGATATTCTTCTATGGCTTCCTGAACTTCTTCAAATGACCATTTAGTCATTGGTTTACACCTGAATACACTGGACAGATCAGGGCTGGAACAGTTTTGGATGAACATCATGGCGATTTCAGCATTTATATTCTCCATTCTGCCCCCATTACACTGTAAATAGTTGTTCGCTCGTTCTGCAGCAGCATTTTACCTAACCCAGTAGTCGACAGGGCTTTCATTGTCTTTGGGTTGTGTGGCATAAAAATCGGCAAGTGGCAAACATGAAACGGGGCTGTCACTAAAGTAACATTTTAGCACATCATAAATTTTCCCAGAACTTACAGTGTTAGGGCTAGAGCTACTCTTAAGTCCTACCTTCACTATGTTTTTAGCCCTACCCAAAAGATGACCAAGAATCGTGTTTCGTGTATCAGGACAGCTACTTTTCTGCAAATATAACTACATAACATCTATCCACTCCTGGACAGTGTACTTCTCACTACCATCTCCCCTGAACAGGGGTGGTTCTTTAATGTCTGACCTTACAATTACACTCATTTTGGAAAAATCAAGTGAAGTGCTAGAACTTTCAGTTTCTCCTGTACTGAGTGGTGCTGAAGGGGCTGGCTAATATTCGACTTGGCTGGCTAACATTCGACTATGGTCTCACCAATCTGGCTACCAAGTTCTCCTATCAACTCATGTATTTGCTGTGGGGCATCACTGCTATTATCATTGGGGGTCGAACATGTGGGTATTACTGGTTCAGTATGATGAGTTTTCCCCGGACCCAATGGGCTATCCTGAAACAGCCTCAAACCCTTAGGGTGACCCACCATGCTTTCATCTGCCCTCAGCAACCCTCTACCCCTTCCAACCAAAGGAGTGAACACATTAAATGTCTCTTGGCCTCCACCAGCCATGGTGTACACGTTAAACAGAACAAATTAAATGTGTAAAAATATTGGACTATTCTGAGAAAGACGATGTACGACTGACTCTCAGTGTAATGTGTGTGAGAAACTGTCCATTGACTGTTGTAACGTCTGCTGCATGGATCCTCTGACCTTACAAAGCGATACTCCACTCGTCATAGACACACAGCTTGACCCCAGCGTTCGGCAGTGGCTGAACAGATGGATCCGGGTCACGGCACCAGTTTTATGTAGCAGATTTGAACAGGTCAGACAGCTCAGGACACCAACCACACGGAGTCAGAAAGTGGAGTCGTCACCATTTTATTCTGAACATCACGAGAGCAAAATTAGCATGAGCACGCACACGAGCACACACACACACACACACACACACACACTCCCATTCAGCGTTCACCACGCGACTGTGAATAACCGGGAAAGCATGCCAAAAAAAAAACATATAGCATAATAAGCAATATGTAAATATTACAATATATAGACACATATAAACATTAACATGTAGAAATATATAGGTCACAAAACGACAATATACAAAACTAATGGCATGTAAATAAACATACATGACATATTTCAAATTAAATCCATACAAATTAATAACAATAAACAGTAAAACCTCAATAAACATAACTGGACATCACGAGAGCAAAATTAGCGCGCGCGCACGCACACACACACACACACACACACACACACACACACACACACACACACACACACACACACACACTCTCCTGCACGAGGCAAAAAAAAAGGAAAATACTCATTAAGTACAAAAATCGCGATTAAAAACACAACCTACACTTCGAGTTTAGTAACAGAAACGTCTAATCAACTTTAAAGTGACTCAATAGTAGATATTTAAACAAAATTTATCAGTGTATAAAGCTTTAAAAACAAAAATAAGAGAGAGAAAAGTGACACAGCTTACCCGTTCAGCGTTCACCACGCGACTGTGAATTAACCGCCAAAGCATGCAGAAAAAAACATATAGTGTCGCGCCAATTAATGTCCCTCATGCAACAAACGAAGAAGAACCTCACAAAAATTAAAACTTATTTACAAACGTACATATTTAAACAACATAAAGCTTTGGGGAGTTCACACAGACATAATATAATATATGATATATAATATGTGTTTATATATAATAACTATCATATATTTGCCTTGATGTATATAAAATAAAATACCACAATTTAATTTCAAATCAAAAACACTATTGCCACACCAGACCTACAATGCACGCCACTACACAGCCCCCCTTCCAGGGTCCGATATAGCCGGTATCTCTCGAGCCCCTTCTTCTTTTTAGGCCTGACAGCCACCACATAAACAAACACAATCATTGCCAAAACTAAAACAAACAGCTTAGGTATGTGCGTACTCACTTGCCTATATATGTCAGTTTATAATCAGCCAAGTGGCGTGGAGGATCCTGCTCACTCTATGGGTGCTCACCAGACACCTGGGCTGAATCAGTCGCCTCTCTCTCTTTACGTGCACTCAATTGCAACTTAGTGTTACTCCCTGGATAGCCAATGCTCCGTGGCCATACAGGAATGAAAGTCCCATACATGATTGGTAACAGTGCTCGTAGGGATGCATTGAATGTTCAGCAACTGAAATTATTAAATAAGTAAAAAGACTGAATCATTTATACCAAACAATGACGTTTTTGTTGACGCGATCAAATAGCAACCAGCATGGAGCGAGGCGCTCTTTGTAAATGCAGCAAACTTGTTAGCTGTGAAGAAGCTTTGCTCTGCAGCGTGAGCGTTTTGTTTGCATTTGCGCCTTATTTTCAAAGAAATGCTAACTTATGAGCACTTGAAACAAACGAGATCTTGACCTGAATGCACTACAGCTTACTGAGTGTTCATCAGGTCTGTTTCGTTACCTAGTGAGTGCCCTTGCTACCTACTTCCTATGTACTTCTCTTTCTAAAGCTTCCTAACACACAATGGAACCCTAATACTGGTTAATGATACAGTCTACTGTGCTATTGATCACGTCACCAATTGTTTAAGCGCTCTGCATGAATGCTAGCCAAGTGTTACAGGTCTATATTCCAGTCTTTGCTGTTTAACGAAATTTTAATATCTCCTTACAGCTTCTGGAACAGCGTAACACACCAGGAACAAGTCAAGTCAAATCAGATCTATTTATATAGCGCTTTTTACAATGGAGCATTGTCTCAAAGCAACTTTACAAGTTTAGATTATCTCCTAATAACTATGTCCATTCCCAAATTGAGCAAGCCTAGGGCGACAGAGGCAAGAAACACTCCCCTGAGTGTTATAGGAAGAAACCTTGGGAGGACCAAGACTCAAAAAGGGGACCCAACCTCCTTGGCGGACAGATAAAATGTACAGGGTACAGAATCTAATATTAGGACTAGCACAAGGGAAAAATAAGCACTTCTGAATGAGATCTGTTGAGCATTTTTAGCTTTGTAATTGGTCATAAATTAATTAATTAAAACTAGCGAAGAGTTGAAGTAATTCATTTTGTGACATTTAGAAATTTTACAATTGTAACATAAGTTTTCATTTACATAATTACAGACATATTTACCACCTATTGACGTCACACACAGAACAACAGGTTGCAATGTAATTCAGGGTCATTTTTATTTTTTAAATCTTCCACATAATCCCTACACTAAATTATATACATATGTATGGTACAAAGTATTAAAAAAAGAAAAACAAAACACATTTCTCATTATTTTTATAACGTATAATGTTTTATGTTTTAAAAACAATTATTATTATTCAGTAAGAAAAAAAATGACAATACATTTAGATTTATTTAAATTAATGCAATGATGAAAAAGTGGCAAAATTAGTGAAAAACTGTGAAAACCCATGTTCAGTATTTTGCCTTCAACCAAATGTTTTATTTTGTTCAGTTTGGGGCCACAAATTTTTTTGGTGCATCCCTATGTGCTAATGCCTACTTCTTCTCTGTGTTGGGTCCCAAATGGCAAGCTCCATCGAGGTTTCTTTAGTGATGTTCCACTGTTGAGTTTTAGCTCGGCGTACTGTCTCCTCTTTATCAGACTCGGCAGAGGCAGAGTAGCAGCAGTGATGTGGTTGTGTGGGGTTGTGAGAGATGAACTCCATTCTTTTAGCATCCTAGATTGCACACTCCAGTGGAGCTGGAATAGCCAGTCAAATACAATGGTGTGAAAAAAGTGTTTTGCCCCTTCCTGCTTTCCTATTTTTTTGCATGTTTTGTCAAACTAAGTGTTTGTTTCGGAACATCAAAACCAATTTAAATATTAGTCCAAAGACAACACAAGTAAACACAAAATGCAGTTTTTAAATGAAAGTGTTTATTATTATGTAAGGGAGAAAAAAAAAACTGCATGGCCATCTGTGTGAAAAAAAGTGATTGCCCCCTAAACCTAATAACTGGTTGGGCCACCCTTAGCACAAACAACTGCACAACCAGGCAAGCGTTTGCGATAACTTGCAATGGGTCTTTTACAGCATTGTGGAGGAAGTTTTGGCCACTCATCTTTGGCGGAATTGTTGTAATTTTCAGCCACACTGGAGGGTTTTTTGAGCATGAACGGCCTTTTAAGAAAAGGTCATGCCACTGCACCTCAATATGATTCAGGTCAGGGACTTTGACTAGGCCACTCCAAAGTCTTCATTTTGTTTTTCTTCAGCCATTCAGAGGTGGACTTGCTGGTGTGTTTTGGATCATTGTCCTGCATGCATAACCAAGTTCGTTTCAGGTCACAAGAAGATGGCCGGACATTCTCCTTTCAGGATTTTTTGGTAGACAGCAGAATTTCATAGTTCCATTTATCACAGCAAGTCTTCCAGGTCCTGAAGCAACAAAACAGCCCCAGAACATCAAACTACCACACACCATATCTTACTGAACATTTTATTTATAATGTTCTTTAGCTTACTTGAAATGCTGTGTACTTTACTTTTACACCAATGTAGTGGGGGGACACCACCTTCCAAAGAGTTTCAACTTTGACTCATCAGTCCAAAGAATGTTTTCCCAAAAGTCTTGGGGATCATCAAGATGTGTTCTGGAAAAATTGAGACAAGCTTTAATGTTATTTTTTTGCTCAACAGTGGTTTTCATCTTGGAAGGCTCTGGCATGCAGGCCATTTTTTGCCAAGTCTCTCTTACTTATGGTGGAGGCATATGAACACTGACCTTAACTGAGGCAAGTGAGGACTGGGCAGTTCTTTTGATGTTGTTGTGGGGTGTTTTGTGACCTCTTGGATGAGTCGTTTGCTGGGGCTCTTGGGGTTATTTGGTCGAACCCGGCCGGGCCGTTACCTGGCCACTCCTGGGAAGGTTCACCACTGTTTCATGTCTTTTACCATTTGTGGATAATGGCTCCTCATTGTGGTTCGGGGTGTGGGGCTGGAGTCCCAAATCTTTAGAAATGGGCTGGAGTCCCAAAGCTTTAGAAATGGCTTTATAACCCTTTCCAGACTGATAGATTCTCAATTACTTTCTTTCTCAATTGTTCCTGAATTTCTTTGGATCTCGGCATGATGTGTAGCTTTTAAAGGATCTTTTGGTGTACTTCACTTTGTCAGGCAGATCCTAATTTAGAAGTGATGTCCTGATTGAGAACAGGTGTGCAATAATCAGGTCTGGGTGTGGCTAGAGATACAGTGAACACGGGTGTGATAAACCATAGCTAAGTTATGTTTTAACAAGGAGGGGGGCAAACACTTTTTCACACAGGACGATGTAGGTTTGGATTTTTTTCTCCCTTAATAATAAACACCTTCATTTACAAACTGCATTTTGTGTTTACTTGTGTTGTCTTTGACTAATATTTAAATTGGTTTATGTTCCGAAACACTTAAGTTTGACAAACGTGCAAAAAAAATAGGAAATCAGGAGAGGGCAAACACTTTTTCACACCACTGTATACCGCTGTAAGCAAACAGGTGTCAGCGTGCCCAAGAACACTTAAATATCCAGGTCTTGCTGAGCTCCCAGATGGAAATACTGTATGCAAGTACTGTACGTTCCCCTCCTGACTTTCTCAAAGCCGCAAAGCCACTGCCGTTTAGGTGACTGTAGCAGGCACAATGCCGAAACGCTGGCATAGAGCAGCTTGGAGCATGCTGAGTTTGCCATATTTTGTATTCTTTTTAATTTTATTTAAAAATTTTAAATAGTTAAATTTATAAGAAAATAGACCTATTATTGAAAAGGTTAGTTGGACTGTTTATAGCATTCGTATGATTTAATTTATGTCATTTTTCAGTGTTACTCTTCACATTCATTTAAATAAACCAACAGATTATAGTTTATTGCCTGAATAAAAAAAAAAACATATACATATATATATATATATATATATATATATACAAACCAAAAAACATATTATATATATATATATACTCTTCAACATTCATTTAAATAAACCAACAGAATTATAGGTTTATTTGCCTGAATAAAAAAAAAACATATACAATATATATATATATATATCTATATATATATATATATACAACACATATATATATATATATATACTCTTCACATTCATTTAAATAAACCAACAGATTATAGTTTATTGCCTGATAAAAAAAAAACATATATATATATATATAATATATATATATATATATATATATATATATATATATAATATAAAAAAAAGGATTTAGTCAGCCACTGATTGTGTCCAAGTTCTCCTACTTAGAAAGATGAGGGAGGTCTGGGCAATTTTTCATCATAAGTGCACTTCACTATGAGAGACAAATGAGAAAGAACAAAATCCAGAAATCACATTGTAACGATTTTTAAAGAATTTAATTGTAAATAATGGTGGAAAATAAGTATTTGGTCAATAACAAAGTTCAACTCAATACTTTGTTAACATAACCTTTGTTGGCATGACAGAGGTCCAAAGGTTTCCTGTAAGTCTTCACCAGCTGTCTGTGTAGTTCTGGGATTTTTGCTGTCAGCCTATTCTCATGATCATTTTGACCCACGGGATGAGATCTTGCGTAGAGCCCCAGATCAAGGGAGATTATTGATGGTCTTGCATGTCTTCCATTTTCTTTACAAATTCTCCCACAGTTAATTTATTCACCACACCAACCTGCTTGCCTATTGTAGATTCAGTCTTCCCAGCCTGGTGCAGGTCTACATTTTTCTTCCTGGTGTCCATTCGACAGCTCTTTGTTCTTGGCCAGGGTCGAGTATGGAGTCTGACTGTTTGAGGCTGTGGACAGGTGTTTTTTATACAGATAACGAGATCAAAACAGGTGCCATTAATACAGGTAACGAGTGGAGGACAGAAGAGCTTCTTAAAAGAAGAAGTTACAGGTCTGTGAGAGCCAGAAATCTTGCTTATTTGTGGGTGAAAAATTCTTTAAACAGTAAAATTCTTTAACAATCCTACAATGTGATTTCCTGGATTTTTTTTTCTCATTTTGTCTCTCATAGTTGAAGTGTACGCTATGATGAAAATTACAGACCTCTCTCATCTTTCTTTCTAAGTAGGAGAAACTTGCATCATCAGTGGCTAACTAAATAACTTTTTGCCCCACTGTATATCTATATCTTTTGGATTTTGTACAGGAAACAGTTGTGCAGACTAAATATGGATCTCCTACAAGGTCAGTATGTGACAGCTATAGGAAAGGAAACAGTCCATTCACAGCTACCTTGGTGTGCCATTTGGGCGAAGCCTCCAGTGGGCCCCTTGAGACTTGCTGCACCACAACCTGCAGAACCCATGGCAAGGAGTGAGAGATGCCACCAAACAGCCATACATGTAGAAGATACCATTAGATAATTTCCAACCACATTCCAAAGACATGTTTAGGTTGAAGTGGTCTCTGTAAACTGTTCCAGAGTTGCCCAGCCACTAGGGCCCTATGGCACAAGGGCATATGGTGTAAATCCCTGACAAGGTCTAATATGGCTGATCAGACAGATTCCACTGTTTTGACCCATAATGGGAGCAGCTGAAAGAAGAAGAGGACCATAGGCTCTGAAAAACTGCAGGAAAAACAACTTATGTGGATCCTCAGTTATTACCAATTGGGAAAAAAAAGAATCATTGCTTTTCCTGTCATTACAGAGGCTCCACATCTAGCTTTTAGCTATTCAGAAAGCAGAGCCTATTTTTGTAGTTCCAAATTAGTTTCAGAATTCTGCCAAAATTGTTGACTACACATTAACTGCTGTAAAATAACCTCATAAGGGCCACTTTAGCTTTTGAAGAAAAACTTCTTAAAACATTTCTCTTTCTGATTGCATTTGCTGTAGGTGTATTCAAAGCAGGAAGCTGATGGTGGATGCTGCAAAGAATTTGGTTCTGGATGTGGAAATTCCTGAAGTTTCTGAAGACTGTCTGTACCTCAACATTTATACACCCTCTAAGCCTAGTGACTCTGCCAAATTGCCTGTAAGTTATTTTGTATTTTGAATCATTGTAAAGTATCTGAATAATAATAATAATAATAATAATAATAATAATAATAAAAAAGCCATGCCATCAAGGATGACCTCAATGATCCATGGATATTTGTCCAGGAGTAATGAGTAACGTTAATATACTGTAGTACTCAACACTGTTTGGGGGAAATTATGATACAGTTAATTTTGGGGACAGACCTCTTTTTCAGAAAAGATCATTAAATGTGAGGCATTTCCTGTAATTAAATATGGTTATAACAGTATTTGTTCACTGAAAAGTATGTGTATAAGATGCTTGAATTGCTGCTGTGATACAGGTTATGGTTTGGATCCATGGTGGAGGTTTTTCTTTGGGCTCGGCCTCGAGTTATGATGGACATGTACTGGCTGCCTATCAGAATGTCGTTGTAGTGCTTATTCAGTATAGACTTGGCCTACTTGGATTTTTCAGGTAAAAAATTAAAAGCTTAAATACTGTTCTTGTATTAAACTTTTATTTTATTTTATTATTATTTTGTTTTTTGAAGAATGCATAGAATTAGTTTTACTTCATCCTGCTCACACCTTCCTTGTTTTAGCACAGGGGATGAACATGCACCAGGAAACTATGGTCTTTTGGATCAGGTAGCTGCTCTTCAGTGGGTTCAGGAGAATATCCACAGCTTTGGAGGTGATCCTCGATCAGTCACCGTCTTTGGAGAGTCTGCAGGAGGCATCAGCGTTTCCTTACATGTAGGAGTGCTAATATGTGATCCTGTCTGACCATACTTTTAACTCACCATCAGAGCACACAGTAAACTATAGTTAAAGTCTGTTTATTAAATTATACCATTTTTTCCTCCATATTTAAAACCCATTTTTCCTGGTCAGGGTTAAAGGGGCTTGGGTGTTCATACCAGAGAACAGAGATCACGGTCGTAAGAGTGCCCTGGACAGGCCACCAGTCCATTACAGGGCTGGCAGGGGTTGCCAGTGGGTGATAACCCAAGCAACCTCAGATGCAGACAGAAACTAGACAGAAAGGAACTCAAGACCAGTTCCTCACAGTGGTGGTCTAGTGTAGTGGACTACTGCCATATGAGTGCCATTAAATTATCCTGCAATCTAAATATTAAAACATTAGTCATGAAAAAAAACAGATTTTTCCATGTTGACACAGTTTTCTATCTTTCTTTACATAGATACTGTCACCATTGTCTGTTGGTCTCTTCCAATATGCCATAGCTGAGAGTGGCACTGCTGCAACGGATGCTTTCTTCACTAAGAACCCATTACCACTAGCTCAGGTAAAGCCTCCTCTGCCCGCTACCTACATTATCATTTTAACGCTTGACATGACAATTTTCCAGCATATCGCTTGTGCTGGATATTCATTTTTAAATCTCTTGCAGCTCTCAAATGACATTAATGTCTTTGTCCTCAGTCCTTGGCAAATGCATCTGGCTGTGACATCTCCAACACAAAGAAGATTGTTGATTGTGTTATGCAGTGGTCTGAGGAGGACATTTTGAAGGTCATACAAGCGGTACGGTTTTGGATGAGCATTTTAAACTAAAGCATAAGCTTCTACGCACATACTAACAGACATTGTTTTTTTTTTTTCGTAGAATGAAATATTATTCTACTCAGTAACTGTAGATGGCCAGTTCCTTCCCAAACCGGCAGATGAACTTCTTCAGAACAAAGAGTTCAACAAAGTGCCACTGATTACAGGGGTGACTGATGATGAGGGTGGTTATGGATTACTTAAGGTAAGTAAAAAGGTTGCCAAATCACAAAGTGAATCTAGTTATTTTATGATATTGAAGGACTTTTTAGGTTAGGTAAATTAGTCTACAAACATGTTTGGCATTTCTTCTACAGTTCCTTGCTGGTCCAGGTTGGATTGATGGATTGACTAGAGAGCAAGTTCTATCGTTTATGCCATTATGTTATCCTGATGTAAGTGAACATTCAAGTGTGATTATTTGAAAGCTCTTCTGCAAGCTGAATGTGTTTGAAAATTTAGCTATAGTGAGGCTGTACCATATACAAGTAGTCCTCGACTTACGACGCAGATCCGTTACTAGGTGGCGTCGTAAACCGATTTTCAGTGCAAGTTGGAACACACGTACATACTGTACGTAAATAACATACTGTAAGCACTTATCCTATCCTAACACCTATCCTAACACAGTAATTATCAAAAATCGAGCTGCCTAACCGTGTATTCTTCCGCCGTGCAAACCAAACACGAAGTTCGTGTTATGACGTTTACGACGCAAAACCACTTAAATCAAAACAAGGCTTTATACAGTAAATGGGAGATGTGTCGTAACCACGAAACGTCGTAACTCAAGACCGTCGTAACCCGAGGACTACCTGTATACAAAAAGCAGTGTGACTCATTTAGAAGGAAAACCCCGAAGAAAAAATATTATAATTTCTTAACTGAGATTCTGCCACAGTCAGGGTGGTACGGTGGTGCAGTTGCCACACTGCTCCAATAACCCCAATTCAATCCCGACCCCGAACTCTGCCTTTGTGGAGATTGCATGTCCTTCCCATGTCCATGTGGGTTTACTCCGGGTGCTCCGGTTTACTCCCACATTTCAAAGACATGCATTAGATCAATAGGTTACTTTAAATTGGCCCATGACTAGTCTGTAGGATATAAGCTTGTGTCTGTCATGAATATAGCCATTGATGCAGATGAGACATTAAATTAAACCAATAAACAAACAAACTCTTCCACAGCTGAGACATTA
>JAJAGP010000790.1:206906-292991 GCA_025084515.1 Ancistrus triradiatus | reverse complement strand
AACTATTACATGTCTTGCTCTTAGAGTGATCTTTGTTGGTCGACCACTCCTGGGGAGGGTAACAATGGTCTTGAATTTCCTCGATTTGTACACAATCTGTCTGACTGTGGGTTGGTGGAGTCCAAACTCTTTAGAGATGGTTTTGTAACCTTTTCCAGCCTGATGAGCATCAACAACTCTTTTTCTGAGCTCCTCAGAAATCTCCTTTGTTTGTGCCATGATACATTTCCACAAACGTGTTCTGAAGAGCAGACTTTGATAGATCCCTGTTCTTTAAATAAAACAGGGTGCCCACTCACACCTGATTGGCATCCCATTGATTGAAAACACCTGACTCCAATTTCACCTTCAAATTAACTTCTATTCTTAGAGGTTCACATACTTTTTCCACTCACTAATATATAATATTGGATCATTTTCTTCAATAAATAAATGACCAAGTACAATATTTTTGTCTCATTTGTTTAACTGGGTTCTCTTTATCTACTTTTAGGACTTGTGTGAAAATCTAATGGTGTTTTAGCTCATATTTATGCAGAAATAAAGAAAATTTTAAAGGGTTCACAAACTGTCAAGCACCACTGTATATACAGTAACTACAGGCTAAATATTAGACACACTCAGATGGTAAGACTTTGGCTTTTTATTTACATTTTACAAACAAAAAAGCAATACAGTATGTTAGCCATTGCCCAAGACACATCGCTTGAATCGGACTTCTATACCTCACTCTTATAAGCCTTTCTGGTTGGTTTCTCTGAAGTTACTGAATAATCCATAGTAGTTACTGAATACAAAGCTTAAAGAGAAATAGCTGAATAATAGGTCAGGAGTGTAAGGGATGAAGATAAATCGGGTATTACAGGCAGATGAAACATAGCTATCATTCTAATGTGTACTTAAAAATAAAACATTACTGCACAGTATAGTGCACATATTGTTGCCTAGTCTCTCATATGTGCAATTTAGTGCCCAATTCCATTACTCATTGTGACATAACATGTTGTTTCCCGGTAACTCATTTTATGTGATGACATTTTTCATTCATAAAAAGCAATAATGAATAAAGAAACAAATGAAAAATGTCCAAAATGCCATGTGGTGCAACCGACTGACCATATATGGAGATTAAATGATTACAAATATATAGAGAAACCTGAAGATTTTTTTTTCATTGTTTAGCTTTGTGGAAATTTATTCCTTATTGAAAGATATGAAGTCTTAAAATTCACTTTAATTTCTGAGAACTTTAATTCTGAGTGATATTTTGGGCCAATGATAAAGTCTTGATCAAGTAGTAAAGCTATTATTTTAAATAACGAATAGTGTCATTCAACTGTCACATAGTTTGACCCCAGTCTGTTTAAAATCTTTAACGTTGGCTAATCTGTATCAAATATACAATTGAATATGCAATATAATATTTACATGCGGTTGTGCCACCTGACATTTGTTCAGTGTTAAAATTGATCTGCTTTTAAATATAACTGATTTTAAAAGCTATGGAAAGTATGAATGGATTTTTAGCAGACACAAAAATGTATGTTATATATATATGATATAGAAATGGAGATACATCGACGATGCTTCCCTTACTACTGCCCAAAAAGAGATATAAGCCTGATCCAGCTTTAATAATTTAATTTAGATACATTTTGTTATTGTTGACAGTCATTGCACAATATATATTTACAGTTCTTTATGAAATATCATCGTAATATACAGAATCTGATACAAAATTACCTTACAGATGCCTTGGTTGTTCTGTCCAGGTACCTTCATATCCTGATTAGGAGACTTTCGTTTATTCTCTTTACAGTTTCTAGCCTTGAGCATTCCTCAAGGAATATTCAGCTTATTTTCAATCTCTCTCTCTCTCTCTCTCTCACACGATAAAGGTATTCCTCTATAATAAGAAAGTTAATACACCAAAATATACTTGCTTAAATAATGATTTATACGATTAACATCTAATATAACTAGTGAATTATAAAATTCTTTTAACATGATTCAATATCATCTAGTTTTTCTTAACTTAAATCTAGCGATAGTCATAATGAATTCTCATTGTATTATAATATAACACTTTATGTAACTCATCTTGTCCATTACACAGCTTTTGCTACCTTCCATTGTACTCGGGGGAATTGGAGGAAAAAGATCAGTCCGACGATCCGGTCACATTATGATGATACCGTATCGTCATTGTTATGTTATTGATTCTTATTTGTAATGTAATTTAGATGACTTGTGCTCAGCAGTATACTACACTGAAGTCATGTGGTAGCCCAAACTTACTACAAAACTGGGAGTGAGCCAAAGGTCTGGGTTAATAAATACATTTTGGGGCGGGACTTGATAGTGGACAAAATGAATGATTTTAAAGCAGTGGCTCTTGAACTTTTTAGCAGCTGAATAAACCAAAAGAAAGTAACTGCACATGTCCGTTATGTGTGTAGTAATCATAGTCTAACAATATAAAAGTGCAGACCGCACTCCCATGTGTCATGAGCTGCGAGCATCTTATTGGTCTGAAGGTAATGAAAATCTTTTTAAAGAACTTTTTTGAGAACATTACACATATACAGATTCAGCTCACCCATTTGGCGTCACTGGTGATCTGGAGCAGTGGTATTCAAACTTATTAGTAAGGGCACCCCAGTTAGGGTGGCCACTTTCCTTACCCCCAAAAAAGAAAACATCACATCCCCAAAAGGAGTACCTGGGACATGGTACAACAACTCACAGAATGAAAACCGAAAACTATATTTTAGAATTGAAGAAATGAATTAGACTTCTATAATATGGTGCTGTAAACCGATCTTTTGACATGTACATGAGCCAATGACAAATAATTTCGATCAAGAAAGATAAGTTTATCTGGTTTGCTCCAAAAAAAAGGGATATTAGGTATCTGTCCTAGAGTTGCACCAAACGAAAGACTCTCAGCTGAAAAAACGAAAAAGCTATCCGACCTAAATTCTGTCTGGCCACCCTAACCCTAGTACATCTGTAGAGTACATCTTTCAACAGCCATGTAGAACTATAGTATAGCTCTAGTTAATTGAGCCATCTAGCGTAAATAGTTAGTGCTTCAGCTGTATTTCTCTGGGACTTCTACGTTTTACGTTTTATGTCTAAACCAGCAATAGTCCGGGGTTGGTGTGTAGAAACAAGCTTAGACCTATATTAAGATATTGCTGGCCGGTTTTTAATTTATTTCATTACTATTCCATTCGCTTTTAGCAGGGGGAACCAGTGTTGAAAACTATCTACTTTAATGAGGAAATAAACAGTGGCATCTGCCTGCTTTGTGTTGGGGGGTTTTAAGGGGGACATTAGCAAAGCAAGTAACACTCATGTTTATTACAAAAAGCAGAGGATGATTTTATGACTTTCATATTAAAACCATATAAAAAACAGGCGCATAACACCACTGGGACTGCACTGAAGATCAGTAGCTGGCTTGTACTGAGTCCTATTGAAAACAGCAAGCGCATCTGAAGCGCATCTGAGCATATCGTTTGTTATATTCATCGAGTTTGTCAACGGGTATTATTTGCAGCTACTCCCTCATGTGTGTTTGGACCACGTTTGTGTAGCCATGTTTTTATCTCGAGTTAAATCCAGACAAAACTGAGGGGGGTTTCTGGGGTACATATACAAAAAAAGGTTGAAAACCACTGCTTTATATATATACAGTGGGGCCAAAAAAGTATTTATAGGCAGCCCACTGTAATTGTGCAAGTTCTCCTACTTAGGAAGAAGATGAGAGAGGTCTGTAATTTTCATCATAGGGTACACCAACTATGAGAGACAAAATTGAGCAAAAGAAAAAATCCAGGAAATCAACACTGTTAGGATTTTTAAAGAATTTAATTGTAAAATTCATGGTGTTGAAAAATAGTATTTGGTCACCCACAAACAAGAGAATTTCTGGCTCTCACAGACCTCTAACTTTTTTTTTCTTTAAGAAGCTCTTCTGTCCTCCACTCGTTTACCTGTTTATTAATGCCAACTGTTTTGACCTCGTTATCTGTTATAAAAGACAAACTGTCCACAGCCTCAAACAGTCAGACTCCAAAACTCAACCATGGCCAAGACCAAAGAGGCATGTTGAGAAGGACACCAGGAAAAAGAAAAAATGTGAGACCTGCACCAAAACTGGGAAGAGTGAATCTACAATAGGCAAGCAGAGGTTGGGTGAAGAAATCAATCTGTGAGAGCCAATTGTAAGAAAATGAAAGACATCTCCTCGATTTCTGGGGCCCCACGAAAAGATCTCACTAAGGTTCGGGGGAAGGAAGTGAATCTACAATAGGCAAGGCAGGTTGGTGTGAATAAAATCAACTGTGGTGAAGAAAGCAATTGTAAGAAAAAGTGGAAAGGACATCTCCCTCGATCTGGGGGTGAAAACCCCACGGATAAAAAGATCTCATCCTGTGGGGGTCACAATGATCCTGGGAAAACGGTGGAGCAAAAATCTCAAAAATCCCTCTACACAGGAGGGACCTGATGAATGACCCTTGCAGAGAGCTGGGACCAAAAAGTAACCAAAGGCTTACCATCAGTAAACACACTACGCCAAGAGGGGACCTCAGATCCTGCAGTGCCAGGCATGTTCCCCCTGCTTTAAGCCAGTTTCACATGTCCAGGCCCGTCTGGAAGTTTGCCAGAGAGCAGGATGGATTGAACCCAGAAGGGACTGGGAGAATATTCATGTGGTCAGATGAAACCAAAATAAAACTTTTTGGTAAAAACTCAAACTCGTCATGTTTTGGAGGAAGAAAGAATGCTGATCCGTGGTAAGGGAAGAAGGAATGAACCGGGGCCATGTATCGTTGAGATTTTAAGCCAAAACCTCCTTCCATTCAGTGAGAGCATTGAAGATGGAACGTGTTGGCTGGGTCTTCCAGCATGACATGATCCCAAACACACAACGCTCTCGGGCAACAAAAAGGAGTGGGGCTCCCGTGTTAGTAAAAATAAATTAAAAAGCATTTCAAAGGTCCTGGAGTGGGCCTAGCCAGTCTCCAGACCTCAACCCCATAGAAAAAAGTGTGTTGGAAGGGAGTTGAAAGTCCATGTTGCCCCAAAACATCACTGCTCTAGAGGAGATCTGCATGGAGGAATGGGCCAAAGTACCAGCTACAGTGTGTGCCAACCTGGTGAAGACTTACAGGAAACGTTTGACCTCTGCCATTGCCAACAAAGGTTATGTTACAAAGTATTGAGTTGAACCAAATTTATTGACCAAAAATACTTATTTTCCACCATAATTTACAATTATTAAATTCATTAAAAATCCTACAATGTGATTTCCTGGATTTTTTTTTTCGTTTCGTAGTTGAAGTGTTACCTGTGATGGGGATGAAAAATTATAGACCTCTCTCATCTTTCTAATTAGGAGAACTTGCACAATCAGTGGCTGACTAAATACTTTTTGCCCCACTGTGTATATATATGTATATATATATTAGATATATTATGATCACACGTCTGTGTAAGAGACAAATGTGCACACAGACTTCACTAGGAATTAGCAGCTTGCTGCAGAAGTCCACATTTTCCAGAGTAAAGTCAAAAAGTCCTGACTTTTGAAATATTAGAGGTCCGAGTACAACAGAGAGAGCAGCACTGGTTGAAAACACTGGAGAGATGCTGGTCAGTCATATTTTCCCATCCATAAGTACAGATGTGTAATGTTTTTTGTTCGGGACAAACCCAGGCGTAGGCAGTCCAGTTCAGTCACAAGGATGATGCCGAACGTCCATCATGTCCTGCCAATGAGGATCCTCGGTCACGTTTCTCCTCCTGCTGCCTACAAAATTTCCCCGCCATAGGAGGGGCAAAATGTTTCTTGGGTGAATAGGAAAGAAAGAGCATTAGTTTTGTGTTCATTCACATCTGCTCCGACGATGACAACACTATGATGATTACCTGGTGTGTATTTACCCTGTTTTCCTTTTTGCATCCAAGAAAACTTGATTTTAAACAACAGAAGAATCGGTAACTTGTCAAATTAAAATGCGCTGTGCACCGTCTCTCTGCAAGAGATCAAAATTAAAAATCAAAGCATGCTTTTTAAAGATGTCTGAAGACAGATTAAGTAGAGGAAAACAGGCTTTCTTCAGCCCTTGAAAATCATTGTAAATGCTTTCTGAATGCAGATAGAATTGGCTAGAAAGTAAATAGATCGAATAAGCAAAAAAAAACAAAAAAACAAAACCCAAATCCATAAAAGATATGCAAACACAAGCATAAATAATTGATCCACAGATTAAGCTACGAATGACAATATATAGATGATGTATTGAAACTCTGCCGCAGGCCCCTTTCAGTCTTGTTGCGTGGTGGATTTGTCTGTATCAGTCTTTATGAGAACAAAAACGAGTCGATTCTGACTCAAGTCTTTACCTCCATAAAATCTAGATCTTGGAAAAAAAGATGTTTTATTTTTCTCTTTTGATCATGTTTTGTTCCATTATTCTTTCCTGGGCCCCTCTTAATGGACGTAGTAGAGCCAGTAGACGACGTTGAAGAAGGAGAAGACGGTGGGAAAGACCATCCTGGACCACTTGTCGATGGAGTTGACGTCAGACAGGTCGGGGATGTTGACCTTGAGCTGCGAGGCACGTCTGCGCAGGCGGCTCTTCTTCTTCTCCAGGGCACCGGCGCCATAGTTGTGGCGTGACAGCGCTGCCCGTCGGTACTGCAGCGTGGAGCTGTCGTAGGCCAACATGGGCCCACGTGGGTCACCCAGACCCCGGGAGAGGTCGGCAGGGCCCATCTCGTTCTTCATCTCCACTGTGGTCAGCCGAATATCGTCTGGATTCATCTGTGCAAGGGAGACATTGCTTGATTATGCTGTTCTTCAAGAAAGATCTGGTTTAGTTTCGCAAGAACGGGCATGGGTCTAAAAATCTATGGATATGAAGGGTGTAATAAGTCCCAATGCCATAGGGAAAAAACAAGTACAGGTATGCGCCATTTAATAGCCATCCAATCACCATTTGCTGTAATGACGAGGTCTTAAAAATGATAACAGTTTCAAAAAGGGAATAAAAATCTGTCTTTTAAATTCAGACATCGAGGCTGTAAACAGCATTGCAAATTTCCATGTGTATTTTAACCATTAATATTATTGGTCCTAATGTTATTTTTTGATGTTTGGTTGAAATATTCATTCACTGTCTTGTTCGCTTATCCTATACAGGGTTGTGGGAGAGCCGGTGCCTAGCCAAAAACACAGGAACAACCCTAGACAGGGCACCAGTCCATCGTAGGGCACACTAAGGGGCACTTTGGAAACACCAGATAGCCTAACACACGTCTTTGGAATGTGGGAGGTAACCGGAGATAACCCATGCGAACACGGAGAGAACATGCAAACTCTCCACAGGCGGAGCCCGGGGTCTGGATCGAACCGGGGATCTCAGAGCTGTGAGGCGACAGTGATAACAACTGCACCACCATGCCGCCTTGTTTAAATATTTTTTATTTAATTTGTTTTTGTGAATATTGAATTACTTTGCATTAACTACTTGCATAAGTAGGAACTACTTTTCTGGAAATGAGTGTTTCTACAAGTGGACTCATTCCCTCTTGGTTGTGTGCAGCCAATGAAGTATGTTGGTTTATGTTGATGTTCCATCTTGTGTGTTTATGTTTTGGTTCCGCAGTGTGTGTGAGTGTTAGTGTGCTTGTAACTGAAGAGTGATATGTATAACAGTTTAAGCTTCGGATGTTGTGTGGATGGTAGCGTTCCACTCATGTTTCAGCGGTATCGCTCACGCATGTATGTATTGTTTGCACTCAGTTTTCTTGTGAGAAAACCCTTTATGTTTGCACTGCAGTAGTATTAAAAAAATGATGTGACCATGGCAATGTCTGGTCAACATCCATTTTGGTCAAAGTCCTGTTTCAAAGAAAGTAACGCAGTCGTTAATGGGCGCATACCTGTATAAACACAATCTGTATTTACAGAACATGCTCGAGTAATCTCAATAAACAAATGTACCCGTTACACCCAGTCATCAATGTGTGTGGATTGTGTTTCCTAAAACTCTGCAAGTCTGCTAGCTTTTTGATTCATTCATCCTTGCACAGATGCATGTTCTGTAAAAACAATATGGCAATATACATTAACCCTATGACGCTGGACTTATTCTGCACCCTCTATATTGAGCGCTATGGCAATGTTATGATTTGCATGGATTAGTATTTACACAGGAGACACCACTATTGTTTCCTGTGTAAATACACGTTTTCTGAATCCATTCTTAGCCTACTAGCAACGTCTCATTCCACTGATGAAGTGTTAAAAACACATAGCTATGTCCGAATTTCAACCACAGCGTGGTTAAAATTCTGTCTGCGAATAGACATAATCAGGCAAATAAAGGCAAAGGAAAAGAATTCATGAAGGCAGAGGTCCAGGAGAGCAGTGAGGGAGAGGAGTGCAGAGATGAAGGTAGGAAACAGGCTGGAAAAAAGAGAAGAATGTGATACCGAGCTCTGCTAGACACCCTACAACATCACTGATTTACTGTGCTACCAGAGAGAAAGCTCACTCCACCTCTCCTTTCCTAATGTGGGCGTCGTCTCGCTGTGATCTTTGTTTTGCCTTTGTTGTGCTTTGGCTGCTGAAACGACTAAAGCAAAAAAAACATCATTTCTTCTCATTGATATGGTGCTTTTATCAAGCGGATTGAAAGCGCTTAAAATGCCACAAGCGCTCGTTTCAGAAGCGGCACGGTCATGGTTGGATCAGAGTTCAGAGATATTTATTCAAAAGAAAAAAAAAGAAAAAAAAGGTCACAACCAAAACTTTCATTCAAAATACCGCGCAATCCCAAAAGTCCTTCTCTCACTCCCTGCTTATTCTTATAATGATCTTCTATACTGCATAAAAACTGGTAGTCAGGCAGAAATCCATTTACATTTGCAGAATTTAGTAGACACTCTCTTCCAAGGCATCTTTCAACTGGTACAATCCAAGCAATTAGGGGTAAGGGCCATGGCCAATGTTTGGCAGTGGCAGCTTGGCAGTCTGAAGACTTGAACGGTCAAACTTCTGGTCAATAGTCTATTAGCTTAATCTGCTTAGATGTAGAAATTATGTTCATGATGGCACTATTAGTTGTTTCTTCAAATATTAGATGGAGTAAAATGACATACTAATATACAGTCGTATGAAAAAGTTTAGGCAACCCTGATAATTTTCATGATTTTTCTTTATAAATCATTGGTTGTCCAGCTCAGCAATTTCAGGTAAATATATCATATAGCAGATGAACACCGTGATATTTGAGAAGTGAAATGAAAGTTTATAGGTTTTTTTACAGAAAGTGTGCAGTAATTATTCAAACAAAATTAGGCAGGGGGGGCGCATAAATTTGGGCACCCTTGTCATTTGAATACCTTTAGCACTAGTTATTGGAACACAAAATTTGTTTTGTAAGCTCATTGACCCTTGATCTTACATACACAAGTGAATCCAACTATGAGAAAGTGTTAAGGTGGCCGGCAATTGGGAAGTTTTTCCTCCTCTTTGCATCTTCTCTGAAAGAGTGGCAACATGGGAGCCTCAAAACAACTCTCAAATGGTCTGAAAACAAAGGTTGTTCAACATCATGGTTCAGGGAAAGGGAAAGCTCTCTCAGAGATTTCAGCTGTCAGTTTCCACTGTGAGGAACATAGTGAGGCAATGGAAGACCACAGGCACAGTTGTTCTAGTTAAGGAACTCCCGAAGTGGCAGACCAAGAAAAATCTCAGATAGGCAGAGGCGAAGGATGGTGAGAACAGTCATAGTCAAGCCACAGACCACCTCCAAAGACCTACAACCTCATCTTGCTGCAGATGGTGTCACTGTTCATCGTTCAACTATACAGCGCACTTTGCACAAGGAGAGGCGTATGGGAGAGTAATGCAGAAGAAGCCTTTTCTGCAGACACGCTCACAAACAGAGTCACTTGAGGTGTGCTACAGCACATTTTGGACAATCCAGCTTCATTTTGGAATAAAGTGCTGTGTACTGATGAAATAAAATTGAGTTATTTGGACATAACAAGGAGCGGAAAAGGAACACAGCATCCCAAGACAAACACTTGCTACCCACAGTAAAATTTGGTGGCGGTTCCATAATGCCCGCGGGACTGTGTGGCCAGTGCAGGTACTAGGAATCTTGTTAAAATTGAGGGTCGCATGGATTCCAGTTAATATCTCCAGATTCTTAAGAACAATGTTCAAGAATCAGTGACAAAGTTGCACCGAGGCCAACGACCCCAAACCCTGCTCATAATCTACTAAGGCATTCATGCAGAGGAACCAGTACAACGTTCTGGAATGGCCATCTCAGTCCCCAGACATGAATATTACTGAAAATGTGGGCTGTCCATGCTTGGAAACCATCAAAGATGACTGAACTGGAGATGTTTCTAAAGAAGAATGGTCCAAAGCACCTTCAACCAGAATCCAGACTGGAAGCTGTAGGAAGCGTTTAGCGGCTGTTATTTCTACAAAATGAGGATCTACTAAATATTGATGTAATTTTTCTGCTGGGGTGCCCAAATTTATGCACCTGCCTAATTTTGTTTGAATAATTACTGCACACTTTCTGTAAATCCTATACACTTCATTTCACTTCTCAAATATCACTGTGTTCATCTGCTATATGATATATTTAACTCAAGTTGCTGATCTGAACAACCAATGATTTATAAACTAAAATCATGAAAATTATCAGGGGTGCCCAAACTATTTCATACGACTGTATAGACAAAGTTCCTGGACACCCAAAACCAACATCAAAAACCTCAGTATTAACATGGAGTCACTCTACCCTTTGCTGCTACAACAGCGTTCACTCTTCTGAGAATTTTCCAGTAGAATGTGGAACATCACTTTGAGTTCAGGCAGCGGTGTTGGACAATAAGCCCTGACTCACAAGTGCCATTCCAATTAATCTCAGTGGTGTCTTATGGAGTTAAAGTCAAGGCTCAGTGCAAGTCTGGCAAGTTCTCCAACAACACTGGCAAACCATTCCTCTATGGACTTTGTTTTAGGAGGCGGGACAGAAAGTTGTTGAACTGAATTCTGGGGAGGTGGACACCTATTAAAATTCCATACTGACAGTCAGTGAGGTTTTCAGTGTAACCCATTCTGTTGCCAATGCCTTTATATGCTTGCATTTACATTCTACATCTATGTCATTTGACAGACGCCCTTATCCAGAGTGACTTACAACTGTTACAATCCAAGCAACTGTGGCAGCTTGCTTGACCCAGCAGTAGCAGCTTGGCAGAGGTGGGATTTGAACCCTGTCCCTTCTGGTCCATAGTACTGTACCTTAACTGCTAATCCACCATATTGTAACCTGTTAGCAGTGAGTGTAGTTGAAATAACAAAGAACACTAATTAGAAGTGGTGTCCACAAACTTATGGGCATATATCATTAGTGTTAAAACTATGCTGCCAAGGTTAGAATGCCTGGTGCGTGGCAGGAGATGGATGAAAACAGACTGACAGGCAAGTACTATATACATACTTCCTTGACCTGGTTGGTTAGTTGTTGTTGGTCCATGTTTTATTGGCACCATGGAGATCGATACACGAACATACACTCACTGACCACTTCATTAGGTGTACGCTTGTTCAACTGCCCTTGATGCAAATATAATCAGCCAACCATATGCCATGTAGATGTGGTAAAGACGACCTGCTGACGTTCAATTTGAGCATCAGAATGGGGCGAGGAAGGTGGTTTAAGTGCCTTGGAACGTGGCATGGCTGTTGGTGCTAGACAAGCTGGTATTTAAGAGTATTGTCAGAAACTACTTATCTACTGGGATTTTCACACATAGCCATCTCAAGGGTTTACACATAATGGTCCGAAAAAGGAAATATCCAGTGAATGGCAGAAAACACCTTGTTGATGCCAGGTCAGAAATAATGGCCAGACTGGTTCGAGCTGATCGAAAGGCAACAGTTATTCTGGAGACAGATCTGGCATCATTATCTTCTAGTTGTCAGTGTTAAAAAGTGTTAAAAATATCAGGGGAAGCTACAATGACACTAAGACTGTCTAACTTCCCAAAACCACCAAACTGACCTTAAGATCACATCAATCCTAACAGTGACCTAACTATTAATACTGTACTCCAAAATCAATCCAGCAGTTAAGAGGTCAATCAGACTTAAAAAGAAATGGCTGTAGTCAGCAAATGGACATGCTTACTGGGAAAGAGCTTAAGGTGCAAACAGCAAATCAAATGAAAAAGGGGGAGTGGAGGTGGTGGAAATGATGATGGCTACCATCGCTACTCGAAACCAACCAAATTAAAAACATGGATTCCAAAACAGCTCAGGCGGTTGGACTGTTGGTAGCATTGTTTCTGCTTATATCGATGGAGATCCAGGTTTTCGAACTCTCAATTTGACAGGGCAGTACCTTAAGTCTCTGCTCGCCTAGTCCTAATGCAGCATCGTCGGCAAAGATCGGATCCCACATCGAGTCATACACGTCAATTTCCCTCTGTTTCATTCTGGCATACAGAGCATCGTCTCTCTGAACTACATTTCCCACCATCCACTGCAAGTACACAAAATTAGTACGGTTACTTCGGGAAATGGAAGCTTGTGACACTCAGAGAAAGAGATAAATAGAGGAAGAAAGGGAGAGACAAAGAGAAAGATTTTTTGGCACATCAAGCTCATTCAGATTATTAAGCGAGCAGCTTGATGCCCTGCCAGCTCTCAGCTGAGAGAACACTCTTGCCCTGGGAAACAGCAAGGTCACCTTTTACTGCTACCAAAATACTGCTCTGATATGCCAGAGAAGATGGAGGGTAAGGATCCATCAGACTGGTGTTCATCAGTAAGCCTATGCTGGTGAAAAAAAAGATGAATTTCCAGAGGAAAAAAAGTAAAGTTCATCAATCCTGAAAGGGGAACGGCTACAAGTCACAACAAATAACCCTCAAAAGAACAAACCAGGAACGGCTGCACTCCACAAAATCACAAAGTGTTTCTTCTGCAGGCATCCATCAGGCTTGGGGAATACAACGTTATGATAGCGATATCATGATATGTCCCTATAGGCTTTACTCTTGGAGGTTTATTGCCTTTTCGTAACACTAAGCTCCACTTGGTGGATGTTCAAAACTATTTTTGTACCCAATATTTAATTTCTTCTGTTTATAATTTCTGGTGTCGATGGACCTCTGGTGAATTTACATGTTTTGTTGAGCTTCTCAATGAAAAGAGGTTTACACCAGTCCAGTGAGCATCATAATTTTGAAACGTTTTTACAAACGTGTCCAAACTTTTGTCCCATTTTCTTTTGTATTTTGACTCTGAAATGATTTTGAGGTCATATAATTTAACTGTTAGCAGTTGGGTTTTGAGAGATACTTACATTTACATTTACAACATTTAGCAGCCCTTATCTAGAGCGACAATCTTACAATCCAAGCAATTGTGGGTTAAGGGTCTTGCTCAAGGACCCAACAGTGGCAGCGTGGCAGAGGTGGGATTTGATCCCTGGATCTTCTGGTCCAAAGTCCAGTACCTTAACCGCTAGGCTACCACAGTCCCATACATGAAACCAATATACATGTATTTGGCCATGTAGACTGGCCAATACTGAGGAGGCTGGGTTTGCTGCACCTTAAGTTAAATAAAGTGTGTCTATTTACATTAGAAACTTTCAGAAATGGCTTATAATTACTCAGATGCCTTCTGCTGTTTGATAGATTTTTTTATTTAACATACACAAGTATTTAAAATTCTTAAATTAAGTCTTTAAGTCTTCTAAATTAATTTAAGTCAGTTTGTAAATGAATTTATACAAGTTCTTCCAGTTTCAGGGTGGTAGTTTTTTTATGCAACTCAGGTCTAAGTAATCTATGTACTGGAAAAGGTTTTTAAGTATTGTACCCATAATCCAATACAGTCATTACCTTGTTTGGATCAGGTCTGAGTTTCTCGTTGTTGGCAGTTGCAGCCTTCTCAGCTGCCTTTTTCTGCCTCTGGGGGCCTTGTCCAAAAAAGATGTAGTTGACGAAGGCATACTCAAGCAGAGCCAGGAAGACGAAGACGAAGCAGCCCATCAGGTACATGTCGATGGCTTTTACGTAGGGGATCTTGGGAAGAGTCTCTCGCAGATGTGTGTTAATAGTGGTCATGGTCAGTACAGTGGTAATACCTGCAAAGCAAGGGCAGCATATAGACATCCTTCAGAATTGCGAGTCATGACAGTCATAAAATAAATAAATAAATAAAGTGTATAAAATTTTCAGCTTACACAAAAACAGCCAATTAGTCAAAATACATACTTTCGATTTGTACTGGAGCTGTGAGGCTCAGGTAGCTTACCGATAAGGAAAGGTTATAATATCTAGTAACTGTACAAACTGCAATTTGCAAACTACAATAGCTAATTCTATCCTCACACACTCATTTTGAAGAGAAGCCTCATATCGACTAAGTTCATATGGTAGTAGCTCCCACCTTGAAGCTGTAAGGTGGACATGACTTGCTATAACTCATACGAATCAATATACTGTAGGCCTGGTAATATGGTAATGTGACATTACGTCAGCATCAGGTATGAATATCACTTTGTCTATTTTTTTGTAACCTCGTTAATTTGCAGAATCTTAAACTGAACACCTATCCCACTGCTATGTAATGGTGTTGGTATCGGTCATTATGCAAATGTGCTGTTTCTAAGGCTGGGGAAGTTTCCAACTAGCTGAGACTTAAGAAGTCACCTACATGAGTGACGAAACGTTTTTCCCACAAAACCTTATGTCCAGATGAACAGATTCAACTTTCTGGGATACTAGGCTACACACAGATGATAAATTAGGTGTCTTATGTCCTACTTTTGTTTACAATGCACAATGGAAAGCAGTACACTGTACTCCACAGAATACGTTAGCTTGAAATGATGTAGTACAGGAGCAGAGACTACAGTGAAGCAAGCCTGGCATTAATACAATACAATGCACCAGCACAGTGTAGCTGAGAGCTATGGAGTAGAAGGGAGGCAGAGGAACATTCTATATTAATATAAAGGAGCCACTAAGTACAGCCATTATCTATCACCAGTACAACTCTTTCTTTAAATATTGCTTGAACAGTTTATGGTGGGATGTTTCTTCTGTTGAGGAATAAATAAGGTGGATATTTACTTCAGGGTCCGTACCCTGAAACTTAACACAAAGATTCAATGATGCCTAAAACCAAGCTGGAATAATTTCAGCATTGCATATGGGGTGATTCTCAACTTGCAATAAAAGGACATTATCTGGATTAAGCTCCTGCAAAATTGCTCATATTTCTTGCCGCTTGGGTGGCACTGCAATCTAAGGCACTATCCCACCACAGAGGTGACCTGGGTTTGAGTGTCGGAGATGCCTTTCAGCCTGGTCAAGTGTCACAGACAGGCACCACTATTTATATCTGAGGAAGGTGAGGTACTCCCAACGTTGCAACAGCGTCCTCTGCCAGCCCTGCCATGGACTGGCATCCCGGTCAGGGCACACTTACACCTGCTCCATGGATCCAGGAGACAAATTTCAGAACAAGATGGCATCCCTGATGCCAGATGCTGCTATTGCTCAAGTGTAAGGGGAGTGTTGAGACTGTTTTTTCTGAATTATTATTATTATTATTTTTTTAATACGGCAAATACATTTCCTGTATTTTCTGGTTGTATTCTAAAAAACTGAGAAAGAATTATATATGGTCATTATAACATTGCTAAAACAACAAATACAGTGGTGACCTAAGACTTTTGCACAGTACTGTACGACCCATCAAAGTAACCACTGAACCTACTGATTTTCACAAAAAGCTGCTGATACCATTCTTGATCCCCCACCATGTAATCACTTATTAGACTGTATTATTTCTCACTTCTCAGGGGTCCAGGTTTGGTGTTCATTACACCAAATTATGCATCTCTGCACATGCTGGTTTTGATTGACCGCCTATCCCTGTCAGGGCTTCCACTTGAGCTCACTGTTCCTCTTTGACCATGCAGTTTGTTCAAGTCACATTTATTTATATAGTGCTTCTTACAGTGGAGCAATGTCTCAAAGCAGATATCTATTCTTCTAATATCGAAAGCTGTTCCCGTATTGAGCCAGCCTAGGGCGACAGGGTTAAGGAAGAAACTCCGTGAACATTATAAGGAAGAAACCTTGGGAGGACCAAAACTCAAAAAGGGATCCAATCTTCTTGGGTGGCTTGGATGATAAATGTAATCTAAACTAATTTATCTAGTCAAATAAGTCTGTAGTAATAGTTACAAAAATCAGAAACTGAAGAAAATGACATTAAAATTATGAATATCGGCATTATTTAGTCTGATAAACAGAGTAACTTTAGAATCTTGAGTCCTTGCTGGGTTTAATTATTTTGTGACTGATGCACCTTCCATTCAGGCCGTCAGTACTAGCTGTTAGACCCCTTTAATAGCTGAAACATCTTTAATTGACAATCAACCTAATACAACTCACATGAGCTCCTTTTATACCCACATAAAACAGTATGATACATTGCTCTTGTAACGGTTATGACAAACCTTAGCGATACTGTAACCTAGAGGACTGGGGAGCCTGAATATGAAATATTCCCGCTTCAGGCAGCCTTAATACTTAGAGAATGCCACTGTATATCATTTTCAAAACACTGTAATATAAATCCATAAATCAACAACACAGCTGGATAGCCTTACATGTGCTGCTCGATCTGCAAAGCTTTCCATTTACCTTCTGTCACACCTAAGCAGAGTCGATTCTAAAGTCTGCATGGACGGTATGCAGAAAAATGTGTATGAACTTTTGATTGCCCTTTCACCAGATTGGTAGGTGCAAGTATGTTATTATGCAATTAGTGCCTCGTGTTTAAGAAAGACATTCAGTGGATATTTTGCTGAGAATGCTATAATTTAGGTCTTGTGGAAAAACAAGTATGATTGACACCCCTGCCCTAGACTGAGAGCAAGGAGGGCAGTTTCAGTTGAATGACAGTGCTGCCAGTGAGCTGCTTAAGACAACTGCAGATTTGATTAAACTACACAACCAGCCAAAGAGACTGCCATATTGATTTAAAAAATATTATAGGGGATAGGGGCGCTCAGGTGACACGCTTGCCTGCCACCGCAGGAACCTGGTTTTGAGTGCCAGTGGTGCCATTACATGCAGACATGAGAGAGGGAAGGCTGGTTGGCAGGGATTAACCTGTGAAAAAAATAATACATTTATTTTTTTATACTGAATCGAGTTTGCAGTGTCTGAGATCATGAATCAGATTCATCACTGTTTACCCTTGTAAGTTGGCCATGAGTTACATGTTATTAGTACAGGTGTGTGCTGTTTAATGTCCGAATTACATTCTGTGAAAGAGTGCAATGGACGTTGACTGGTCAATACCATAGTCACAAAGTAGGTTAGATACTTTGCACATAGTGTTTTATTTCAAACAACGATTTTAATTAAAACTCAATATGACAACATTTAGTGCTGTACTGTACTTCTACTGTACTGTAATTCTTATCTTTTGTTACAGTTCACCTATGTTAACCAGAGGGTTTTAGAACCCAAGAGCAGGTACAACGCACCGGACTCTGACCCCGACAATATTAAGCTATAATCCTATTTCACCTTAAGCCTTGCGGCTCTACGTCACTTTCCCTCTTCAAAGGAGAAGCGAATAATGTCTTTCCCTAGCCGAAGCCAATGGTGCAATGTTCAGTGCATCAAAGTAGGGGTGCGACAAGAGACACTGCTCACAAACGGCCTTACATACCTCACACAGCAGGTGTCTCGAGTCAGGTGTAATCTGCACCTATTCTAAGCGGCACATGGGTGCTAGGGATTGCCGTCCCAATCCCGGCACGTTTACTACACCATCTCCAGCTTCTAGTGTCCGGCCGCAGAACTGGATGGTTCCTAATATTTTGTGTATCTTTCATCAAATTTGAAACACCTAACTGATAACAAAAACTAAAGGAACGTTACCAAGTTGTTTTCTGCCTTCACGATTCTCTTTTTTGTCAACAGGTGTCGCAATGGTCCATTCACACTAGTTTACTGTCATTCAGACTAGGATATATATAATACAGATTTTGTCCTATTATAATTCTTAAGGCCACAGACATTAGAGCGAACCATTGTTGACTGGATGGACTTTACATAATGTTCTATATAATGGATGTTATATAATGGACGTATAATGTTCAACATCATCCATTATGGTCACAGAATCCACTGCTCTCATTCAATCTAGAAAAGGTTGCAAGAAAACTGAGAAATGTTTTATAATTATACCTTTATAAGACATTATATACATTATATAGAAGTTATAAATTGTCTCATTATATATAAGATAGTATAAAATTTAGCAATTCACAGACCTGAACTCAGTAATATTTGTGATAGCTGTAAACTAGGATAAACAAAGCAGCTCACTACATTTTTATTATTATTATTTTGTCATTTAAAAAATGTGACTCTTTGCCATGGGTTGTTTATGGAGGGTAGAAGGATTATGTTTGTCCAGATGCTCTCCCCTCAGCCTCTAAGATGAATGCAAATGCTTGTATTTAGGTTTGAATTTCATGTTATTTGAAAAGTTTATATATTAAGTTAATCTTGAAAGCAGCGCAACAAGCACAAAATTACAAAGTGTATATAAAACAGAGGGTTGGAAATATAAAATAAATAAAAGTAAGAACACAAAATCCCACAACTAGAAATTCTGGCAGGGTTGCCTGGTATTTGCAACAGCTAGCTCTACCTCACCTTTACCCAGCCTCGCAGTTTGTCCATGCGCTGCCATGAAACTTAAACCATCAAATCACTTTTAAGTTTTTAGTGACTGAGTTTTTGACGCCTTTTCAGCTGTTTTGAAATGTAAGTGCTAATTATTAGACGCCTTTAATAGCTGAAACGTCTTTCATTGGCAATCAACCTCACACAATAACACGAGCTCCTTTTGTTTATCTACATACACCAGTGTGATACATTGCTGTTATAATGGTTATGACAAACCTTAGTGATACTGTAACCTAGAGAACTGGGGAGCCTGAATATGAAATATTCTCGCTTCAGGCAACCTTAATACTTAGGAAATATCTCTGTTTATCCTACAGTTTACAAATACAAAGAGCACAAAATTTAGAATGGGTGTATAAAACAGAGTGGTGGAAAAAAAAAAAAAAAATACAATAAAAACCTAATACCACTACTATAAATTCTGGATGGGTTGGTGTTGCATGCAGCTGTGGTTGAGGGATGGAAGGGCAATCAGGGGATCATCTCCTGGCGTTTGAAACAGTGACCTCTACCCCAACATGGAATGGACTGGCATCCATCCAGGAAGTGCCTACTCATGTTCTCTGGGGATAAACGCTGTAGCCCTGTGACCCTCATCATGAAAATGAGTTAAAATGTTTAGTAAAATTAATAAAGCATCTAGAGTCTAATCAGACCACTAGGCAAATCAGTTGATTACAGGCAGGTGCATCACTACAGATTTATGAATAGGGGGAGGGTAAACTTTGACTAGGAGGGTCTGGAGGTTAGTTCCCTAAGACAATAATAATGACCCAAAAAGGTCCGCATTATGAAACTAGCATAACATTTAAAACATACAACTATTTGGAGAATAGTAGCAGCTAATTTCAATATACTTCACTTTTACTAACAAGAGGTACAGATCAGGCAAAGATACAAACATATTACTTGCAGTTGTAGGTCCTAAATACACTACTCAAATACGAGAACGTGCATTTGGTCTGTAGCTGCATTCATGTTTAATAACCTGGATGACTGGATTTTTAGGACAGTGTGACATTTGACTTTTATTTGTATTTATTTTCACACACAAGGAAATATTAATAAATCAAAGTCCAATACCAGCCAGCGGACAAAGGGCTACTGGTAATATCCCAAAAAAGGAATAAGTAGTACTAACCAAAATAGCTTTTCAAAGTGAATTTTGTTAGCAGACTACAGCTTTGCTTAAATCCAGTAAATAAATCAAATATCATTCATTACGGGAAAACTATATTTAAATTGATATACATTTTTAGAACTACAAATAGAAACAGGTTGAATAATCATAATATTCCAACATTCTTAGATGTGTTGGTCACCTTTGAGATCTTTTCACTTGTGTATTTCAGTAAAGCGATGCAGAGAACCATTTCAGGGACATTATGGGGCAGCAGCACCTCCTCCAGGTCCTGGTGCATCAAATGTAATTAAATTGCGGATATGGAGAGAGGTAGGACAGTTGAAAAGAGAAACCATTGACAGCGTAAATTATTAATGCATGTTTATGGGGGGTTGTTTTGGGTCTAACAAAAAGGTCTAATAAAGTCCATGATTACAGATAGATTTTACACAATGATTGAGTTTTAACAAATGAACTACTGAAGCATTGGGTAAAGCTCCTGAGCTGTGCCAGCTTTGAATGTGGTGGATAAGTGAAGCTGGCAGGAACTGAGCCCAGGTATTCCTCGTCCTCCTGTTTATTAATGCCACTGGAGAGTCCAGGCTACAGCTCACTCCAGTTTCCTGGCGAGTTTTTTCAGGGTCCTGCCTTGGACTGTTGTTGCAGTGTACAGAACACTGACTCTTGAGGACTGGTAGAACAATTTCAGAAGTTCACTGCACACAATTAATGAAGATGGGTTCCTCAGAAGGTCTGCTGTGGCCTTTCTCATTAGGCACTTTTGTGGGTCTGAATTTGTCAGTGCAGAAAGCATGCTGGTTATGTGTACCCCAATGAACTACTGCCCTAGGAGTCCACCAGCTCTGTATCTAATGAGTTTTACTACGTTCTAACTTTTGAAGTTAAACATCCGCTCTTTTGTTTTGCTGGCACTGATGTGGAGAATATTCTCTTCACACCACCCAATGAAACTGTCTACTACAGTGTAGTGTGCTTCCTTCCCTTTCCTGATGCCTCTCATTATCATCTGGAGATGTCATGTACTCCCTAAATGGTAGAGGGCAAATTAAAAAGTGACAAGACACTTCCCAATTATGTGCTGCACAGTGCGATGTCTGCATGAAGCTGGGAAGGAGAGCAAACTGTGGCCTCATGGTGAGATAAAATCTCTTCTGACCTGCATCCATTTGAGCTTTAACCACAATGCACTTGGATGAACAGACTTCGATTCAATGAGTAGTTCATTGGCAATCTGCAACTGTATTAAACTCCTGTATTAAATTCATGATTGATGAAAAGTCTTTGCATGTAAGCATAATCCAACCCTATTGGATTAGTTTATCAGGAGGATATCCGTGATTACATTTTTACATCTCCTCAATGATAAGACTCTTGAAACTGGGCGACAAAACAAATTGTGCATGATAAGCCAGTTTCCAGTGGGTTGTAGTGTGTCCAAATCCAAATTTGTGTCACACGTAACTGACTGATACAACTGGTCATTATTTCTACATGGTGGTGTCTTAGCAGTTAAGGTACGGGACTGTGGAGCAGAAGGTCAAGGGTTCAAACCCCATCTCTGCCAAGCTACCACTGTTGGGTCCTTGAACAAGGCCCTTAACTTACAGCTGCTTGGACTGTATCAGTTGTCAGTTGCTCATTGTTGATCTGGAAAGAAATAAAATCACAGTGTAGCACCTGTATGGAGTTAAATGTGCCAACATTTCCAATAAGTAAATAATATTAATGAAGTATTGATAATTATTTTTCTTTGCTGTTATCTGATCCACTTTTTAGTTTGAAATTAGCTAGTCTTTGCTTTCATTTCCTTATTTTCTCTTTCACTTTGTTTGTGGCTTGTCACATTTTTAAATGGGATGGGTGCCCCTAAAAAGGAAGGTGTTTACTCTTAATCTCCATTGGTCTAATAGTTTTGGAATCACGCATGCTCTGTATATATACATATATATATATATATATATATATATATATATATATATATATATATATATATATATATATATATTCGTTATCGTCATCGGCATTTGCAACATATATTTTTTGTATTATTTTGTGTGAACCATTTATCACAAAATTAACTACACACACATCTGTAAAAGAGGAAAATAACACTCCTGAACCACATTACTACAAACCCATCTGGATAGAACTACAGCCATTGTTTTACAATCTTCAGTGTGAGATGCTGAGCAGACACGACATATCGCTGAGCTGAGCTCAATTGCAATGTTTCCAATGGCCAACAGGAGAGATGTCTGTTTGGTGGTTTGCCCCAATTACTGTACAGTTTGCCCTGAGAAAGGTAGAAGATCTAATAACATTTCCTCCTTCAGAGCTTCCTCTCCAGAGAGCAACACCCACTATTGTGTTACAATCTGGTGCACCGGCAATTTATTTTTTCCAAATTGCATCCATTTGAGTGACGAAAAGTACAAAAACACTTCATTCAGTGGTGGCTGACTGGGAGAATTAGTCATCCAGCAAATCCACGTGTCTCTGAACTGGACGTATTACACCATAAAAGTCATTTGAGGCCAGGTGCTGGTAACCAACCATCTGGACTTTCAATAACCAAATGGGCAACCAAAGAACCTGGATTTGTTGTCAGTAACTCATAACAACTGTAATTATCAGACCTTACCTCATCAAAGGTGGGATACAAACCAGAGTGGCTCAGTTTGTAGAGCACTTGTTCCCAATATTGAACCTCTTCTGGCTCGAGTTTGCACTTTGTACGTGTTTCCAGACGTTCTGCCTAGGTTCCTGAGTTTCAGAGCTTCTTGGGGTGAAGACTCCTAACACTAATAGCTACGTTAACAACATTTCATACCTCTCTTTTCTGGTGTTTCACAATGCGTGTTTTATTTTTTTACTTTATTCAATGCCTTTATTTTTAGTTATTACAAGTGCTGTAAATAAACTGGAACATCCATTTTGGCTATGTCCCAAACCACAGACAATTTTAGACTTTTGTTCCCTGCAGAGGTTGTGTTAACATCTTTTCATTTTGAAAATCAACAAAGCGTAACTTGACCAGGTGCGCCCAAACTTTTGCATAAGCCCGACAGACAAAGAGGCAGACAGATAAAGCAGGTGGTAGGGTGAGAAAAGAATGGAAGATACTGCAGAAGATTGAAAGCGAAGGAGACAGACTGAGAGCATAAAGAACAGACATTGCGAGGAGATACACAGACGTCTAATAGAGCTGTTGTGTTTGACTACAAACAGTGTTCAGAAGCCGAACACATCTGTTCACCTGTCATGTGTCCTTCGGAAGACATGTTGATGGTAAAAGTAAATGTAAATCACTAAAATGAATTATTTCCCCTGCTTTCCCCAGTTTATCGAAGATATATTGTTGCTTCTGAAAAAAGCAGCCTATTATCCAGAAAGCACATTATTCACAACAGTTTGCTGAAGAGTTTTTCAGCATAATCAGAGGCAGAGATCAGATCAGTGGGGATCTGCTGATGTTGTAATGCTTCTTTATTGAAGTCAGGTAATTTCGACACCCACGCGAGCCCAGGCACGATCTAATCTAGTTTTGGGAATGAGGCCGGCAGTCATGAGGCGTGATCAAAAAGCATCCAGCATTGGTGCTGAATGTTAGTTCAGGCATCCTGTTCCCATTAGCTATATTGTACTGGACTTTAGCTGGTCCTGCAGGCATTATGTCTCGGAAGTTCACAGCAGGTTGCAGGCAGCCGCCTAGCTCATATCGCTGAGTATGTGTTGTGCATGCCTCAGATTTTGAACTCTAACTTCATGTTAACACAGCTATATTAGCTCCAGATCCAACATATGACAGCTGCTGAGTCTCCAGTGTCGCAAGCGTTGACTACGTCTGAATGTATACAATAATCCAATAAGGGCAGAGAATGTGATTTCGGCAATTCATCATTTATATGCATTATGGTAATCTGATAATGGGAACTCTCTGCCTAGATGAGTCAGCCAGTAATCAGATTCTTTCTAAATATACGACCTGCAGTTGCCAGGTTGCAAACCCTACAATAAACTCGTCACAGGTATACAACATGAGGCAAACATTCTGACTTTTTGCTACATTTTGAAGCGTGAAATATGACAGAAGAAATAATGAAAACAGCACACATTCACTTCAACCTACAATCTAAATAATACTTAATTGGCTGGACAAATAAACTGCCATTTTAGACAATTTATGCCAAGTGACAGATCAGTTATGTGGAGTTTATTTGTTTGTTTATTTAATTTGCATCAAAGGCCATTCAGCGACAAACAAGATTACATCAACACTCAAGGTTATACAGAAACTAGTCACGTGTATACTTAGATCAGGGCCACATTAGCATAATCACTTAATCTAATGCATGTCAAGGCTTGTGGGAGGAAACTGGAGGACCCAGAGTAAACCCACGCAGACACAGGGAGGACATGCAGGCCACTCCACCCTGATACTGAACCTACGAACCTCTTGCTGTAAGGTGACAGTGCTACCCACCGTGCTGCCCATTATGTAGATTTATGATTTTAAATCTGTTGCATGTTATTGGTTTCATGGCCGACCGTCTTTTTCAATTTCTGGTGCCAGGGAACACAAGGGGTGGGATCCAATCATTAGTTCCCGGCATTTAAGCCGGCGCGTCAATTCACTCAACGTGTGACACTGTTTTGTGCTCTGCACTCGTCTCACCTGCTTCTGCTGCACCAAAAAAAGCTTGTGAAATCTTCTGCCTGGATACATAATTGAATTTAACTGCTGTGTGGCACCATTTGCTGTTGATCTTGCACTCGTGTGGTGCTTGTGTACTCAGACCGGCATGTCTGCCACATGCTTCCTGTTTGAGCTTATCACTGGAGCAGTACCCTCATCACATTTGGTTTCTTGTTTTCACTCCAGTCTTTCATCATTGTCTGCCTTTTTTGTTTTCAGTTTTTGAGATCTCATCACTTTCTGTTCTTATGTGCACCTCCAAGATATGATATCTATGGTTTGTGTGCAGGGTGCTCATGTCAAAGGAGTAAGCTGTGTCATGGCATCACTTGAGGACTTCCAGCACGCTCATATACCGTATTTTTCGGACCATAAGGTGCACTTAAAATCCTTTCATTTTCTCAAAAATCGACAGTGCGCCTTAAAATGCGGTGCGTCTAATGTATGAATTAATTCTGGTTGTGCTTTCTGACCTAGAACCGATTGTAGATGGTACACGGCGCTCATAAATCTGTCAAAATGTTTTAGCACGGCGTTGGTAAGTTACGAAGCTTACGGCAACCGTAGTGCGCAGCATAGCGGAGTAATACGGTATGTGCTTCAGCATTAGGGTACGTTCATTCATTCATTTATTTTCTAAGCGGATTTCAAACTCAACGCTATCAGTCACGCAGTACAACATGGTCATAGAGCAGCTGCGAGAGAATTCAACATTAACGAATCAATGGTACGGAAGTGGAGGAAGCAAGAAGACACCCTGAGCCAGGTAAAGGTGCGCTTTATGTATGAACATAGACCCGTTAGCAGCCGATCGTTGATATTGCGTCTTATAATCCGGTGCGCTTTATGGTCCGGAAAATGCGGTACTTCACTTCCGCCACCTCACATACTCCCTAATTCCAATTTGCCCGTTTTCGGATCACGAGCACTGGTTGCCCATCAGCTGATTGCACTCTCGAATGTTGAAACACCACTCTCTCATACACTCCTTTGCAAAGTTTCATCGTCCCAGCACTAGTGTAAACATGATTACTATTCCTGACTCAGCTATTGTTCCTGTGCATTAATCCCACTTAGTTTCTGGACTTTTTGGCCCAGGTTTTGATACCCTGCCAGGACCTCCTGTTGCTCTGTTTTTTATTTAACTTAGGACTGGTTTTAGCCCTTTTGTACCTCTGCCTTGATTAAACTACTGAATAAACATCTCTATGTCAGCTCTCTGCATTCGCCTCCTATTTCTGTCAGATCTGTTAGTGCAAACAGCAATTCAGTTAAAGACTCCATATAATAATACAGATTCATAAAACAATGAAAGTGACTCTTCTAAAAGTCTAGAAAAGGTTAGCTATCTAGCTTAGACGCTTAGAAAGTGTTAACTAGCTATTGTTAAGGCATATAGAACATACAAAGAGAATATGGTCAAGAGCTTGGCATGTGGGCCACTTGGAGCACATGCTAAGGCCAGAGATAGCATTGGCTATAGATGGTGCCTGAGACATTATCAACTGTAATCATTTAAAGAAAATCTTCACAACTTTTGGAAAGGGAGACCAACGGCATACTTGTGATAAACTGAGTAAATTGAAACAGCTTGCTTTAAACATTTACAGATGTCAGCATTGCCCTTTTACAAAATTACTTATGTTGGTGCTTAGCAGTTAAAGGTTTAAGGGGTTGTTCAAGGATCCAACAGTGGCAGCTCGGGAAAGCCAAGATCTGAACTTACAACCATCCAGTTGTCTTGAACACTAAGCCACCAATGCTCTTACAGGCTTAAATTACACTTACAGGTAATAGGTTATATTAATATTTTTTTTAACAATTAAGTATAGAGTCCAAAAAATGATTATTTAGCTTACATGAATTCCCCTTTAGGTGGTGATTATGCAAAAAGTGCAACTTTTAAGTATTTGTTCATCCATCATAATGGAACGTTTTAATCTTAATACATCTTTATCAAGCCTTTATCCATGGTTGGGTGTTTATCAGTATACACAAACTCACACTATAAAGACTATTCTAATTCAGAGCTGAAAAAGTTTTTAGTCTACATATTATAAAATTTTACTTTAATTAATAAATAATATATTGTATAATATGTAGACTAAAAACTTTATAAGGAAGAAACCTTGGGAGGACCAAGATTTAAAAAAGGACCCATCCTCCTTGAGTGCTTATCTAAAATTTAGTTAACCACTCAAGGAGGATGGGTCCCTTTTTGAGTCTTGGTCCTCCCAAGGTTTCTTCCTTATAATGTTTAGGACATTTTTCCTTGCCAGTGTTGCCCTAGGCTTCATCAATTTGGGATTGGGCTTAGATAACAGAAGATAACACAAAAATGTAAAGCTACTTTGAGACAATGCTCCAATGTAAAAAGAGCTATAGAAATTTTAAATTAAAAGTTATAATGTGTGGGTTTGTGACATCCATCTCACAACAGAAACACTCTATAAATGGTTCTTTTGTATATATTTAGCTTGTTACTACCTCAGTTTATATGTCTTTGATTTAAACAGATAATGAAGGTCATTTTAAGTGAACTGTGATGACCTAGGATTTAAATGCACGTGACTATGGACCAGAATGTCCAGGGTTCAAATCCCACCTGTGCAACATTACCACTGTTTGGTCCTTGAGAAAGGCCGTTAAGATGGTGTTGCTTGGATTATAAGATTGTAAGAAGTTCTGGATAAGTGCAGCTGCTAAATAACTAAATGTAGCTATTTTTAACTGTGCAACTGTTGTTTTAACTAATTCAACAGAACGTTCCATATCAGGTTTCAGTAGTGGGTCCCATCTTCATGAGGGGAGCCAGTTACAGGTCAGACGTCTTATATAAGATTAAAGATAAGGCAGTTGGCCCCCTGCTATTCACACAGCTAAATCTGTTTACATTCTACAATCAGCTAAATGATTTTGCTCTGGTCAAACCACTGTTCACTCTACTGACATGTCTGTGGCTTCATGCTAAAGCATCCCTATAAGATAAAGCAAGGAGTGATTCATTTTGTACTAGCATGTCTTACTCAGCAAAACATTACAATGACCCTGGAAGTAAAATACAAACCAAAGAGATAGTCCAGCTACGTTAGATTATGTCTTTTGTCTTAAACAGGGATATGCCTATCAAATCTATGTCTGGTGGAAAAAATAAATCTTCTGTGTATCTGCTTTGAGAGTACGCTGATGACTCAGCAATGCTCCAGTCCTGCAAAGAGCAAAGCTTAAACACAGAAGCACCCTTCATGCTGTTTACACCCGCCCTCTTTATCCACTCACCCCCAGGCTAAGCCTCTAAAAACTTCATCTTAACAAAGAATATAGACTGTGATTTGGGATTATTCTGTAGAAGCAAAAGGTAATCTAAAAATAGAAAAGTGATGCACCATGATGGAACTCTGCTGTTGGGTTGGAGCTAACCTGTGCGTCTATACATTTAGGCATTCAAAACTATACATTTATTGCATGAAATATCGGATTTCAGCCATGGGTTTTTCCCAGGTCATAAAAAGGTTCAAACCACTGTTAATTTTGTGTTGTAACTTTGAAATTTAAGTTTAGGTTGCTAAATCAAGCACTACACTTAGTTTTCTAAACTGCAAGTTCGAAGTAGGCGGTTGGAACCAGCAACCCTGGCTTAAACTGGAAAGGGCACCGATGGCTTGTACGGCAGGGACTAGGCTGCTCTATGGGGTCAGAATGTCAATACCGGTCACTGACAGAGTCATAGAGATTGGCCGGGCCCCCAAAAGCTAGCCGGGACCTGGGTGGAGATACCCGCCAATTGCGGCAATTGGGGACCTCCAAACTGGAGGTCCAGGAGCCAGCGCTGGGTCCTTTTACTGGTCGCACCACCCTGTTATGGTTCGCCATTTTAAAACAAAGGTGAACTGTGAAAACAAAATAATAACTGGTTTCAGGACCCAAATGCAGTAGGTCCAGATGGAAAGGGTGAATCAAAATACAAATAAATAAAAGAAACAAAAAGGTTCACCAACAGAAATCTAAAATAACCCAATAAAGAAAACCAACAGCATACGGGTCCGTGCATGCGTGAAACTCTTGAAGCCCGACCGGAGCGTCTGCCATGTTAACTCCTAAATAATCGCCCGCTGGAGTGCGGCACGGACGCGGGGAAGAAAAGGACAAGACTAAGAAAGCTCAGCGTCCTTTCCAAGACACATGATCGCATGAGGAACGTATATCCCCCAATTGCGAAGCAGGAAGGGGGGTTACAGCGTTAGAGAGGAAGAAGGAGGGGCGAGTCTCACAGCCGAGGAAGTTCGGCAGAAAGAAATAAACAGAAAATGAATCAAATTTAGGCCCTACCTTACCTGCCAGCCTCCTGACTGCCCCCGACTAACGATCTTCAAATCGCTAGTCTACTGTTTTCCCTAACCAAACTGAAAAACAGCTCAAAAAACAAAGCAAGAAAGCCATGTGAGGGCTGGTGCAGCATGCCAAAGCGATAGCGTTTGCAAAGCGATGGCGCGACACCTGCGTGAGCCCAAAGGTGTGCTTAAATAGGCCCACCAACAGGTGTCGCCACTTGAACATATGGCGCCAAAATAAGGTGGCGCATGTGTGATCGCGCTGTGCATGCTCACGCTGCCAAGTAGTGTTGATGCTGGCCTCTAGCAGCCCAAGCGTGACCCCTAATAGATAAGTGGAATGTATCATGAACTGAGGAGTTTAACGAGATTTAGAGTGGTCTATATTGTATCATAGTGGAGACTATGATAAGTAATGATAAGTAAGTTAATGTTTTAAACACTTACATTAACCTACAGTTGGCCAAATTGTATTTTATAATAAAGTGTTGAAAATATAATTTAGTGAGTAATGGATTCAAAGTGAAATGTAAATGCAAGACACTTGCTCCATTGGTGAACTCAGGTGCTAGCATAGCTGCTAAGCTAACTGCAGCTTCTGTCCTGCAGCATTCAATTCCTGTTTTGCTTTCGGTTGGCTCTTAGAACTAACCTTTTTAGGACCCATGGAGACTTACTTGCACTAAGTACACAGTACTGTAGATGTAAAAATAACGAAAATAGAGGAGATGTTCTCTGAGCAAGGGCTGTTGTGAACCTGAATCACTGAACCACAGTGTATTGAATTGTGAATCATGAATCATGAATCAGGTTTGGACGAGTTGCGCGGCTTGACTCATATAAAGGTTAACAAGTTTCCAGAGTATCGAGCAAATGACAAGAACAGAGACTAATTTTTGTAGTCAAGAAGCGTTGAGAAATGAACCGAGGTACCACTGTATATATACATACATAAATACACACACACACACACACACACACACACACACAATGAAAAATAGATTAACTATATGCATTTTGTTCAAATAAATACCTCATCAGATGAATTAACATCAAATAATAGCTTTAATCAGTTGCAGATGTTTAAGAAGTGAAGTATGCCTTTCCCATTTACTCTTCAATAGTGGATAATAGCAGAATTATAACACATTATATTATTAATGCACAGTCTATATGAGTCACTAGGCTTTGACTCAAGCTGGTGTATAATATTCTCCTTGCTCTAACCCACCTGACTCATATTATCAGCTAATTATCAAGCTCTCGAAGTGTGGAGTAAAGTTGGCACCCCTAAAATGTACCACATGGCTGCTGGATCAGTTATAGGAAATCTGTACAAGCAATTTGTACAGGCAGTCTGCTCAGCTCCGCAGTTATGCCGCCTAGTTTATCCTGATGTTGCTCCTGCTGTTCAACTGTTTTCTTTACTTAATTGTGTTGCATTTGTCATTCTGCTGAAACAGTAGTTGTGTGAGTTGTACTTGATGCACTGTCTACATTGTTATTTACACTACATCGATACATCTGTTTCTGTTCATCTAAACCTTCTATGGTTTTTGGAACGGTGCTCCATTTGTGTAATTGTTCTCTAAAATCCTATTAAAAAAAAAAAGAAAACAAGTATAACTGTGTATTGTCAGTTTAAATGGTGAAAGCCATCTTCTTTTCTCTAAGTACCATATCCCAAGGCCTTTATGTAAATTGAGAACAATAAAGGGCTTAGAACAGAGCCTTGTGGGTCACCATCTAGCATTCCTCTGTAAATTGTCGACGAACATTAGCAATCTGTCAACGATCTGTCAAAAAGGATACTAATCAGGCAAGAACTCTGTCCAAACCAACTGTGTTTTCCATCTTGTCGAGTAACATTTCATGACCAGATGAGCTGCCCACAGAAACAACCACAATCTGTGCTACGTGATGCCAGCCAAGTTTCTTTCACAGTTAAAATGCTGCCAAACGACACAGGTTACACTGAATGATTCGAAATCAAAGCAGTAATCTCACCTAGAGCTACACGGGCTGCAGAGGCATCATAGTTGATCCAGAAGGAGACCCAGGACAGGATGGTGATCAGGATGGATGGCATGTAGGTCTGCAGGATGAAGTATCCAATGTTCCTCTTTAGTTTGAAGCTCAGGGAGAGGCGTGGGTAGGAACCTGGCCAGGAATAGCATAGAGAGTGAGATAGGCTAGCGATGTGGCTTTTGCGAGTGGTAAATGTCCACGACAAAGAAATTTACAAACAAACTGCCTTTTCACAGATGTTCTGTTGAATACTATTTATACACCAACTATATGGACAAACGTTTGTGGAGAACCCTACTAATTACTGAGCTCTGCTATTTCAGCAAATTTCACTTGTAACGCATTCATAATATAAAGCATACATTTCTGGATTTTCCATAAACAAACAGCGGGAGTAAAATGGGTTGTACTGAAACCTCCAGTGACTCTTAATATGACATATATGAAGTCAGTTCATCAACTTTCTGCCCTGCTGTCCATGAACAAAGTCCATAGAGAATTGGTTTGCCAACTTTGATTGAGAACTCGGTTGGCTTGCACAGAGCCTTGACCTCAACTCAATCAGACACCTTGTCCAACATCAGAAGCTGACCTCGTTCAGAAGAACAAAGGCTGTTGGAGCAGCTGTGTGTCGCAGAGATGGGTGTCAGACTCCATACTAATACCCATGTTTTGAATGTAATGTTTTGATGTCCAGAAACTTTTATCTTCATAGAGTAAATTAGATGATACACTCAACAAGGACTTTATTTGGAACACCTCACCTGTATTCCTGCACACTCACACGGAATTATATAATCACCCACTCACGTGGCAGTAGTGCAATGCATAAAATCAGGCAGATATGGGCCAGCAGCTCCTGGTCATGTTTACATACACTATCACAATAGTCTCAGTGAATTTGACCATGGCCTGGTTGTTGGTTCCAGAATTTTTTTAATTCTTGGTTTCCTGGATTTTTCATGAACTAGAGTTACTAGAGTTTACATACAAACTACTGGCCAATCATGGAGAATTGGGCAGACTGTTTTGAGCTGACAAAAAAGCAAAGGTAATTTAGTTAACTACTCTGTACAATTGTGGTGGACAGACAAGCATCTCACAATGAACAATACACTGAATCTTGAGTCGGCTAGGCCACAACAGCAGAAGATCCTGTTAGATACCATTTCTGTCAGCCAATAACACAAAGCTGAGGCTGGAGTGGGCACAGGCTCACCAAAACTCATCGTTTGAAGCCTAGTAACACGAAGCTTAGAATTCCGAGGCACACAGTCGGAACTTGATGCCAACAGCATGAATCCATGGACTCAACCTGCCTTTCAAGAGTCCAGGTTGGGGAGGTGGGGCAGTGGTGGGGGGGTTGTTTTACTGGGATTATCATCCATCTTCCTATGGCTACTTCCAACATACTAATGTACCATGTCACAAAGCAAAAGTGAAAAAACTAAGAACAAAAAGAACTGGTATTGTGAACATGACAAGGAGCTCAGGGGACTTCCCAATCACCGGATCTGAATCCAATAGAACACCTTTGGGATGTCTTGGAGCAGGAGATTCGCATCATGAAAGTGCACATGAAATTATGCGACGCAATCATGTCAGCAGAATCCAAGTTCTTGTAGAATCCCTGCCACAGAGAACTGGGGCTGCTTTTAGTGCAAATGGAGGCCCCTATCCAGTATTAGTGTAGTGTTCCTAATAGAGTGCTTGATGAATGTACAGTACAGTAATCTAGAGATTAGACCATTGTTTAAGCAATATGTAAGGATTTCTCAGTTTATTTTTTAGAAATAAAAATACAATACATTTGTATGCAGTATAAAAAAACTAAAACAGCTTCCATAGGCTATAGTGGCAGGTAATCAGTGTGTAAAAATTGTGACCCAAGACTTTTTCACAGTACTGTATATAGAGGAATAATGTCGCCAAAAGTGTTTCATTACCAAATACATCTGTTTATTCACAATGGGTCTAGAATCTATAATGGGACTGTGAGCACAAACCATAATGCACCATCAGACATTCACCCTTTTACAGCCATTTAAAATTTACAGTAGCCTTTCCACCTACATGACAGCTTTTTGCATGCACTGTTTACAAAGGTTATTGCATTTTATGATTAATGGCATCCACAGATTAATTCAGTGCCTTTCAAATGCTTCATTTAACTGCTTTGGGAACTGGCTGCGTGATGGATTTCCTTTCTGACTCAATAACTGAAGCAGAAAGCCATGACATGTGTTCTTGAGTAATACATGGCTGGATGCTGTAGTAACTGCAGTACTGTGCTATGTGGCAAAATCACGAATTCTAGCAGTTCACAGAGACTGAGAAATGTGCTACGGCGTGACAGAAAACTGCCAAAAAAAAAAAAAATCAATTTCAACTTATTTTTACAATTTCAAATAAGCTTATAAGTCAACACTATAGCTGCTGTTCTAGCATTCATTAGAACCAAACCGCCTCGGTATCACTTAAGAAAGGTGTACCTGTGGAGAACACCACGTTCTTGGAGATGAGCTTGTAGTCTACAATGGAGAACTGGGGCAGCTCGATACGCTCCACTCCAGACACGGCCCCGTCTCCTCCTCGCCAGTAGAACTCGATATCATCTGTGGTGTATCCGTCTGCAGGGGCAGAACCACAGAAATGTCAGTGCAATGAGTCAAGGCAACTTGTACCATCTTGAAGACGTCTCCCTGCTCATCAATAGGCTTCCGCAGCACATTAGATCCAAGAGAAGATTTACACTTCATCTCCCAACAATTCAGTTCATTAACTTTCCGTCCTGTCCGCCTTAAACAAAGTCCATAAACAAATGGTTTTCCAACTTTGATGGAGAACTTGGCTGGGTTGCCCAGAGCCCTGCCCTTAAATAAATCAGACACTGTTTACTCTGAAGATACCCATCATATTAGAATACCAAGGGCATATTGTCAAGGATCAGTATTTGATTTCACTGCAATGTTTCAAAATGTAGTGGAATGTAGGGGTGGGCAATATGACCATATTTTATTGTATCGTGATACATTTTGTTATTGTGACAGACAATACGCTTCTTTGAGCATATTGATGATATCGTTAGTGCCTAAAGAACACTGACAAACTGAATGGTTCATTATATAAAGTGTAATTACTGCTGTTTAACTGGATGTAGTGCAGCACATTTTTAATTAAAGTCACTTTGCTAAGCATGGGATAGCATTTGTATAGGAGTTTTGACGAATCTGTCACTACTGATGCATTTCGTCTGTGATCACATGTATCGTGAAAATGTCTCTAAATATTGTGATATAATATTTGTATTTGTATCATATCGCCCACCCCTATTGGAAAGACTTCTTAGAAGGCTGTTGTAGCAGCTAAGGTGGACAAACCTCATAGTAATACACAATATTTTAAATGTACTCTTTAGGTATCCGCAACATATTGTGGGACTGTGGTAGCCTAGCGGGTAAGGTACTGGACTATGGACCATAAGGTCCAGGGTTCAAATCCCACCTCTGCCAAGCTGCCACTGTTGGGTCCATGAGCAAGACCCTTAACCCACAATTGCTTGGATTGAAAGACTGTATTAATTGTAAGTCTCTCTGGATAAGGGTGTCTGCTAAATGACATAAATGTACATGCCACTTAAAACCTTAGTGTGCCAAAAAGTTAAGTTAAACATGCCCAGAAGCAGTGCCAACTTCTCTGGGCTCAGTGGAAACGTGTACTGTAGACAGTGATATCCATGCATTTTTCAACAAGACAATGCAAAACCACATGCTGCACACATTACAAAAGGCATGACTGTGGAGGAAGTGGGTAATGGGCTGGCCTGTCTGCAGTCCTCAAGAGAGAATGTGTGGAGAATTTTGAAATTAAAATGCGACAACAAAATCCCCAAATACTCTTGCAGGAAGAATAGGACAAAATAAGACCTGAAAGACTTCATCACTTGGTATTATGAGAAAGAATGACAACCTTACAAAGTGGTAAATGTTTTACAGTCCCAAGATTTTCTTTAATGAGATGGAGGCCTGGGAATGGATGTTTATTAACAAATGAAATGAAGCAGACCAGACAAAACATGATATATCTTGGTATCATACTGTCTGCAATGAAGTACAAGTCAAACAAAATCTAAGGCTCTGTTTCTTTTTTTTTTCATGCTGTCCCAATTTTTTCTGATTCGTGGTTGTATTTAGTCAGACATTTGAAGTAGCCTTTTGAAATGATGTGGCATACATAGTTTCTAAAAACAATACAACAATACAAAATGAAAAAAAGGATTACTTAAATACCATTTTGGCATTAGTTAATTATGCTATCATAGCTAGAGCACCTTACACTATGTTCATCATTTAAACCTTGTTCAATGCACTCCTAACATTCTGTTATATCTGATGAAGTCAGAGTCCCTTCACCTGCTGGGTTTCCCACCCTTTGAACCTGGTAGACGTGTGTATTGTGTATTGGCATATTCATCTTGGGCCACCTGCTCTAGCTGCTGGAGGTGAATCATCGACTCCAAACTGTCACATTTTACCCAAATCTGTTTAGTTTCTAAATGGTCTTATTCATTACATGCTACACTGAACACCTTACACACAATAGTTCCCAATTTCCATTATATTCACCTACAAAAGGACTCTTGTCTCACCGAGAGGACAGGTTTCCTATTTGAGCCTGTTTTCTCTCAAGATTATTTCCTTCTGTGTATCAGGGAGCTTTTCCTTGCCACTGTAGATTATTTGAGATTATACCACAGTTAGTTCCAACTCTGCAATCTGATTGGCTGAGAGCCATTTTAGCCATGCCATTATCGCACGATAAAGGCACTCTGACCGATGCTCTATAAGTATTACTCTGCAACATACACACGTAACCTAGCAACAATGCCCGCCCTAAAAAGCAGCCAAGTTATAATTACACAAGTAAAAGACTGCTCAGATGAAAGCTAGAATTCATTTATAAAATCTATTTTTCTGTTTAAAACATTTGTTTTGATGTAAATTTGGAAGATGAAGCTATTAATGACCAACCTGATACTTCCAATGAGCCAAAGGTTTGTCACTATTAGGATTTGGAAGAGTGAAAGTAAGTCACTACTTTAAATCAAACGTCCCGGCTCTTAATGGATTCACAGCTCGACTGAAGATCAGTTTTAGTCCCATCAACAAATGACCTGAATGAGCTTCATCCCTCACAAAGACGTCGTTTGCTGGGGTTAAACTCGGCGTCTTTCATTAAACACCATCCACGTCTGATTGGAGATTCATTCATCTAACCGGTGTGTTCAGATCTTAACCCAGCAAAGCTGCTGATGCTCTGTAACTCTCCCTTTACATTTCTGACTGATAAGATTAACATTTAATCATCTTCCAAATTTATAATCACGGGATCTCACTCCGATTTGCTTCAGTCAGTAGAATAGTACATCTTAGTAACAGCCTGCCTTTTAAACCCCACCCATTTTATTTGCTGACTTTCTTTTTAATAAATTAAAACTTACCAATCAACACATTTGTGTTTATTGTCTATATAATAAAGTTATTAGTAATTCTGTTCCTCGACTGTTATGATTGAAGGCCATTGTCTGATGATGATGTTTTAGCAGCGGGATGCCTGATAGAATGGAAATAATTTACCTTGTGGAATATTCATAAACAGATCATTTTTCTGTCTTCTTTATCTTAAAATCTAACAATAACTGGCATTAATGGAACTGTGGCATAATTGCAATAATACACTCGGGCTCATGCTAGAACATGAGATATTGTCACGGGTGTGCTGAGGTCATAGGCATGAGGCCATAGGCAAATATCTCACTTTAAAGCACTCTCTCTAGTGTAGTATTGCTTAATTTTTTCCTTTCCACTGTCACTTCTGGCTGTTGATTTGGGGGATCTCTTTGTAAAGCCACTTTGTGATGATGAATATAATTAAAAACTAAAAGCACTCCAGCCACATGCCTTTATTTTTTGAGGCATGAAATGAACAACTCTGTAAGAATGGCTTATTATTTGCTGACGCTTGACCATATTAGCAATGTGGCATTTTGTCAGTAAATTATTCTTTTACGTGCAACAAATATAGAGGGCGCGCAAAGTCATGAGTAATACGCTGATTTGCATATGATATACTGCAATCTGATTTCAGTCTGACTAAATGGCTTTCGACACATTTAGTGAAGATGCATGTGGCTATATTTAGGATTTACATTTATAGCTTTTAGCTGATGCTGTTATCCAAAGTGACTTACAACTGAGCTGAACTTTTCAAAGATATTCGTCTGCTCAAGGGCTAGCAGCGGATGCTTGACGTGGATGGGATAAAACACACAACAGTAGTAGTCCAGAGCCTTAAGTACTGAGCCACCGCTGTCTGCGAAGCAAAGGGTACAGTATTTTTGCATAAAACAGGAATGTTTAACCAGTCAAAATGGGCTGGGTGAGTGAAGCCCATCACAGAAATGAGGACGAACTAAAAGAAGACTCCAGCAGCAGGATGCTGCGACACTGTAAATATTAACAAGAACTTTATGACTCCATGACAGGCTGCAATTAACTAACATGATGACAGAGCCGGTTTACGTAACCAGGCTCAGAAATGGTTGGGAGAGTGGGCTTGATGGCTTGTGTTTGCTTCTCTCGCAGCACTGCAGAGGAGCCTGTGCCAGCGCGTGGCTGCTGTGACTCATAATGAGAACCGCTGCCCTATTTAATGGTATAAATAATTTAAGCACAAGCTTCTGATTCTTCATTTTTAAGGACGTGATGTGCCTCGCACTTAGCGGCCAGGTACTGGCTTTTAAAGACGCGACAAGGATGGTGCATTCTTGCCTTGAATATACAGCCTTTTTCATCTTCTTTAATAGAGATGAGATGGATGAGAACGTACAAACGATAAGAGCAAAAGGGCTTCGCTGTGTATACACAGCGTGTTCCCGTATCACCCTGCTGCCTGCGGAGGCTTTTTAAAATGGACACCGGCACATATAGAGTGAAAGAGAGAGGAGAGATTTTGGGGCTGTGCAAGCCTGGTCATTCAGATTCCATTAAATCCATTATCTCTGTGCCAGCGAGTCTGGCTTTGTCAATCGACTGACTGATTTCTGTCAACAGATCACGTCACTTCACTCCGAGTGGAGAAAGCCTGAATAGGAGATGAGGACAAGCGCTGGAAGCTCCGGCTCAGAATGACAGCAATTAAAAATGTATCAAGAATCGAGTTTATCTAGGAAAAAGACGTCAGGCGCAGACCCATGCCTCATTAGTCTGCATGCGATAGCACAGGGTTATACAATGCAGCTCTGGCCTCGCATGGTACAATATAACACTCTGCATAAACTCTGCAAATGAGGAGAGTGAGATAAGGGTCAGGAGGTGTGCAGCTGTGGTTTGTGGTTTGCGAGATTGGAGTGGGGCTGCATCAAGACATGCTCGCCACAGATTAGCAGAACGTGATCTAACAGGACATAAGAAAAGAAACTCGCAAAGAAGATCTCCTTCATACTGTATCTCTGTAGCTCCTAGACAACAGTGAGATCAAATGGAGAGACACGTACAGTACTGGGCAAAAGTCTTAGGCCACCATTAGATTAGATAAACCAATGTTTTGCCAATGGTATCATGACCATATGTAGATATTTCTCAGTCTCTTTATTAGAATACAACCAGAAAATACAGGATATTTACATGAGAAATGGGTTGCCAAGTTGACCATTCTACAGTCTGAAGAAGCTTGATCAGTCTTTTTGGAAGGGTAGCAGCCAAGAAACCACTTTTATAGAAGGGGAACAGGGTGAAAAAAGCTCACAAAGATTGGAATGAAGATCATGGAAAAAGAGTATTATGGACTGACAAATCCACGTTTGAAATTTTTGGGTCCAGTCATCGACAATATGTTATATATTTACATTTACAGCATTTAGCAGACGCCCTTATCCAGAGCGACTTACAATTGATACAGTCTTACACTCCAAGCAATTGTGGGTTAAGGGCCTTCCTCAAGGACCCAACAGTGGCAGCTTGGCAGAGGTGGGATTTGAACCCTGGACCTTCTGGTCCATAGTCCAGTACCTTAGCCGCTAGGCTACCACAGTCCCACAATATGGTCATATATGGTCATTATACCCTTGCTAAAACAATAAATCTATTGATGGCCTAAGACTTTTGTACAGTACATCGGTCTCTCAGGTGTTCTCCCTGAACAACAAGTCTCCAGTAATCTCACGTCTCTCCCCTTGAGTTTTAGGACAAATCTTAAAGTCTCACACACAGATCTGCCAGCATCATGATTCTCATGTTTATCTGCTGGTGAGGAAAAAATGAACAATTCTCGTCTGTGCAAACAATTTCATTGGTTTAATGTGAAATATTCTACTTTTTTCTTCTAATCTGTCCAATTTTGGTCATGCTAGCCATACTGTTTTATGGCTCTGCACTCAAAACATTTACTTTTTATTTGAATAGATATTGATTACTGTACTTGTTTACATTTCACTCTTAAGGCACAAAAATGTACATTCATTGTCTTTTTATTTGTACCTCTCTGACCATCACTCAACCAACAATAGTCAACTAAAATTTATTTGTATGGTGCTTTAAAAAAAAAAAAAAAAAAAGATTGTCTCAAAGCAGCTATACAGACCCCCAGCACCAACTGACCCACTGACATTTGAGTGGCAAGACTCAAAAAGGGCCTAGAATAACTAAATTACCTAAATAATTAATTTATAGTACTATTAAATACACAGAAGGTAGACTGAAAAAATTAAATAGCGAGAATATTTAAAATATATGTATAACTATACTAATTAAATATAAACTCTAATTAAGACAATACAAAATTATTTAGAATATAATCAAACTAAGAACATAAAACTACAGAATATAGTACAATAGCAAACAGTACTGTGCTAAAGTCTATTTTTTTCCAATGGTATAATGACCATATATAACATATTGTTGACGATTGGATTCAAAAACTTCAAACTTGGATGCATCACTCCATAACACTCTTTTCCACTGATCTACAATCCAATCTTTGTGAGCTTTAGTACATCTTAGCCTTGTCACCGTGTTCTCGTACTGAAAAAACTAGTTTTTGTACTGCTATCCTTCCAAAAAGACCATTCCTGATAAAGCTTCTTCATACTGTAGAAGGGCCAACTTGAAACTGCTATTGCAAGTGTAAGGGAGAGATATACAGTCATTATTCCATTGCTAAAAAAATTGTATATCAAATATAACGGTGGCCTGAGACTTTTGCATTTACATTACATTTACAGCATTTAGCAGACACCCTTATCCAGAGCAACTTACAATTGACACAGTCTTACAAGCCAAGCAATTGTGGGTTAAGGGTCTTGCTCAAGAACCCAACAGTGGCAGCTTTTGGCTGAGGTGGGATTTGAACCCTAGACCTTCTGGTTCATAATCCTGCACTTTAACCACTAGTCCACCACAGTCCCTTTTGCACAGTACTGTATTTATATCTACTTGATACGTATTGTCTAATTCTATTTGTCCTAACGAATTTTATGAGAAACATCTCTGACAAAGTTAATACACAAATGAAACCTAAGTGAGAATTATTAGTAAGTATCCTGAGGTATGAAAGAAATGTTATTCTGAGAGCTTATCTATAACCTTATTTTCTTAAATTTGACTTTCTGAATGAAGTTAATCTCTGCATAAACCTATATATGACATATTTGAGCAAATGAACCATTAACAAGTCAATGAAGAGACCTTATAAAACCCACTAGTGGATTATCCCTAGCATATTAGATTGTAGCTTGGAAGATTGTATCAGTTGGAAATCGCTCTGGAAAGGGCATCTGCTAAATAATGTAAATGTCAATTATTAAGCGTGTACAAAAGTTTGTGCACCTTCCCAATTTATCCAAATGTTATTTTCTAAGATCCTAGATCTTCAAGCTCAACTTCAAGTGCTTTATATAAAAGGCATGAAATTGACTTTTCAGTGGTTCAAAGAAATGTGCACAAAGCATGCAACTGACCAGGGATGCCCAAGACTGGATGTTGAGTATTATGATGAAAAGCCATATAGACATCATATAAAGATAACATTTACATTTACAGCATTTAGCAGACACCCTTATCCAGAGTGACTTACAGTTGGTACAGTCTTACAATCCAAGCAATTATGGCTTAAGGGCCTTGCTCAAGGATCCAACAGTGGCGGGATTTGAACCCTGGATCTTCTGGTCCATAGTCCAGTACCTTACCTGCTAGGCTACCACAGTCCCAACGTAGATTTGTGGTGTCACAAACAGGTATTTTGTTTACAAGGGTGTCCAACTCTAACAAGTTTGAAACGCTTCCCAATATTATCATTTTATCCAGTATGGAGCAGCGCTACAGTATCTGTGTGTGTGTGTGTGAATCATAAAGAGAGTTGGAGGTGTTACCTAGAGACAGTAATGAGGAGTCTGTTTTCAGCATGTGTCCAAATTGAGGACAAACTCAGTTTGTCAGATTGATTGAAACACAGAAACCCAAATAGCTCACCATCATTGCTATAATTTACGTTATTTACTCAACTAGCTTTTGGCGGAGGCTCTAATCTATTGGAATGTTGCTTGGTTCTGCCAAGCAGCCTCTGTCGAGCCCTGAAGCAAGGCTCTTAATCCTCAACTGCACTTAACCTTAAAAGCCAGACACAAAAACAAAACAGCAGTGCTCTGCTTAAGTATTCACTGCCATGAACTTTTGCAGTGTTAGATTTGGAATGCACTTAACTGGGTTGTTTACCATCTGACTGACACATATCTGCCTTTTATTGCGACGCAAGGGTTAATTAAAAAAGCAAACACCTGTTCATTGCTATTCAGTCATCTGTTCAAGTGCCCCTCCACCTTATCTAAACATGGTCGCACCAACTTTTGCTGCAATTACAGCTGCAACCTTTAGGATACGTTTCGATCAGTTTTCCACATCTGGAACATTTCTTCTCTGGCAAAATTGCACAACCTCTGTCAGACTGCCTGGAGACTGTTGGTAAATGGCAATTTTCAATTCTTGCAATAGATTCTCAATCAGATTGAGGTCTGGGCTTTGACTTATGACTGGACTTTGACTGGGCCACACTAATATGGGGTTCCTGCGTTTGCAGTATGCGTAGGTTTATTGTTGAAAGGTCTATTGTAGACTGGAACTGGTTTCTTTGAGTAATTATCTGCGTTTGGCTCCATCCATGTCACCTTAAACTCTGACCCATTTCCCAGTCTCTTTGAATAAATACCACCCCCACAGCATGATGTTGCCACTACCATGCTTCACTGTGTTCTCAGAGTGACAGGCCAAAAATAATCATAATTGCTTCTCCGGTTTTTGCCCTCCTTAACTGGTCTCTGACTTTTGATGGGAAGCCTTATCACAATAGTGACATATTCTTTCCATTTTCAGAGCTTTGGATTTCATTTTGTAACCATTTTCTGTTTGATACAGTTTAATTCTGTCCTGATCTTGTTTTGATAGTTTTGACATGATGTTTGTTTAGGTAGCTTCTCAAACTCTGGGACCATACAGAACAAGGTACATTATATTTATATTGAGATGATATGATATGACTCTTCAATTCCAAACAGATGGACCCTGTTCAAATATTTAGTGGCTTTCTGATGGCAGTTGGTTGCACCAGAACTACATGTTATGTTTTGATACCTACAGGGGTGAATACTTATGCAGTCATAATGTGTATGTATTTTAACTGATCATGTAACCATGATCAGTTCCATCCTGTCTCAATGTTGTGTCACAGAGCTAAATATCTCAATTGAATGACGTTTTGTTTACATAGCACTTTTAACATATGATATTGTAAGCAAAGCCTAGTCACCGCAAATAACCAGCCAGTGGCAAAGAAAAACTCCCTGAGATACACATGGGGAATAAAGTTTAGTATTTAGGTTTCCCTGTCCATTTAGAAAATCAATTCATTTGACAAGGGATGCCCAAGACTGGATGTTGAGTATCACTATAGAAAGCTATATACGGCCATAATATGAAGATTTTAGGGTGTCCTACAGAGGGGGGGTTATGTACCTTGCTTTCCTGACTCTCAGAAGGTTGGGAAACACTGGTCTAGATCATTTTATCTGCTATTGTGCAGCCCTACAGTATACAGATACACGTATGTGTGTGGGAGAGTCAGATAGAGGGAGATGGAGGAGTTACCTAGAGACAGTAATGAGGAGGCTGTTTAGAGTGTGTCCAAATTGGAGACAAGCTCAGACTGATAGGCAGAAACCCAAATAGCACACAATCATTGCTATAATTTTTGTTATTTACTCAACTAGGGTTGTGAATTTTGGAAATTCTTCTAAACAGTAATGAGCAGTCATAAGTCAGTGGTTAAGTGCTTACAGACATGCCTAAAGCAACAATACTTTAGGCTTTAATGAAGAGGAAAACACATCCTAATGCATCATGCATGGCAGTTTTTGGGGTTGGATTAGTGTTTAGGGCTCTTGGCTACACATCATGGGTGCGTTTCATATTAATCTTAGCAATTTACAAATATGTTAAGAGCAATGTAACTTTAAGAACATCAGTTTTGTGAATGTTTTCCAAAAGCTTCCCTAGTCTCCAAAATTATGAACGAGTTTTAAGTATGTTTTTGTTTATTGCCTCTGCATCTGCGCTGGAAAAGCACTGCCAGTCAAACTGAACCATCGATTTACAGTATAAACATTTCCTCATTATTAAACCATAATAAAATATATGATAAAATATATAACTAATAAGTATTTAAATTACTGGTATGAAAAACGTTTGTTTCACATGAATTAAATGAATAAAATGAAATACTATATGCATTTACGCTCTGAATTAGACTTCACAGTGTTAGGCTATGACGCTTCCCACTGCACCATGATATTAGAGCCATGTAAGTATCAACACAACCACAGCCGTAAGAAGTCACTTTCATCCTAGATTGCTGAGCAGCACTACAGGACACATGTACAGGACATATTCAAATTCAGTACATATACTACATTTCCCATAATGCCCAGAATCTTTCCGAAAGCTTGTGAGGCTAGTGCTTTCAGTCAGTCAGAGACATTGTTTTCTGGTTTGTTTGGGTTTTTTTTTGCATGGACTATTGGACAACAGCAATGTCTAAATAAAATACAGGTAATGGCTTCTATTGTTTTGAGGTAGAACTGCAAACGAATGTCAAGTACCTCGGTTCTTGACTACCTTGGAACCTGTCTAATTCGGTTCTCAACGCATTTTGACTAGAAAAATTCCTACTCGGCGCACTTGTTAAACTTGTACGTGTAGAGCTGTGAAACTTTATTCACAATTCAGTACACACGGAACCAGTGATTCAGATTCACAGTAGTCGGTGCTCAGTGAAGTCTCTGCTATTTCTCAATGAAGATCGCCACTATTGTCATCGTGTTTTTCTTTATTTTTACATTTACAGTACTATATTCTTAGTGAAAATAAGTCTCCGTGGGTCCTACAAAGGGTTGTATTGACTGCCAACCGAAAGGGAAACAGGAAATAAATACTCCAGAAGACACAGACAGGCTGCAGTTAGCATTAGCAGCTATGCTAGCGACTGGAGTTGACCAATAAAGTACACGTTTATACTTTTCACTTTCAATTCATTACTTACTAAATTACATGAGATTTTTCAACACTTTATTATAAAACAAGCTTTGTGTTAATACAGCTTTGGCCAACTGTAGATTAATGTAAGTGTTTTATGCATTAACTTATTACTTATCATAGTAGCCTCTTCATATCTCCGCTATTATACAGTATAGACCACTCTACCAAACCCTCGTCAAACTCCACAGTTCATGATACATGTAACTTATGATGGATTTATAGGAACATATCCCCATCATAAATCAGTTAGCACCTGTACAATATAACTCCCTTAATGCATATAATGCCTTATACAGTGGGGATTTTCTGGGGGTCTGGAACGGATTAATTCAATTTACATTATTCCTTATAGGAAAAATTTGCCCTGTATTTGTCGTTTTCGGTTCTTGGCAAGTCTTCTGGAACAAATTAATGACGAGAACCGAGGTATCACTGTACTTAGTGAGTTACAAATGGGAACAATGTGATTTCTGGATTTTTCCAAGCAAACACTGTTGTGTCCTTGGACAAGGCTCTTAACCTTCAACTGAGCTCTGCTCTATAGTATGATTCTCTGCAAGTGTGGACTATGGACCAAAAAGAGTTCAAATCTCACCTCTGCCAAGCTACCACTGTTGGGTCCTTGAGCAAGACACTTAACCCACAACTGGTTGGATTGTAAGAATTGTAATTGCTAAGACTGTATCAGTTGTAAGTCACTCTGAATAAGGGTTAACCCAAATGAAAGCACTTTAAAAACTTAATGGAACTTGACATTAATAATGCACAACTTATCCAAGCTGACATCTAGTGGTCCCTTTTTACATGAAACCTACTAAATAGGCTAAAATTATCCTAACTAATAAAAAACAGAAGCAGCATAACTCTTAAAACCTAAAACAGAAACAAAATTAAAAGCAGAAGCATAACTGATATAAATATGATCTTTCAGACTACTTTGCACACACTGGCTGGGATACGTTTAAACATCAATGTACTTCAAGCAGAAGCCATGGATGACCGCAGAGCTGCGGACCCTGCTGAGAACCCGAGATGTTTGCCTTCCGTTCAGGTGACAAGGAAACACTTGAGACTTCAAGAGCCAGCTTGTCTCAGGGAACCATTCAGACAAAGTAGTACAACTATTCTAGGAAAATCCAAGACCCCTTCATGGTCAACAGAGACACAAAGCACATGCACTAATGACTTCTATGCGTGATTTGAAGCACAGAATGATGAGCCAGCAAGGAAGACCACTTGTCCTCCCAATGACCAGACACTGATGTCTGGAAAACTCTTACTTAGATCCACCACCATCATAGCTGTGCCAAACAAGTCAATAGTGTCCTGCCTTAATAACTACTCCTCTAGCAATCACCCCAATCATTGTGAAGTGCTTTGAGAAACTAGACACAAGACATATCAAGGCCAGCATCCCTACTTCCCTGGGCCCCTTGCACTTGCCATGCAAATGCTTCACAGAACAGCAATTTCACCCTGGCTCTGACTCATTAACAGAAAGGACTTCTATATAAGAATGCGGTTTAGCTCAGCATGCAACACAACCATTCCTCAGCAACTCCTCATAAAATCTGAGCCTTCTGGGCTCGAGTACCTCCATCTGGGTCCTGGGTCCTTGACTTTCTGACTGGGAGCCATTAGAGACTGGAAACACCACCTCTAACACCACCGAACTCAATACAGGTGCCCCCAAGGATGTCTATTCAGGCTCGTGTTGTAGTCAAGACCGCTATAGCCTAGTCCGTGTCAAGACCAAGACCAGGAGTGGCCGAGATCAAGACTAGTCCAACTTTTGATTTTTCCATCGTACAAGAATAACAAGTAGAAAATGCAAAGAAAATTAATTAGCTTGTAATTCATTACTTTGTAATACATGAATGATACATTATATCATATAATTATATAATATCACTATAATTATTCATACATAATATTGTACTTAATAATATATTTTGTAAAATATAACATTAAATTATATATAACCTAAAATTATTATATCATAGAGTTAAACTAAGGAAATAATGTGATTATCTGTTTCATATTCAGGGGCATTTCTAGGGTATGAAAAGATTGGGGGCTTAGCCCAACACATGCAGGGGTTTAGGGAGGTCCTCTGCTGATTTTCTGTTTTTGTTTTAATGCTCAATTTTGATTGCTTTTAACCCATATGGGATTCTTTTTTTATACAACATGCACTGTGTCCATTTAGTATTTGTAGCAAACCACTAGAATGTTCAGTATAAATAAAACGTTTAATACATGTGTAGTAGCATGTGATGTTTTTCACATTATGTTTGGTATAAAAAAAAAAAAAATCAATGTAAAATTATTATATTATGGAAACAATAAGGTTTAGTATAATTACAGTGAATAAGTTCAGTGACATATGTGCACACATAGCTTAATACTAATCAAAAGAAAAAGACCTGACAGAGACCTGTGATTATTTTTGCTGTTAGGTTAAAAGAATATAATGACTATAACATTAAATATTAGATATAATGTTAGATGCAAGGTTAAATTCATGACTATACTTGAAACATAAGCGGCTTGAGCCCCAGTAAAACAACCTGGAGACGTCTCTGGTCAGAAGTTAATCAGAAGTCACTACATAAATTCAGCTGAATATAGCCAACAACATTTCCTGCCCCACACATGATGTTCATCCGCTGCAGCTTTACTCAAGCTGTTTCCGTCATCAGCTCCAGCCCCACCATACCCGGGCCACACCAGAGGACAGTAACCCTCACCCTCCTCCAGTTATCTGGGGTCGAAGTGCCGCCAAGGACTTTCCTGCTTAGACTCAGAATCCTAGAGTTTATGAGACTGGACTTGAGTACTACAACACTAATTCAGGCCACTACTATCTATGCTACTCAAGTCTGTTGATGACATAATAGTAGTAGGCATCATCAGCAATGACAACAAGTCCCCCTACAGAGAGGAGGTGAAGTGGCTTCTGGACTGGTGCAAAAACATCAATCTGGCTCTTCATGTTGACAAAGCAAAAGCTGTGGTTGTTGACTTCAGAATTACTGGCAGTGAATAATGTCCTTCAACAGTTCCATCATGGAGAATGTCAAGAGCGCCAAAGTTCTTGGTGTGCACATCACGGAAGACCTGACTTGTTCTGTCAACACCACCTCCATAATCAGGAAGGTCCAGCAACACCTCAACTTTGTGCAGACACTGCTGGAGGAAAGTAAAGGTCTCTCCACCCATCCTCACCACTTTAGAGAGCATCCTATAGTCTGGTTTGGGAACTGCACTGCCTCATACCACAAGACTACAGTGGGTAACCACTGAAAACATCACTGTGGGCTCTCTCCCTCCACCGAGGACATTTACTACGGCAAACAGTGCATCATCAAAGCCACCAGCATTGTGGATGACCCCTCCCACTCTTTTCATGAACCGGCAGAAAGCACCGGAGAATCCGTGCCACCACTGTCTGATTTTTGAAGAGCTTATTTCCCCAGGCAAACAGGCTCATCAATAACTGTTAACATTACAAACTGCTCACTCACTCACATTCTTATCTGCTTCATCCTGGACAGAGTCACGGTGACAGCCAGTGCCTAGCCGGTGGCATAGAAGACAATAACAACCCTAGACATGGGGCCAATCCATCGTAGGGCACACACACTAGGGCCACTTTAGAGACATCAGTTAACCAACTGACTGTCATAGGAAACAAGGGTACCTACAGTAAACCCACGCAGGCACAGGGAGGACGCAGACTGCTCCACCTGGGATCGAACCCTTCTTGCTATGACGCGACAGTGCTACCCACCGAGCCACCGTGCCACCCCCAGTTAAAAACCTGCCATTAGTATCGACACACACCCGGTTATAAGCTTGACTTGCTACATGTGATAAGCTGTTTTTTAGCTGTTTTTTAGCTGTTTTTACCCACCGTGACAGAATATCCTGATCTTCACTATTATTCCATCCTACTATGCATATTAGCTATGCAAAAGATTATAAAATGCCTGCGTATTTCTGTGTTGGTTCTCCAGCTTCAGAAGCACAAGTTGGCACTGCACCACCATCTTTGGTCAGAGAGGGTTGCAGAGGAAATTCTGCTCGCTAGCTTGTCATGCTCTAGAGCTAGTCAGCCCAAATGATTAACACCTGCCTGTGAAGGCATATAAGGCTGAACAATGAGATTGTTCACCACTGTGTCTTCTGTTTCACTAAGGAAGGCAACTAGTGGGTTTTTGTGTGTTGTGTGTGTTTGGTTCGTGGCTTTGAAAGAAAGATGAAGAGAAAGTTAAAGGTTAAAAATAAGAAAAGCTCACATGTGAAAAGATAAATGAGAAAGTGAAAAACAATTGAAGACAAAGTGTACTGTGGTAATAAGCTGAATAAACAAACTAAGATGATAACAGTGGAGCTTATAATAAGTGAGATGTTCTGAAAGAAAGATTATGAAGTTTAAATGCCAAAAAAAAGTGGAGGAAAATCTAGAGCGGAATAAAATTCTGAAGACTACTTAGCATCATTTAAGTTTAGGAGATCTAAGGAACATTTCCAGCCTTTGTAATTAATTTCCTTCACTCTACTTGAAACAGCGATGCCTTTTTATTATCCCATTGTTTGCAGAAGCCATTTCGAACCCAGTCCTTTGTTCTTTTCACAGCTTATTTCCCAGTCTACTATATAGGAGTGATAACTCCTTTCATCGCAGATGCTGCCCTGTGGCGGACTGGTAGCGCACAGGCCCCTTATGCAAGAGATCCTGGATCAGTCCCCCTCTGGGTGATCCAGACAAGTACGCTCTCCCTTTATATAGCATTTTATGTGAGGTTCTTCCTCTTTGGAACCTTCCCTCAGAAATACTGGCTCAATTCAAATATCCCCCAATGGTCAATGCCTGTATTGCTCACTCCTGTTTCTGAAAGTCAAATCGAATCCCCATATGAGCAGTCAGTGGAAAAGAAAAACTCACTGAGATAAAGGAACCAGGCTCGAATAGGGAACCCAACCCTCCCCTGGCTGAAACTAGACAATAGAATTTCTCCTGATCTAGAAGAATATACAGGGAATCTAGAAAAATTGAGTATGTTTAGTGTAGCATTACTGTAAATAAGAGTGCTGAGAGAGAAATAAACCAGGTTTAGTTGAACTGTAACAGTGTACGGCCTTTTCAGCAGACCTGTGCTCTCCCAGTGCCCAGGTCAGACGATTCATTGTGAAATATCAACATATCCACAGGCACAGGGCAAATGCTAGGACACGGTGTTTCGACTGTCAGACCAGAGGCTAACTAATGTGACTGTATTTTGCTGAACAAATGCGTGCAAGCAAAGGGAAGCCAGAGAAAAGCACAACCCTGCTTTGTTTCCCTGTTGCTGGTGTGTGAGGACCAACCATGCAGTCTCAGCTCTGCACTCGATTCAAATATCAACTGATAGCTAACAGAAATAATATTGCCTATTAATCGCCAGCTTAGATCAAACAATAATTTGCTAATTACCAGGTTTTATCCCTAATCTCCACAACTCATTGTCATTACATGCTCCTTCTAGCCAAGCTCAAACCAACGTGCTCTCGCTGTTCTGATGATATCTGGGTGGTACAGGTATGCGCTGTTTAAATACCATCCGATCAATGTCCGTTTGCTTGGATGTCAGAGGTCTTAAAAATAATAATACATTATAATATGAAATCTGTCTTTTAACTCCGGATGTTGTGGCCTTAAACAGCCAATCAATGCTGCGGCTCCATGGGTAGAGGCGGGAGTTAAAGAGTGGAAGTCTGTCGTTCATGTGTGTGTGCTCGTTAGCTCAGCTTTTGACTAGAGACTGATATTTGACTAGAGACTGTGTTACTCGTGTTCTTGGGTATGATTTTCCACTGTTTAATTGTAACAAGCTGTAAATGGCGTTCGTATGTTCCTGTCCTGTTTAAGTAGTACTCCTTTGTTTGTCCCTCCACTACCTGTATATTGGCCGTTGCTCAATACCAAGTACTGCCTAAGTCTGGACTAGGAAGTTGGACTTGCCCTTTATAAGACCCTTTATATTTTCACATAACAATACCATAAAAGGACTGACTATGGTAATGATAGTCAGGTCAATGTCCATTTCGGTCAACATCCCGTTTCACAGAACACAATGCAGATGTTAAACAGCGCATACCTGTAATTAACTTCTTGAAAACAATGTATCTGCAGTACATGCTGACAATATTAGGAGTCGGGCTGATCCTGTTTTGTGACGCTAGAGAGCAGCATCGACTCATTTCGGCCTGGGCACACTCGGGGCGATCACGCATGCTCCAGTGTTGTGTCTTATTAGCGTTGATTGCGCAATTAGCGACACCTGCTGGCTGGTGTATACAAAAGCACGCTCGAGCTCAGTCAGATGAATGACCTTTGAATGACCCTGAGACCTCACCTATCTCGCTTGCGTTATACCGCGTTTTCTGTTTGTTAGAGGAAAAGGTGTAGCTGGCAGTTTGTAGACTACCAGCAAATGTACAGCTTAGAAGCCCAAGGTAAATGCTAGGGCGTATTTTTGATAGTGAAGGGCAAGATTCCACTATTCCCTAAGCCATCCCCGCAGACTTGCCGTCCCTCCGCGGCTTTGGCTCGCGTAGCGCGTTTCGCCCTCTGGGCTTTAAGACACCCCTCCTCAGTCCGATCGCATGGAGAGCGCTACTTCCTGCGATCGCGCTTGGAAAGGACGCTGTGCTGTACATTAATCACCCTCATCGTTTCGTTTCCGCGTCCGTGTCACGCTCCGTTAGCCGTAGGAGTTCCCGTGACAGGAGTACCAACACTCTGCGCATAACACAGTTTGCGCAGCGGAGCTACGCCATAAGCGCAACTCAGCCTGGGTGTGCTGAGTGCTTACAGTGTTTCCTTTTGTTCGTTTTTTTGCTTCTTTTCCTCAGTGGTTGAGTGGCGCATTCGGCTTACACAGCGGTAACCAACGCTTGCGCCTAGGGTTTGATCCTCAGCCACTGCTTTTGTTTTCTCTTTGTTGTTTTATTTCTTTTCTTTTATTTATTTGTATTTGGTTCACCATCTGGAGCTAACGGCAATTGGATCCTAAAACCCTTTTTACTTTTGTTTTCACGTTTCGCCTGTTTTTGTATTATGGCGACCACACTGACCCTGGCTTGTGACGCTGGAGGTCTGCGTCGACTCATATTGCGGCGTGTGCATGCTCGGCGCGATCGGCTTTTTTCCGAGCTCTTGATATTGTTAGGGACAGAGGTAGCTGGCAATGTGTAGATCAGCAGCAATGGGCAGTCAGGAGGCAGCCCGGTAACCATCAGGGCCTAGTTTTTAGAGCAGGACAAGCTTATAACTAGCACTCACGACTGCCGTTCTTTTTTGGCGGGTTTGGCTCACTAGCCGTCCTCCACCGCGATCAAGGGAAGTAGTGCTCCCCACGCAATCGCGCATCAATCGCGTCCTTTTCTCTTCCGCATCCATGCCATGGGGACTCCCACGAGTTGACGCTCCGCTCGGGTTTGCGCAGGCACGGACCTGTACACTTTTTGCATAGCGGAGCCACGTCATAAGCATACGGCTGCATTTGTTTTTCTCAGTTTCTTTCTGCTCTTTTCTTCAGTGGTCAAGTGGTGCATTGGGTTTACACAACAGCAGCCTATGCGTCCGCCCAGGGTTTGAACCTCAGCCACTGAAGCCGGCTTCTTCGTTGTTTTATATACTTACTTTTAGTTTCTTTTATTTATTTATATTTTAGTTCACTATTTCCATCTGGAGCTAACTGCAATTAGGTCCTAAAACCCTTTTTACTTTTGTTTTCATGGATTGGCCGGTTTGGCGAATCGTAACAATAACAGACAGAGAATATATTCCTAAAAATGTGCAACAGGGATCCATCTTAGTTACTGGTCAATCAAAAAAAGTACATGCTAAACCATGTGGCACAGTGGTCTCATACACCAGTACCATGGTTCTCAACCTGGGGTCAAAATACAATTTGTACATGTTAAATTAAATGAAATAAAAAAATTTTTAGCAAAATGTGTAGCTGTTTTGAAAAGAGAAGAAGTATAAATTAAAAAAGTAAAAAGCTATGAAAGGTACCCAAGAGAAAAGGGAAAAACTATAATTTCTGTTCATTTTTGCCAATGAAAACTTGCAATGAATCACTTTATTCTTTTGGTCTGTCTGTGCTGGCTGGAGGGAGTAGGGGGGTAGCTTTTCTTAGATACTCGTAAGGGGGGCTCCAAGCAAAAAAGAACCACAGCAATAGCCCAACACCATGATGACCTAGGTTAAAGTCCTGACTGTGCCTTCCAGCCAGGTTTGGCACAACATGCAGATAAAATTCACTGTTTCAGAGGGAGGACAAGTCTGGCGAGGGATCACCCCTAGTGCTGCAACCCCTCCCAACCCTGTGATGGACTGACATTTGGCATTGAGATTCATATTAAAGTCATTGTGTAATGCAGTGGCAAGTAAAGCTCCTGACACAGGTTTGATTGCACCTCAGTATACTGACTGTGTGAAGTTTGGCATGTTCACCCCATGTCTGCTGGGTTTCTTTCATCTCCGACCACTGACGATTACTGAATGGCTGCCCGTCTTGCACCGAGCATTTTCTTGAATATCATTTGAAGGCACCAGGATAGAGTGGTTGTGTTTTGGTACCTGGGTAGCTAGAGATAAGAAGGGGGTGAGGCCGAGAGGGAGACCACAGCTAAACACGATAAAGACTGGATAGCAGACTGGGGTTTGTAGGTGTCGCTGATCAAACAGACCCCAACACAGAGCGCGCTAGGAACGGACATGTATTTCCAGAGAGGCTGATAAAATGCACTCCTGTTGGGCATGCCCTTCAATTTATATGAGCACAATTAGATAGGCAAACTGAAAAGATCTTCATCTTAATAAGGAGGAAGATGGTGAGCTTTTATCGGTGCTGTAATGCCCTAATTTACTGCTGCTACTGAAAATGGCGGTTTGTCGATGACAGCCTGATTGGGAGGAGGAGAGAGGCCTTCAAGGGCTGAGCCAAATCTGGTGTGTGTGTGTGTGTGTGTGTGTGTGTGTGTGTGTGTGTGTGTGTGTGTGTGTGTGTGTGTGTAACAGAAAGACAGAATGGCTATTGATAGCCTGGTTTACTCACAGCTCTCAATTTCCAGCGTGCAGTTTTGCTCATCCAACGGGTAGCGTCTCAGGTCCATCATACACGCTGCCGTGGTGGTGATCCTGAATGCAAAACACGCACACACGCGCACATGCGCACACGCGCACACACACACACACACACACACACACACACACACACACACACACACACACACACACAAGCAACCCATTACTGATTCCTCTCAAGGACATCAGGAACGAGAACAGAACTGAAGTAGTCATCCTCTGGCTTTTTCCTCAAACACGCACAACTGCCCTTCCTCACACTCCTGTACGACCTGGAGTCACTGCTGAATTCACTTAAGTGCAGGCAGAGTAGATGGGGTCGGACATGCAGACCTTCGCTAATGCGCCAAGCCGCACACCACTGCAGACGGCAAAATAACTGCAGGCTGAAAATTTGTGTTTAAAGGGTAAACCGGTGACACTAAAGGGAAGCGATGAAGCATGCTCCGGTTTGATTTCTTAATATCCACACAAAACACAAAATAAAATAAGACCCAGAATCTTTTCAACCTAAGCATTCACTAGATAAACTGTTTGGTGGCTCCACAAAAAGGGCACGTCAGCAAATCAAAATTCTATGAAATTCTAGGAATTCTGTGAAAGAGGAAAGTAGAAAATGTTCAGCCCTACGCTCGTCCAACCCTTTCTTCTGGTACCCCTTCTAAAATATTACATACTGAAGCTCATACAGTTATACCTCGGCATTTGACTGCTTTGGAACTTGTCAAATTCAGTTCTCAGTCCCTTTTGTTGAGAAAAATTTGTCTCGCCATTCATCGTTTGTTCGGCACTCAGCACACTTGCTTAAATTTGTATCAAGATGTCAAGATGTGTGGCTTGCATGCACTTTGCAGCCACATGAGTCTCAGCTCTGTACAGACCCCCGTTCTGTTTTTTTTTTTTTTATATAGTGGTACATATATAGGTGGTTGTCGTCATTAATTCGTTCCAGAAGGCTTGTCGAGAAACATAAACAACCAGTACCGAGCACAACATTTTCCCATAAGCAATAACATAAATTAAATTAAGCCCGTGTCAAACCCCCCAGAAATCCACACTGTATAAGGAAATCCCATCATAAGTTAAATATAGCTTGAACCGAGGAGTTTAACGAGTGTTTGGTGTGTCATAGCGGAGATGAGGCTGAAGCTTTGCATTTTCCGGTCCACCTTAAATGACGACAGTTACCTTTATGGCGCCTCATGATAATAATGTTTAAAACACATACATTAACCTACAGTTGACCAAAATCATTACACAGAGCTTATTTTATAATAAAGTGTTCTCATGTAATTTTTAGTGAGTTTATGGATGGAAATGCAACACACATACTTAGTTATTGGTTAACTAACTGCCAGCCTGTGGTTCTGGAGCATTCAGATTCTTGTTTTGCTTTCAATTGGCTCTTATAATCCAACCTTTTTAGGATCCAGGGAGCATATTTGCACTAAGAATACATTACTGTAGATGTAAAAATAAAGTAAAACACAATAAACACGCAGCTTGAGATCTTTCTCCGAACGAGAGCTATTGTGAACCTAAATCACTAAGTCAATGTGTTCTGAATCATGGAATCGTGTTTTTGGCTGAAATAATTCTTGCGGCTCATACAAGTTTAAGCAAGTACCGGTCAACCGACGAGAACTGAGACAAATTTATCTGGTCAAAAATGTGTCGAGAACAGAATTCGACAAGTTCTGAAGTGATCGAAGAAATACCACTGTATTTTTAGTGCAAATAAAGTCACCATGGGTTCTAAGAAAGGCTAGTGATAATAGTCAAACCAAAAGAGGAAAACAGGGAGAACGACAATAGCGCATCTGATTATTGTTATTATTTTTGTCTGTGTATACAGTGGTGCTTGAAAAGTTTTGTGACCCCCTTTAAGATTTTTCTATATTTCTGCATAAATGAGCTAAAACACAACATCAGATTTTCACACAAGTCCTAAAAGTATATAAAGAGAATCCAGTTAAACAAATGAGTCAAAAACATTATACTTAGTCATTGATTTATTGAGGAAAATGATCTAATATGACATATTAGTGAGTTTCAAAAGTATGTGAACCTCTATGATTAGCATTAATGTTATGTTTGGAGAAAGGAAAACACTGCATTCCAGCATAAGAACCTTATCCCATCTGTGAAAACATGGTGGTGGTAGTATCATGGTTTGGGCCTGTTTTGCTGCATCTGGGCCAGGACGGCTTGCCATCATTGATGGAAACAATGAATTCTGAATTATATCAGAGAATTCTAAAGGAAAATGTCAGCACATCTGCCTATGAACTGAATCTCAAGAGAAGGTGGGTCATGCAGCAAGACAACGACCCTAAGCACACAAGTCGTTCTACCAAAGAATGGTTAAAGAAGAATAAAGTTCATGTTTTGGAATGGTCAAGTCAAAGTCCTGACCTTAATCCAATGGAAATGCTGTGGAAGGACCTGAAGTGAGCAGCTAATGTGAGGAAACCCACCAACGTCCCAGAGCTGAAGCTGTTCTGTACGAAGGAATGGGCTAAAATTCCTCCAAGCCGGTGTGCAGGACTGATCAACAGTTACAGGAAATGTTTAGTTGCAGTTATTGCTGCACAGGGGGGTCACACCAGATACTGAAAGCAAAGGTACTTTTGCCACTCACTAATATGTAATATTGGATCATTTTCCTCAATAAATAAATGACAAAGAATGATATTTTTGTCTCATTTGTTTAACTGGCTTCTCTTTATCTACTTTCAGGACCTGTGTGAAAATCTGATGATGTTTTAGGTCATATTTATGCATAAATATAGAACATTCTACAGGGTTCACAAACTTTCAAGCACCACTGTACAGGCTGTCTATAAAGAAAGCCCCACTTTCATAAACGTTTTACTCACCGACCCACGTACATGAGATTGTTTTCAGGTTTATTTGAGGTGCAAGGAGCCCAGGTTTTATCCACGATACATTGATTCAATGTGAGCTCAGTGGGTGAAGACACAAACAAACGCACGATTTAACACTGTTAAAGTGGGACTTGCTCTATAGACACCTTGTATAGTGTTTGAGTGTACAATACAATTCCACTGATGCATATAATGTCTTATACAGTGTATATTTGGGGGTCTGCAATAGATTTATTCAGTTTACTGTAGCATTAATAGCTGGATTAAAGTCCCCCAACTCTCTATACCCTCTGTTCAATGATTGTCAAGCCATAAAACTTTGTGACTCTTTGGAATGTAAAAGGGCCCAACGTCTGGACAAGACTCTGGCTTAACGGACCAGATAAGCAACCTTTTTTCTCAAAACAACAGAAGAAACTTAGGACATGGCCAAGCCCAGATAACCTGTGCATCTCGCCATAATAAAATAAACCAATGTGTAGTTTTAAAAGGATTTCTGACAAGTCCACCCTAGACTCCCCTCTTCCCAAGAGAGATCTGCCCAAATTTCTCCAAAGAAAAGCAAACATGCATCCACCTCGGTTACTTTTACGACCCTTTTTCGACCCTTTTTCGCAGTCGGCCTGGCACCAGAAAGACAGCCCTAGATTTACGACAGAAGGATTCCAGCTTTTGTTCTAAGAGACAAACTTTAATAATAGTATTAACTTGTTGGGAACAGATTATCTTTGCCTGAATCATTCAATTAAGAAATACATGAAATTTGCTTCATAATAAGTATAAACACACCCATATGTATTTAGCTAGTTCATACAAAGAGTTTGATCAGGGATATTTTTATATCCACATATATAATCATATGTATATGCATGTTACTGATTTGTCATGTATTTTCATCTCTATTTGGTTAATGTTTTAGTATAATGATCATTTTTATACGTAATATGGTCCAGTTGTGCTATACTAATGGTCATGATTAGAAATAACAGCTGTTTTATCTATACGTATCGATCGCTCGGGTTTAATACTTGTTCATACTTATAAAGAACAGAAATGAAGTTGTTATTTAGAATGTACTGTTTCCTACATCTTGTATTATTATTTGTTTAAGGAATAGCAAATGTATGTGCTGTAGTTAGAATGATTTAACGGTGTTCTAGGTTATCAATTCAAGGTGCCTTTGATCATTTGAACCTTACAACAAAGCTCTGCAACTAAACTTGTAACTTTGAGGATTTTTGGTTATTATGTGATACTCTTAATCACCTTAGATATGTAGGAATATATTTAATCCAAGTTAGAACATCTGTAGCTCATATGGTGAAATAAGACACAACCACGATAGGAGGGATTTACTGATGAGTCGGCTTTTCATTGGCTAAGTCAGGGCAACTCCTTGTGCCCCCGCCTATGGCCGCCCTCGATCCGGAACATACAAAGGAACACGCGCCAACCGTGTGGTAAGCTTAGCTTCGAGTCTTGTGTGTTTTCGTTCTCTTTGTTCGTCTAAGTATTTTATTTTTCGGGTCTTTTAAAGTTGCAACTTTTGTGTCAGCCTTTTTGTTATTCATTTTGCTCAAGTTTTCACGTTTATTTTACGTTAAGTTTCCTGTGTCTAGCAGTCTTAAGTAGTTCGGTATTGCCGAATTAGAAGATAGATGAAAGACCACCCGGCCAAGATCTCCTTCACTCTCGACTACATTGTAGATTCTAAGTTTTTTAAGATCTGTTGAAGCTTGTGGTGCTAGAAACGCGTCAACTCCACCTTTATCTGTGGCCAAGATAAATTCTGAGTTGTACGCACGCAAAACGCCGAGGAATCGTAAACGCCTGCAGCTAAACAGGGAAGTGAGCCATTTCAAGTCACCTCAAGTCAACATGGTCATGCCATCAGCAAGAAACCAAAGAGCTAAGCCACTAAGAGGCCTTTTCAGAGAGACGGTGTGCTTCGAAAGATGTACGCCAACGCTTCCCAAAATCGTGCCTTTTGGACGGCCGGGCCAGGGTTGAATGCCCCGAACCACTCGAGTGACCTTCCAGGCAAGTACCGTTTATGGCTTTTCTGGGTCCCTGATTCTCTAACCTTGCATTTGATCTAAAACCACGCTTCAACGTAGACTCATCCACGTCTAAGTAGCTTCTACCATACTATTCACGTTCAACGTAATTTGTTTTAGTAATAACTCACTATGTCGTAACAAACTAGTTCATAACATCGACTCTGGGTAATTATTACGGTGCGATAAGTTACACGTACAATCATCTTGTTTTCTGATCTTAATACTGTGATATATGTACGTTTGCCATCATTTCATAGTTTAATACTGTGATTTATGTACATTTGCCATCATTTCCCAATTTTAATACTGTGATACATATGTTATTACATCAGATAGTCTGTTGCCTTGTTTGTAGTTTATAAAGTTAATAAAGTTGTTATAACCTTTTGAATGAACCTGGTGTGAGAGAATTTCATTCAAATAAAGGTCGAGAAACATAACTTTGAATTCACTATTCAGATCTAGACTGATCAATTTCTCTTCTCTCTTTTCAACTGGTTTCCGAATCCACCAGTCCACAAACGATCCGGTGGTGCCCCGTTTATTCATTAAAAATGAATCAATTTAAAGTGTAGTCTTAGGTTTGCTACATTACATTACTACGCAGAGGATAAAGTCTCTCTCTCAGTGCAATGTTGCCAGTCTTTTCTTGTATGGTGTCACCATACACCATTAAAGACAATATCAAGTTTGTGCCCTTTTGTAACCATTTGGTCATCTGCTTATATTGCTCATAAAATATTTAAGTCATGCAATAAACACAACATAACTATATTGGTAATAAACACATTCTGAAAGATGGTGTGAACCTTTTCTCGTTATCAAAACAAACTGCAGCGGACCTTGTAGAGATACATGAGCCTGGATAAGTCCATAACAGTATTTCTAGTGACCTGGGTGTTTATCAGTACTAATAAAGCTATCATCCAAGCTGGGGTGGGGGAGAATAGTGCAGTAGGAATGCTGAAGCAGCTAAAAAGCATCTCAGCAGTAAATCTGAAAAAGCTACTGCATGCAAACTTTAAAGCATGATGGTGGGAGCTTCAAGATCTGTTTTCTTGTCTCAGTATCTGTATCAACTCACACTATGTGACTTCTTCAGTCTGAGCTAGTTGGAAAGCTTCCTCAAGCTTACATACAGCACATTTGCACAACGACCAGTACCAGCTCCATTGTATAACAATGGGACAGGTGAATAGTTTAATATGCAATAGGGCTGCCACAACAAATCGATAAAATCGATAATAATCAATTATTAAAAGTGTTGGCAACGAATTTCATTATCGATTCGTTGTGTCGCATGATCTGTGTCCCTCGCCTTGTCGTATCCGCTTACGTTCCTTGTGGCACTTCATCAACGCTGGAAAAAAATACGAGCGAGTTGAACGGAGCGAGGTGGAGCCGGCGCGAACGCGGAATCTTCAAAATAAGTTAGCAATAAGAATTAAATAAATTCTACAAATGTAACATGACCGACGCAGAGAAGGAGGTTCGGCCTAAGTCCTCAAAAGTGTGGGAGCCCTTCACGCTTCACACAACAAAAAATGTGTAACATGCAAGCTTTGCAAAAGTGATCTGACCTGGCATGGGAGCACCACGGTGAGCCCTCGAAACGAAAACATGTTGGAGTCACCGATGAGGATGATCGGAGCTCAGCAACAGTGTAAGTCACCACAATATCCCGGGTTTTTTCCGTTGTGAAGTGAGGAAACGTAACGGCGCCCTCACACTATGCGAACGGGCACAGCACGGTTGATGCTGTTTTTGCTTGTTAGCTGTATAATGACAGTGATGGAGTTAACAGAGACAGATATCCTATATTGGCCAGGCTAGCCAAGTCCTATTTATGCATTCCTGCTACTTCAACAGCAGGATTAATCGATTATTAAAATAATCGTTAGTTGCAGCCCTAATACGCAAAATGCAATGTCCATTAATTACAATGGCTATGTGTACTATTCATATAGGATTGGGGAATATCTGCAATCTCGGAAATGCAAGATGGTGAGAGGTGTAGTGCCATGTTGTTTTAGTGAAGCAGGCTGAGCTGAGTGAGGCCACGGTACATGATGAGATGCAGTACACAATAAAGATAGCTCCCCCAGCATACTGGAAAATCTGACCGCACAACATCCAGCTATCTTTAGTGAACTACAGATTTTCATTTTGGTCACATACTGCATACTACATAGTAGTCAGATGTAGTATGCCATTTCAAAAACAGCCATGGTCATCGTGCCGTCAGAACTCTACAACATTTACAGCATTTAGCAGACGCCCTTATCCAGAGCAACTTACAATTGATACAGTCTTACAATCCAAGCAATTGTGGGTTAAAGATCTTGCTCAAGGACTAAACAGTGGCAGCTTGGCAGAGGTGGGATTTGAACCCTGGACCTTCAGTCCAGTACCTTAACTGCTAGGCTACCCACAGTACCACAGGTGCTATTTTACTATCCATAGATTTTTTTTGTTGCAGGGTAGGGAAGTAGCTTGCCAGGCCTTCTCTCGCTCAGTTAGTGGTTTTGTCACTGCAAGGTGGCCCTTCGCCACCAACACCAACCCTCACTGCCACTGCCCATTATGAGGTTCGCTGTTCTTTATAATCTCACAACACGACCTTCAACTTTGCAAGCCCACCCTGGGATTTACTAAATGGGCCTCAGGAACTACTGTTTGCAGCAGTGTAGTTCATAGCACCAAGACAGGAGCTCACACATTTCTCTCTTTATTGCCACACATCCTTTATTGATCATCCATGCCGTTCATTGCCAATCATCCAACTATGTGCAGCTGCGTTCGTAACTGTGATACTATAAAGCCCAGCTCTTTTTCATGTTGGCCATCTGTTCTGTACAGATTTTCAAAATATGAAAATATGTTCTCAGATTTTTGGTTGATAAGAAACAGGTTGATCAGTAAATAGAGGCAAATAGAGAAGTCTCTACCTCAGGATCTGTAATAGATTGTCGACAGACAAGGTGCCTAATCTGGAACTGTTCCACACACATCCGTTGCCAAAAGACTAAAATTGGTTTGGTTCCAGCATCAAGACGCTGCTGGTCTGTAACTGAGAATAGATATCATAACTTTTGCTCGCCTTCCATTTTTTGCTTGGGAGGGGGGCTGTATAGCCTATCCAGACTGCCATTAGTCTACCTCAGGCATGACATGCTGTAACATGCTGAAAGACTGTCGTGTTCTTAGTTTATCCATACCAGAAATATAACAACTGCAAAAATGAAAAATACACTCACTGACAATACAAATAACTCACCAAAAAGGATCGCTTTATGTATGAATGTGATGATATATGCAAGTGATGACAATATTAGAGCGAAAGAATAAGTTTATTGGGGAAAACTTTACAATTTAAAGGAGGCTCTAGTACCCTGTTGGGCTGCCTCTAGCCTGGATACATGATGAGATATGATTGACCAGGGAGGCATACAGGTTCCGTATGGTATTCTGTGGCATATTTGCCCACAGATGTTGCACCTGGGCATGCTGATTCTGCACAACCATAGGCTAGCATCCCATAAATGCACGATTAGCAATAAATGTGGAGAGGGGCAGGCCAAGGAAGTGTTGCAATCTGGTGGAGACATTCCTGGAAAGACCTTGCTGTGTGTGACCTAGTATTATGCTGCTGAAAAATGCCAGTTAGAAGCCCTGCATGAGAGGAAACATGTTTCCGCTGGATGTCCTGCACATATCGCTGATCTGTTAGTGTCCCTCGTATCACTACTAGATGTGACCGACTGTCTTATGCGATTACCCCCCAAAATTCTGTGTCACTCCACAGAAAAGGCAAGACTGAAGAATTCACCACAAGGCCTCCATACTCGAAACCGACTGTCGTCAGATCTCAAATAGAACTAATATTCATCGTTAAAGAGGATACGGTTCCAGTCCGTGGCAGTCCAGGTTTCTCAAATTTCCTTCTGCTAAACATATAGAAATGGTCCAGGCAGAGATATGGGTTTGTACTGAAGGTGCCACCTGTCTCTGGATGGTGGACTATGAACCTGTGGGAGCTGCTCATGCTTGTCAGTGGATCAAATTATCCTCTATACTCTCTACAGCATGTCCTAACAGCTAGGTTAGAACGGCCTAGATGGCGGGCATTTCGTTGAAACGACCACCCTGCTTCTTTCAGTCCATGATGGACCCTCTCAAAGTCTGTCAACTGGGTAAAATGTCTGCGAGTGCAACGTAGAGGCATGTTTAGCAGGCAACAATTACTCAGTAAGAGGTACACTACCCAGAAGTAGCCTATGAAAGCTTTTTTATAGAGCAGCGAGGAGAAGAACTTTTACGCCCTCTTGTGGCAAGACCCAGTGTCTAATCAGGCCACACCTGTAGTCATTTACATATGCAGCAGTCCAACTTTTCTATCTGTATGCATTATTTTTTTTTTTTGCCAGTGAGTATATTTTCCATTAGTAGGTAGTCCCTGGTAGCTGAAATGACCATTGGGGTTCAGCTTACAAATGCTAACCAGGTCAGCTCTGTTTTTTTGTCTTTGTATAGAAGTTACATGGTACATGCTGATTAGGTCAATTTTATACCTTACTCTTCTGATTCAGTTTGGTAACTTAATACTTTGGGGAGCGTATAGTCATACAGTGGAAAGGGTACAATTGGTGATTTTCTTTTTTTTTTTATTTAAACTTACGCTTGTGTACAATAGCTGGTGTGGCTTGTGTAGTATGGTGACACAAGCAGATGCCTAGAGCTAGGCATGTTATTGCATTCTGATAAAAAAATAACACAACAACATTTTTTTAAAATAAGCGAGTGCTAAATATTTATGAGGTACAAAAGGCCAGCTTTGATTTCACATTGTATCTAAGCCAGTGGAACTGAGAGTCAAATCTTTTTAAAATGATCTTTAAAAAGATCACTGGTTCTCTGAATGAGAACTGATGTAATGGAAAAGGAGGACAAGGGAAAATATGCTTCTAACACTCTCTATTGTGTGAATATGATGAACCTAGCTATGAGCGAATTTATGGTGCAGTCCCTTGATTTGGGATTTGGGGGAAAAACTGTTTTCATAAGGTCCTGCTTCAGGCACGTTTGACCTGAAAGCAGCAGGTTGAACCCCCCCGCGCTACTTCAGCACCTCCTAATCCACCTTCTAATCACACGTCCACAGGAAGCACTGGGAATATACGGAAATTAGGCCAAGATGGCAGAGGTAAAAATATCGGCCTATTTATAACATGCTACATCATCACGGCCGTCATCATCGGCAAGCGTCTCCGTGTTTGGCGGAGGTATCATTGCGGAGGAAGCGCTCGGCACGGCGGGGGAGGAAGTGATGAATGACAGGCTACTCTTGTTAAAAGTGTATTTTGACACTCACCTGGATGGATAGAAAATCGAGCGGCCGTGTCTCCCTGCATAGATAGTATGTATTATGCCAAACTCAATCTCTCTTTCTCGGTCTACTGTATATAGGTAAACATTCTTCTGCAGAGCTTCACAATTTAAACATATTTTTTTTGCCATGGCCACAAATAATGAACCATGATCAAATATGACATTCTATTATATGTTTTTTGGCTCCATCCGTTTCTCACTACATTTCACTTCCCTCCATTTCTGTCTTGTCCTTTACCTCGCTCCCGTTCTTTTGACTCTCCCATGCTGCATATTTCAGTTTTCTATTTGTTTCTTGATCTCACTTCTCTTGCCGTCTCTCTCTTTCACATCCCACTCCCTTTTATTTCTCGCCCCCATTTTCTCAGCCCACCAGCTCATTTGGATCTGCTTGAAGGAGTGAGGGTCAGTACTGGTTATTATCCATTACTGCCAGTACCAGTTCATTTACGTCCCTTCACTGCCACTGTTCGCACCGCTGCGCTCGGTCTCCCAAATGCATAAATATTAGGGACCTAGACAGGTGACAGAGGCTGCACTAAAGGGGCCAGCTTTTCAGAAGCACAGGAAAGAAACTTATGTTCAAATATGGCAGCAGCTGCCTTAATACCTGTCAAAAAAGTACCTGTGGCATAAGCAACATTTTTACCTGATAGAAACCTTCACAGACCACACATTCAGGCCTAATCAGTGTCATCATACTTCCTAATGTTTATCTTTCACGATTACTCACTAATTTGTCAGCTTAGCTGGGGATGCATCCTGAACTAGCTTTATTCATCGTATCTGTTAATCCATATTATAGATGAATAATGGGAATAAAAGGCAAATTTTACTGGGGTTGAATGTACAAGCAGGCTGTAACCCATCTGATTTTAACTGTTCAATGTCATACACTGCCTGTCCTTAAAAAAGGTCACCACCTGGATTTAACTAAGCAAATAGTTAAATAGTTAAAAAAAGAGCCTCCCATCGGATAATTACTGCATTGGTGATTATGTTTCAGCTGGCAACAAGTTATTTAACCGTAAATGATGAAGTGAGTAGCTTCTCATTCTCATTTCTTCTCACTGGTTGTTTCAACCATGTCGAAAGACACATCCTGTGGTCGTGGGAAAAAAGTTAATCTGTTTCAGAAGGGTCAAATTATGAAAGAGTGGTTCAGGGAGCATGAGACATCATTTTCACACATGTATTGGCCACCACAGAGTCCAGAGCTGAACTCCATTGAGAATCTTTGGGATGTGCTGGAGAAGACTTTGTGCAGTGGTCCAGATCTCCCAACAATACAAGATCTTGCGGGTAAAATGAATGCAACTCTGGACAGAAATAAATGTTGTGCCATTGCAGAAACGTTTGAAACGACGCCACAGCGAATGCGTGCTGTAACCAAAGCTAAAGGCGGTCCAACCAAATAGTGTGTGACCCCTTTTTTTGGCCAGGCAGTGTATACAAGACCTCTTTTTACAGACTACTTTACATCTGTCCATCCATCAAAAGGCACTTAGTTGTGTGTTTTCATTACGCTCTTTAGTATACCACACCATCTGGAAACAGTGAACTTAAACAAAATTAAATTATAAACTCCATACCTAACTGCATTATTCATTCATTCAGTTTATTATCCGCTTGATCCTGGATAGGGTAGTGGGAAAGCCGGTGCCCGGTTGATGGCTCAGGGCTCAAGGCAGGAACAACCCTAGACAGGGCGCCAATCCATCGTAGGGTACACACACACAATCATAAACTCATACACACACACTAGGGGCACTTTTTCGAGACACCAATTCATCTAACATGCATGTCTTTGGACTGGAAACCTGGAGTAAACCCATGCAGACACAGGGAGGAAAATGCAAACTCCACACAAAAAGGACCCAGACCTCCCCACCTGGGATTGAAGCCAGGACCTTCTTACTGGGAGGCCACAGTGCCACCCACTCAGCCACCCTCTTAATTGCATTAATCTACATTAATTACCATAAGTTCAGAAGACCTATGAAAGAAATATTACAACCTTTTGAGCAAAGACAAAAAGAACTATTAGCTTGAAGAAAAAATAACATACATGGATAAGTCTATTAGGGGTCTTTAATGTAAATGTAGATAATTCTGACTGACTTACGTCTAATGAGCCCTATTGGTGCATCAGACCCATGGTGCTAAACAAATCGAGACTACACTCGTTTAGCTAGCTAACTAACTATGACTGAATCCCTGTGTACTGAATCGTGAGTTTCGCCTGAAACTAGTCACGCGGCCCGACTCGTACAAATTTAAATAAGTGCGCCGAGTAACGAGCAAACGACGAGAGACAAGACAAATGTTTCTAGTCAAAATGCATCGAGAACAGAATTTGATGAGCTCCAAGGTGGTCGAGAACCGAGGTACCACTGTACACTTAAGTATTAAGAAAATTACCTGAGGGAAAATTGGTAATAATGCTAGAAATAATAGATCGAGATCCAAAACAGAAGAATAAATGAACATTTACAAATTAATATGGTCGGAGGAAACAAGCTCATGTTACATAACATACAAAATTTTTAAATGTTCGTCCACACACGTTAATTTAGAAAAACACCTTCTGTGGCAGTGGAGTTACAGAGTGGGCTGCAATAAGAGACATTTGGTTGTAATCTAGCCTCACAAATTGCGTGAAACCCGTGTTGTCACGTTCAGTTAATCAAATCAGCTAATCAAAGCTAAACACTGCTTCAGCAAATCTAAATAATATAGCAAGCTTGAGCGTGCTTTGGCTAAGAAACTACTGTCTACTAATGAATTACAGCCATGGTGTGATGCAAACCATTGAAATACGCGTACTGAACTGTATATTAAACACCATGTTATGTTGGCCCGAAGGCTGTTGCAAGTTAATGTGAGTTTTTTTTATATTTTGTGTCTCTCACACACACACACACACACACACACACACACACACACACACACACATGAATACATACATACAGACATACATACATGCATACATACACATACAGTCTAACCTCATTATCTCGCCCCCGTTATCATGCCAACCTTATCTCTCACCACCTGTGATGGCAGGACAGATTTCCCTCCATGTGTCTGTTATCAGAGACATTATATAAGGAGGAGACTAAGCACTGGTTGAAATATGAATGGTACTGTAGTACAGAAGCCTCGCCCCATTATTAAAAAGAACCGTCATATTACTACATGTGTCAGAGAGGGGGTGGCAAGTCTTGGCCCCTTTGTAGTGACGGGATGCGCATGCGCAGTAGTCAGAATAACCTTAAAAACTCGTATTTCTCTGTGTTATTTGAACCCAACAACGCAAATAAGTTGCATCATTTTTGTCAGATTATATGTGCGATTCTACATATGCATTTTAAACATTAATTCCACTGAGATTGGAGTCTGGTCTTGTATGGCTGGAAATTACTACCCGGTGGGGGCGGTGGCGTGAATAAACTTGTCTTATAATGACTTTGCTGTTATTTGTCTATTTCTATGAATAGAAACTGTACATGTACACACGATTATGTACATTGTAAATGTGATTGTACAATCACACTGGCTTCTCAGTAAAACACATTATGTCAGCACCAGGTATGAATGTCATTTGGTCTATATTTTTTGTAACCTCGTTAAGTCACCAATTTCAACTCCTACCAAAAATAGCCATAAAAGAATGCGGGTGAGATAATGAGCTTAGACTGTATATATATGTCAAAAAAACATGTCACCTTACTAATTAGCCTTAAAGAAATACTATTCTTATCTACTTATAATCTAGCAAGCTAATATACATTCACTGAGCACTTTATCAGGATCGCCTGTAAGTTAAGTCAATTTGTATGGCAGCAGTCAAATGGATAAACTCATGCAGGTACTGGGCTGCAGCTTTGTTTAATGTTCTTTTCAACCATCAGAATAGGGGGAAATGTAATCTCAGGTATTTTTGATTTTGACAGGATTGTCGGTGTCAGATGGACTGATTTGAGTACTTTATGACTGCTGTTCAGCTGGGATCACATAAAACAGTCTCCAGTTTACTCAGAATGATGTAATAAAGAAAAAAAACTTCAAGGGAGCAGCAGTTCTTGGAATGCTTTGTTGATGAGAAAGGTCAAAAGCGAATGACCAGACTGGTATGAGTTGACAGAAAAGCAAGTGTGTACAATTGTGGTGAGCAGAAAAGCATCTCGGTATCAAAGCACATCAAACCTTGAGAAGGATGGACTACAACACTTGAATATCATGCAGGCTCCAACAGGAAGCTGAGGCTGTGTGTGTGTGTGTGAGTGGGCACAGGCCCACCAACACTAGATACCTGAAGACTTGAATTGAAATGAATTTTGATTTGTCTCACAGATGGTAGGGTCAGAATCTGGCACTGACAGCATGAATCTATGGCCCCAACCTGCCTTGTGCCAACAGTCCATGCTGGTGCAGGTGCTGTAAATGGTGTGGGGAATGTTTTCTTGGCACTCTTGGACCATTAATACCAATCAATCATCACTTGAATATCACAGTTCATTTAAGTATGGTTGCCAATCATGTGCATCTCTTCATTGCTACAATTTAATCTTCTAATAGCTGCTTCTAGCATGATAATGCACCATGTCTCAAAGCAAAACTCCTCTCCAACTGGTGTCATGAACATGATAATGAGTTCACTGTTCTTCGGTGATCTTCCAGGTCACTGAATCTGAATTAAATAAAACTTTAGGATGTCACAGAAGTGTAGATTCGCAGCAGAAAAGTTCACATGGAAGATCTGCTGGAGTTGGCGTATAAAGCATATAAACAAGGACAGCATCTCAATGATGGAATGATTTCAACATGTGAAATTCCTGCCATGAAGAACTGAAGCTGTTCTTGATTCTGATCTATATGGGATGCCCTTCCCTGTATAGTATAATATTCCTAATAAGTGTTGGTGAGTGTTGTTAGAGGCATGTCAACAGTTTTTGGGCTAGCATCCAAGGCACCATTTGGTGCTACAAATCCTAAGAGGTGTTGCGAGACACCTGAGCTGACATTGCTGAATCAGATTTGTGGTCATTAAAAGCCATTTAAGTTAGCGCTTCAGTTCAATCAGCTTATGACATCGCTAAAGTTTTCTCATGCTCTTCAGTCTGACTGTGTTTAGCTCAGTTGCTCTCACAGCATTCATTGGGTGACCTGATCTTTTTTAAAGCTTTTAACCAGGTTAAAGTAGAGCTTGTGTTTGTGTGTCTCGGAGTGTGTCTTGGTGCTTACACCCAAACTTGACCTCTGTTGCTAGAGCTGCGTGGCTGCCACTATGCCTATTCGTCAGGGTCTAATAGTGCTGGGCGGTATGAGCAAACATTTGTATCAAGATTCTGGCGGTTTCAATTTATATCGCTTGCTTTTTTTTCCTTTTGAAAAGAAACAGTTGCAAAATGTAAACAGTTTTTATTGCGCAAACTGCAATGGATTGTTACTGTGTTACTGCTCCAACGCTTGCTTTTCCTGTCATATACAGTGCATCAAGAAAATGCCTCTTTGTGCAAGGTCTGACCCTTTAGCTTTACTGATTTACTGGCGCTACTGGTTGAAATTGACTCCAACGGCTGGAATTGCATACAGTCTTGTTATTCCAACACATTTTCTGCTGAGATTGAAATTGATAGTGTTACCACCAATGACAACAACAGCGACTCGACAAACTTTGTAATATACAGTCTAACCTCACTATTTTATTATCTCATCAACCTCATCTCTCACCACCTGTGATGGCAGGACAAATTTCCCTCCATGCACTTTACCTCAAAAAGCTGCCAGTCTCGTCTCTTGCCCTCACCAAGCTTGAAATGTGACAAATGTCATGCCAGTAATGAAATTCTACTCCACTAAGCCGCCAAGTTTCAGACCGGCCATTACACTGGTGCTTGACAGTTTGTGAACCCTTTAAGATTTTCTATATTTCAAGGCGTGTAACAGTGGGTGAGGTCACAAAGGACCCCAGGGTAACTTCTAAGCAATTGAAGGCCTCTCTCACATTGGCTATTGTTAATGATCATGAGTCCACCATCAGAAGAACACTGAACAACAATGGTGTGCATGGCAGGGTTACAAGGAGAAAGCCCACTGCTCTCCAAAAAGAACATTGCTGCTCGTCTGCAGTTTGCCTAAAGATCACGTGGACGAGCCAGAAGGCTATTGGAAGAATGTTTGTGGACGGATGAGAACAAAATAGAAACTTTTCTGGCTTAAAAGAAAAGCGTTATGTTTGAAGAAAGGAAAAACATGCATTCCAGCATAAGAACCCTATCCCATTCTGTGAAACATGGTGGTGGTAGTATCATGGGTTTTTGGGTCTGTTTTGCTGCATCTGGGCCAAGACGGCTTGCCATCATTGATGGAACAATGAATTCAGAATTATATCAGAGAATTTCTAAAGGAAAATGTCAGAACATCTGTCCATGAACTGAATCTCAAGAGAAGGGGGGTCATGCAGCAAGACAACGACCCTAAGCACACAAGCTGTTTCTACCAAAGAATGGTTAAAGGAAAACAGCCGGTGTGCAGGACTCATCAACAGTTACAGGAATCGTTTAGTTTACAATTATGCTGCAACGGGGAGGTCACAGCAGATACTGAAAGCAAAGGTTCACAAACCTATGCCACTCACTAATATGTAATATTGGATCATTTTAAGCAATAAATAAAAATACCCAATAGTTTTATAGTAGCCAGAATAAACCTAAAAATGTAATTTTCTATGTATTTGAAACCAACAATGCAAGTATGTTATATAATTTTTGTCAGATTATACCAGATGATTGTAAATATACATTTTTAGATGTTAATTTCTCTTTCAGTTTCGGATACAGTGGGGAAAAAAAACTATTTAGTCAAGCCACTGATTGTGCAAGCTTCTCCTACTTAGAAAGGTGAGAGAGATCTATAATTTTCATCATAGGTACACTTCAAACTATGAGAGACCAAAATAAAAAAAGTCCAAGAAATCACATTGTAGGATTTGTAAAGAATTTAACTGTAAATCATGTGGGAAAATAAGTATTTGGTCACCCACAAACAAAGCTAGATTTATGGCTCTCACAGAAACCTGTAACTTCTTCTTTAAGAAGCTCATCTGTCTTCCACTTGTTACCTGTATTAATGGCACCTATTTGACCTCGTTATCTGTATAAAAGACACCTGTCCACAGCCTCAAACAGTCAGACTCCAAACTCAAACATGGCCAAGACCAAAGAGCTGTCGAAGGACACCAGGAAGAAAAATTGTTGACCTGCAGCAGGCTGGGGAAAAGTGAATCTACAATAGGCAAGCAGGTTGGTGTGAATAAATCAACTGTGGGAGCAATTGTAAGAAAATGGAAAACATACAAGACCACTTATAATCTCCCTCGATCTGGGCCCCCACGCAAGATTTCTCATCCCATGGGGTCAAAATGATCATGAGAACGGTGAGCAAAAATCCCAGAAACTACACGGAGGGACCTGATGAAATGACCTGCAGAGAGCTGGGGACCAAAGTAACAAGGCTACCATCAGTAAACACACTACACAGAGAGGGACTCAGATCCTGCAGTGCCAGGCGTGTTCCCCTGCTTAAGCCAGTACATGTCCAGGCCCATCTGAAGTTTGCCAGAGAGCATATGGATGATCCAGAAAGAGGATTGGGAGAATATCAGGTGGTCAGATGAAACCAAAATTGAACTTTTTGGGAAAGCATGGGGGTGGAAACCTCATGCTTTGGAACTGTTTTTTTGCAGAGGGGACAGGACGACTGATCCCTGTTAAGGGAAGAATGATGGAAGGGGCATTGTATCGTGAGATTTTAAGCCAAAACCTCCTTCCATCATTGAGAGCATTGAAGATGGAACAAGGCTGGGTCTTCCAGCATGACAATGATCCCAAAAACACACCGCTCGGGCAATGAAGGAGTGGCTCCGTAAAAAGGTCCTGGAGTGGCCCTGGAGTGGGCCTAGCCAGTCTCCAGACCTCAACCCCATTAGAATATGTGTGGAGGGAGTTGAAAGTCCATGTTGCCCCAAACATCACTGCTCTAGAGAGGAGATCTGCATGGAGGAATGGGCCAAAATACCAGCTACAGTGTGTGCAAACCTGCTGAAGACTTACAGGAAACGTTTGACCTCTGTCATTGCCAACAAAGGTTATGTTACAAAGCACTGAGTTGAACTTTTGTTATTGACCAAATATTTATTTTCCACCATAATTTACAATTAAATTATTTACAAATCCTATAATGTGATTTCCTGGATTTTGTTTTTTCATTTTGTCTCTCATAGTTGAAGTGTACCTATGATGAAAATTACAGACCTCTCTCATCTTTCTAAGTAGGAGAACTTGCACAATCATTGGCTGAATAAATACTTTTTTTGCCCCACTGTATATAGTCTCTTCCCATTCAAAGAGATAGGAGTCTGGTCTTGTATGGCTGGAAATAACTGCCCGATGGCGTTACCAAGACAGCAGAGGAGTGAAGAGACTTATAATGACGTTGCTGTTATTCATCACAGATTGGATTTCATACACTTCGCGTCACAGAAACAATCATCGATCACGGACTATTGCCTTTTGGGCAGTGCCTGATTTTTTAAAGCCAAAACACTTCAAACTGCAGAAACAGCTCATTTCTTTGGCACAAGTCATCCTTTTGCATCGCCGGTCTTACTTTCTTTATCATCCATCTCTGTGTTCTGTTTGTTTTTTTTAATATTCCATAGCAATGGAGACTCTGTCAGCTGTTAAGACTTATGCTACCTAGCTCGTTAGCAAGCTGTGCCCCATACTCAGCACCCAGTACTCGTTCGGCGATGCCATTCTACTCAGCGGCTCTTATAGCGGCAAACAGTATTATATAATTTGCTGCCTATTGAAGCATTACAGTTGTTGTTTCTGCTATGCTACAGTATGGCTTTATACCAAAAATTCACACCATACAGGAAATTAAAACCAGCCCAACACTAGGGTCTAGCCCTGTATTCCTAGCCTTGTATTCCAGTTCTTGCTAACTTTACAGAGCTTCCAAGGGATTATTTTTCTGCAATGCCAGAGAGATAAAACACAAACATACTGTTTTAACAGTTGAATAAAACATATATGTGGTTACATGGTAAAACAAACTCTAAGAACCATTGTACATGTCTGAATTTCTGTTTGATCTGTATTTTTGGAAATGGGATTACATCACATCCAGAGGAAATCAGCAGGAAGAGTTGTACATGTGTTCCATATAAAGTTATAGCTATTTAATTCGCTTACATGTATTTCCATGGTCTCTCCTTCATCAAACACCTACATTTCTACCCCAACATGCCAGGCTGCAGTCCTTTTTAATTCGCACTGGCTCAGTTCACACAATGCTCAGTGTACACCCCAAGGCATGATGTGCACCTTTCTTCTGAATGACCTTGTTTACCGAAGCTTGCTCTGCAACACAAAGGGCTCTGCCCCTTCTCATTTCATTATGAAGGTGAGCTCGAGATTATGTTCAGTCATAATGCAAACACATTATGCCACATACAGAACTGATTTGGCCAAGAGTAGAAGTCAATGAGGATCTAAACAGTGAGCTATCATGTAGCAATTAGTGCACAGATTGAGGTCCAGTTAAAACAGACAGACCAGCTAGGGGCTTGCTCGTGTTAGTCCTCGCCGCAGTGACACAGCATTAGCATAGTTTGTTTTGACACATCAATGTGGACGCTGGCCCATGACGCATGATGTGGCTGATTTGCGGTACTGGATGGCTGCTCTGTTTTCCTCAAGTGCTGCCAGCTACTAAACTACTTGGCGGATTAAACAGCCGTCGTGAGAACGCAAATATAGCCCACCCTCAAATATGCAAATATTATTACTGTCAAAATATCAGCGACAAATATGTTTGTTTCACCAAATTGGAAAAGCCTAATATTGGTCCAAGCCAGTGTTTGGTGGGCTAAAACGCTATTGACTGGATTGATGTTAAAATAAAAAGGAGAGCTACTAAAGTCTCTCTCTTCTCCTCAACGTCCTTGGTCCCTCTCGGCAATGACTGTCATCTTCCCTACATCATCGTCACACACACTGCTGTTGTTCATCCACAACAAAAGACGGGCAGCTTAAGAGCAATGAAATGGGACATTACACAAAAGGACTTGTGCCCACTATAAATAACGCTATATGTTTTGCCAGCTCCTTCCACTGTTCAGACTGGTTGGAGTACATTTTGATTTGCCTTTGCAAACAATTCACACCTCCATATGTCACCCACAACAAATAATGTGTCATTTTGGGATTCCGCATTATTCCTTAGCCTTTGTGAGAGTAACAATGGAGTTCGCAAAAAGTGATGAATATGACGCATTAAAAATGCATGCAGAAAAGAAAAATCAGATAAAAGAGAAAGAGAGCAGCGAGAGAGAAATGGTTGTGTTTCGCAGTGCAGTGAGAGTAAGCGGTGCAAAGACTTATCAAATCTGTTTTAATATTTATGATAAGGGTACAAGATTGTATTGTAAGTACAAGACTATATTTTATGACACAGACACAGGCCTAGCTTTTAAGGTACTGAACTATGAACCTGGAAGTCCAGGGTTCAGGTCACCCTTCTGCCATGCTGCCACTCTTGTGCCCTTGAGAAAAGTCCTTAACCCACAATTCTTGGATTGCTTGATTATATCAGTTATAAGTCATTCTGATAAATGGATTAACAGCTAAAAGTAAATTTATGTTTTTCATCATATAACCCTGTAATACTTAAACGAATGCACTTGCTTAAACTTGTATGAGTCAAGATGAGCGGCTCGTTTCAGCGATTCATGAATCACAATTCAGTACACATTGCTTCAGTGTTGCAGATTCACAAATAGCACTTTCTCAGTGAAAATCTCTCTATTCTTGGTGCAAATAAGTCCCCATGAGTCCTAAAATGGTTAGTAGACAGCCAGCTAAAAATAAAAAAAGGGCTGAATCCTCTTGGCTTTCAGGCTTAGCAGTTAAAATTAGCAGCTATCGCCCTGAGTTCACCAATAGAGTAAGTGTTTTGTTTTGACTTTTCACTTTCAATCCATTACTCACTAAATTGCATGAGATTTTTTCAACTCTTTATTATAAAATAAGCTCTGTGTTGATGATTTTGGCCAACTGTAGGTTAATGTAATTGTTATTGCAAGGGTTAAAGTGTGATAGGCTCCGCTATGAGACTATATTAAACTCATTAGGTCATGATAAATTTAACTTATGATGGATTTGTTGGAACATATCCTCATTGTAAATCAGGGAGCACCTGTACAATACAACTCCATTAATGCATATAATGCCTTATACAGTGTGGATTTTCCAGGGATCTGGAAGAGATTAATTCAATTTACATTGTTTCTTATGGGGAAAATGTTCTCGGTACTCATTTTCAGTTCTCGACAAGCCTTCTAAAACAAATTAATGACAAGAACCGAGGCACCACTGTACTTACAAAATAGTTTTTCTTTATCATAAACTACCCTAATTACATATTAATTTAGGTTCATTAATAATGGTTAATTGGCTACAATAAAGTGGCCCTAGTGTGCGAGTGCATGTGCCCTTCGATGAATTGGCATCCTGTCTAGGGTTGTTCCTGCCTTGTGGCTCTCATAATTCAAACTACACTACTGTCACACATTTACCTCCGTAAGTCATAAACTGATACTCTTCCTGCTAAGCCAAATTCCCGCTATCCGAATCAATAGCTCACTATTATGAATGACTTTAACAGAAGGAAATGCCACTCTAAATGGCCCTACCCTTGACCTATACGCTTCACTTGCATTTTATTCTGTAGAGAATAGATAGAACGGTTACGTTTTACTGCAGTTTTTAGAAGCAGAATAAACTCACTGTTAAGCAGTAGAGAAAGAATATGCGTTCGAACCCGTACACGTGGTGGTACATTTGATGAATATGCAGATTACAGGCATGCAAGCAGGGCCACTCAGAAAGTTCACTGTGCCACTATATGACACCGCTGTTTCTTTTCACTGAAGCATTAAAATACGCATCCCTTATCTAAATAAAACAGGTAAAATATTATTTTTCGGTACTTTTTTGCAGCCAGAAAGACCCAAAAGGAACACCATTTTGCACCGCTTTGAAAGGCACCACCACATATAACACAGTATTTAATAATTTGGTAGTAAACATTGGTTGCTTCAAGCATTTCTGTCCTACTCTAGATTGAGATGTGATGGTGCAGCTATTAAAGTATTGGACTACTGACAGAAGGTTGAGGGTTCAAAGCTTCCACTGAGGGCACTTGAGGAAGACCCTTCAATTCAATTCAAAACCTGGATTATACATTGTAAGACTGAATTACTTCTGAGTCGCACTGGACAAGGGTTTATGCTAAATTATATTGAGATGTGACTTAAATCATATTAGAGAAATAGATGCCAACCGCCCTTGATTAGAACTGGCTGTTTTTATTTTGCCTAGATGCAAGTCTGAGCCTGTTCACTTTTACTTGAACAGGATATTTTACCAGCAGGATAATCAGATCTCCCTTTTGCTGGCTGACAAACACACACTGCTGTTATCTTCAGCATCACTTTGTAATTAAAAGCAGTGTATCCATGGAACACAGCCAATCACTTCCCTTGAAATACACACATATTTCACTTCAGACATCACCCAATGCCATCCACCAACCTGACAGGTGCTTTCCTTTAACATAACATTAGTTGGGCAGTAGAACAAATGCACATTTTGATTAGGATCAAACTGTGATTAGATGGACATTAGGAATGAGAAACAAATAAATCTTTATCATACATACAAGACTGTGCAAAAATCTTAGGCCACCATCGGATATGTTGTATTAGCAATGGTACAATGACTGTATGTAACAGATTGTCGACGACTGGACCCAAAAATGTGGGATTCTTCACTCTATAATACTCTTTTCCACAAATCTTTATTTCAGTCTTTTTAAGCACCTTTTCACCCTGTTCCCTTCTGAAAAACTGGTTTCTTGGTTGTTCTAAAGAGATGCTTTCTCATCAAACTGCCAGATGAAGCTGCCAGATGCTGCTATTAGTGAGTGCTAAATACTGTAGCCTATAGAAACTGTTTTTCTGATTTCTTTAGTTTTTAAAACTGTGTACATATTTTCTGTATTTTCTGGTTGTAATCAAATAAAGGGGCTGAGAAATAATTATATAGTGGTGTGAAAAAGTGTTTGCCCCTTTCCTGAGTTCCTATTTTTTTGCATCTTTGTCACACTTAAGTGTTTCGGAACATCAAACCAATTAAATATTAGTCAAAGACAACACAAGTAAACAAAATGCAGTTTTTAAATGAAGGTGTTTATTATTAAGGGAGAAAAAAATCCAAACCTACATGCCCTGTGTGAAAAAGTGACTGCCCCCTAAACCTAATAACTGGTTGGGCCACCCTTAGCAGCAACAACTGCTACCAAGGGTTTGCGATAACTTGTAATGAGTCTTTTACAGCATTGTGGAGGAATTCTGGCCACTCATCTTTGCAGAATTGTTGTAATTCAGCCACAATTGGAGGGTTTTCCAGCATGAACGGCCTTTTTAAGGTCATGCCACAGCATCTCAATAGGATTCAGGTCAGGCCTTTGACTAGGCCACTCCAAAGTCTTCATTTTGTTTTCTTCAGCCATTCAGAGCTGGACTTGCTGGGTGTTTTGGATCATTGTCCTGCTGGCAGAACCCAAGCTCGTTTCAGCTTGAGGTCACAAACAGATGGCCAGAACTTCTCCTTCAGGATTGTTTGGTAAACAGCAGAATTCATAGTTCCATTTATCACAGCAAGTCTTCCAGGTCCTGAAGCAGCCAAAACAGCCCCAGACCATCCCACTACCACCACCCATATTTTACTGCTGCTATAATGTTCCTTTTCTGAAATGCTGTGTTACTTTTACACCAGATGTAATGGGAACACACACCTTCCAAAGAGTTTCAGCTTTTGTCTCGTCAGTCCACAGAATGTTTTCCCAAAAAAGTCATCAAGATGTGTTCTGGAAGAATTGAGACGAGCTTTAATGTTCATTTTGCTCAGCAGTGGTTTTCGTCTTGGAACTCTGCCATGCAGGCCATTTTTGCCCAGTCTCTTTCTTATGGTGGAGGCATAAAAACACTGACCTTAACTGAGGCAAGTGAGGCCTGCAGTTCTTTGTATGTTGTTGTGGGGTCCTTTTTGTGACCTCTTGGATGAATCTGGGAAGTTTCACCACTGTTCCATGTCTTCGCCATTTGTGGATAATGGCTCTCACTGTGGTTCGCTGGAGTCCCAAAAGCTTTAGAAATGGCTTTATAACCCTTTCCAGACTGATAGATCTCAGTTACTTTCTCATGTTCCTACACATCTTGGCATGATGTGTAGCTTTTAAGGATCTTTTGGTGTACTTCACTTTGTCAGGCAGGTCCTATTTAAGTGATGTCCTTGATTGAGAACAGGTGTGGCAAAATCAGGCCTGGGTGTGGCTAGAGACAGTGAATGAACTCAGGTGTGGATAAACCATAGTTATGTTTTAACAAGGGGGGGGGGGGGGACACTTTATGACACAGGGGCCATGCATGTTTGGATTTTTTTTGGATCTTAATAATAAACACCTTCATTTAAAAACTGCAATTTTGTGTTTACTTGTGTTGTCTATGACTAAATATTTTAAATTGGTTTTGATGTTCTGAAACACTTAAGTGGACAAACATGCAACAAATAGAAACTCAGGAGGGGGCAAACACTTTTTAACACTACTGTAGGTGGATTTATGGTAAAAATAAATGGTATATATAATCGTTTACAGTAATTCCAACACATCACAGGAATTTTACTTCTTTCTTTATTTTAAGTGAATGATTTATGGCTGGTTTAAGGAGTGATTTATATGTGGTTTAAACATGTGATACATGATTAACACCCACACACATTAATGACGGGATAAACCAGTGGTGGTTTGGAGGATTTAGAATACCCTCTGGTAGAAAAGCGGTATTGCAATTTGCAAGCTGACTACCTTGCAGATTAATCTATGAGTAATGAATAAATATGCATTTCATGAGAAAAAAAAAATGTGTCCCCATGCTATGCATCATTAATTCGTTAAATAAATGTAATTTATCATACTCTTGTAAAGTGTGATATGCAACATAGCACATTTTCTAGATTAGAATATAATTCAGCATAAACTTTTGGTAATTTAGGACTGATACAATCTTAGAATGTACAGTCCAAGCAATTTAAGAGTTAAGGGCCTTGCTCATGACCCCAACAGTGGCAGCTTGGCACCTAGGGACTGAACCCTGGACCTCTTTTTCCATAGTCCAGTGCGTTAACCACTACACCACTATGGAATAATCAGGTTGTGATTAGGGCTGTAATGTTCAGTAAATCTGGAAAGGATTTTTTTTCTAAAAGGACAAACATTGGAAGAACCAATATGTAGGATCTTAGTATGTATATTAGTTGTTTTTGTATTCAACAGATAAATAAGTGGTTCCCAGACTTTTTCTGCAGTGCCCACGTTTGTAAAAATATTTTCACCGCAGTTTTGAATTATGGACATTCACAATAATTATAGAAAATACAGTGATGTACTATTACCCTGTCTATGGGAAGGCAGTAACACTTAAGAGGACGGTATGATGGACCTGATACTTTTGTTTGACAAAAGCCAAAAATGTCAGGATAGACAGTATTACAGAAGATCAGCCAGATGAAACCGAGACTAAACGAGTGAATGGGAGCCAGTTTATATAGTTCTAGGTCAGAGAGAATATAAGTTAGTGGTGGAGACAAACAAAGTAGTACTACTTATAATAGGGACAGACACATGCATGTATGAACGCTATTTTACAGCTTGTTACAAATAAAGAGAACAACAAGTCGAACACATTAACATGAGTTAGTCACTTAAAATGGTCACTTAAAATGGAAACTTCTCGAAAATTGTCATGACCTTATTATACTATAATACTAGTATCGTAACACACATCACATAGCGGAGTGATTTTTCACCAGTGTTTGGGGTAGTTATCTCAAAAAAAGTTATCCATTACGAATTACATTTACATTACAGCATTTAGCAGACGCCCTTATCCAGAGTGACTACACATTGGGTACAGTCTTACAGTTCAAGCAATTGTGGGTTAAGGGTCTTGCTCAAGGACCCAACAGTGGCAGCTTGGCAGAGGTGGGATTTGAATCCTAGACCTTGTGGTCCATAGTCCAGTACCTTAACCGCTAGGCTACCACAGTTCCAGAATTACTCATTACATAACTAAAATTGTAATGAGATTACTTTACTCATTACTTCCTGTAAAATGTAATTTCATTACTCATTACAGTGGTGCCTGAAAGTTTGTGAACTCTTTAGAATGTTCTATGTTTCTGTATAAATATGATATCAGATTTTCACACAAGTCCTAAAGTAGATAAAGAGAACCCAGTTAAACAAATGAGACAAATATATTATACTTTGTAATTTATTTCTTGAGGAAAATGATCCAATATTACATATTAGTGAGTGGCAAAAGTATGTGAACCTTTGCTTTCAGTATCTGGTGTGACCCCCCTGTGCAGCAATAACTGTAACTAAACGTTTCCTGTAACTGTTGATCAGTCCTGCACACCGGCTTAGAGGAATTTTGCCCATTCCTCCGTACAGAACAGCTTTAGCTCTGGGATGTTGGTGGGTTTCCTCACATTAACTGCTCGCTTCAGGTCCTGATATAATTCAGAATCCATTGTTCCATCAATGATGGCAAGCCGTCCTGGCCCAGATGCAGCAAAACAGGCCCAAACCATGATACTACAAACCACCATGTTTCAAGATGGGATAAGGTTTCTTATGCTGGAATGCAGTGTTTTCCTTTCTCCAAACATATAACGCTTTTCTTTTAAACCAAAAACTTTCTATGATTGGTCTCATCGGCCCACAAAAAACATTCTTCCAATAACCTTCTGGCTTTAGGTTTTGTAGCCTTTTCCAGCCTGATGAGCATCAACAACTCTTTTTCTGAGGACCACAAACATGTGTTGTTGAAGAGCAGACTTTGATAGATCCCCTGTTGTTAAAATAAAACAGGGTGCCCCCTCACACCTGATTGTCATCCCACTGATTGACTTTATTTCACCTTCAAATTAACTGCTAATCCTAGAGGTTCACATACTTTTGCCACTCACTCATATGTAATATTGGATCATTTTCCTTGATAAATAAATGACCAAATATAATATTTTGGTCTCGTTTGTTTAACTGGGTTCTCTTTATCTACTTTTAGGATTTGTGTGAAAATCTGATGATGTTTTAGGTCATATTTATGCAGAAATATAGAAAATTCTAAAGTTTTCCATCGCTTATTTTAGGAACAAAATGTAGCAGTAGTAGCAATTTCACGAGCCAATAATGATGTTAATAACTTGGTTTTGGGAAACCTTGAGTTGGGTTCGAATCCCTGTAATTAAGAAATGTGGGTTTTGTTTTGTGGGTTTTGTAGAAAACCAATGGTCATGTGGACCTAACACACCACAACAGATAACTTTTACTCTTAGACTTCTTTTTTCATACCCACACGCTCTGTCTGTTGTTTAGTATTTATAGCAAAAAAACATTATAACGGTCAGTATAACTAAAAACATTTCATGCATGTGTTAACTGTGTGATGTTTTCAACATTTAATCTTTTTTTTTACCCCAGCATAACGTCATCACAGAAAAAAGTAATCACTTTACCGTAATGTGGTTACTTGTACTCTACCTTATCCCCCAAAACTGGTGATTACACAGCAGATCACACAGCAGAAAAAGGTTATGGACTATTGACCAAATGTTGCAAGTTCAAGTCCCAGCCCTTTACTCCTCAATTGCTCACAATTTCCCAGGTCACTCTTTACCAAGCCGTCTACTGAATGTTGTAAATGTAAGGGGTCATGAGAAGTACTCAATTTTTACACCTCTCGGGTGCCAAACCCCATTTCATACATGAACATTTCCCCACAAGCGCACCCTCGCACATTGTTGGTGTCAACAGAAATGCTGGCATGCTGTCCAGGCTGCTAAAAATGATTCCCTCCTCTTTCCAAGGTCTTCTCCCAAGCGTTTTTCCTGTCACCATTGGTGATCCCCTACTGCACCATGTCCTTGTTATGTAAAACTCTGCGTTAGCTTTATGTAAACCGACTTCCAAAGTGGAGCATTTATGAATTACCTTTATTGATTCCTGCATCTCAGCAGCTATGAAACGATGCTGAACTGCAGATAAATGCTTGAGGATATCCATCAGGCTGACTGAAAAGACCGCAAGTGCTGATATTGGCTACGATCAACTTGCTGAAACTAAATATAGGCTGCGGCATGCAGACATTAAAATTCATGAGACAGACAGAAAGGAGGATACAACCGCGTGTAGTGTGAGAATTAAAAAAAAAAAAAAAGGGAGGTCTCCAAGGTGCTTCCCAGAGCTATGCAAACAGGAAGCTGAATTAAGAAATGAATTACCAGAGGCTGTGCAGGTATCGATTTGGTGCATGCTGGTTCAATAGGATTGATGAAGAGACAGAAAACCATACCTCAAGCCATACAGCACCGTTCCATCAGGATGCAGGCGGATCATGCGGTTCTTGACCGTGACTCCGTGCACGAAGGACTTCTTGTCATTGAGGAAGTACGTATCAGGCACCCACAGCTGATCAGCCACGCGGTTATCCAGCGTGAGGTTCAGAGGGATCTCAGAGTACGAGAGGCGTTTATCCCGCCAAGCTTGCTGGAAATACATGGTCAGTGTGTAGTCCTGTGTAGAGAGGAAAGATGGAAGATAAATATTCGGAATGAGGAGCAAGCAACTCATGATTACACTTAAGCTCCTAATCACCCTCCTCATCCTCATCCTGGTTTAACTTTACTCATTCCGCCGTGCTTCGTGCTGTTCAGTGGCTTAACGGAAGAGCACACAACAGCTAAAAGAAACAAAAAAAACTAAGCCAAAAAAGAAGCTCATTTTGGAGAGGGAATTCGCTCTACCCTGATCACACTGTGTTCTGTTTGTGCCTGTGTAGTTTTAAATTGGTTCAATCCATCCCTGCTCTGTGTTTTAGCTAGGTAATTGGCATTAGCGAGCTAGTTCGCCCTAGCAGCTTAATGTGCTGTGTAGCCAAAAAGCCACATGAAGCACTGTGGAGAGCCATTACAATTAAACCATGGTGTTGGTGATTGAAAGAACTTGTAGGACTAAAATACAATGTAGCTACAGCAGCTAAAACAATTCACAACAGGCTGTCACGATGGCCATCTATGCAACTTTCTATGAACTTCTTGCACAACTGTGAGTGGGATGTGATTATAATATTTAGCAGACTCCCTTACCCAGAGCGACTTACAACTGCTACCTTACAGTCCAAGCAACTGTGGGTTAAGAACCTTTGTTCAATGATCCAGCATTGACAGCTTGGCAGAAAGGGAATATATTTTGATATATGTCATATTACATTATATTTGTACAACAAACAGAACTCAATGCTGGACAGCATATACTTGCTCTTAAAGGCTTTCAAGAGGGAGATTTAGAGTGAGATTTAGTTGATATCACCTAATTCAGTGGTTCATTCCAGTTCATTTCTTAATAAACATCCAGGTGATTTGAGGATTAGTTTCTATTTTGTGGCTGTAAACCGTCCCAATGTGGGAGGGGGGGCAAGAACTACATCTTTGCAATCTGGCACACCAGAGTTAGACGCTCTCCTTGCCCAGCCTTGTGAAAGCTTTACAGTTTGGGCATGCTTCAATACCCGCTCACATTGTAAATACAACAGGGAACACACTGTGCTGTCACATAAAAGACAGTTTCTCAACTCCATAAATGTGTTTGTGAGAGAGATTGTGAGAGAGAGAGAGAGAGAGAGAGAGAGAGAGAGAGGGAGAGAGATTGAAAGAAAGTGTAGGGTAAGGATGGGCTGAGCAAATGCATGTGCTTCAGTCAGTTCTGCAGTGAAACCATTTTTTTACCCATCTTAAATAGGGAAAAAATAGAAAATCAAGGTTGGCAGTCAGTGTTGATATTAAATAAATCAATGTATGGGAAACTGCAGTATCTTGGATTTTTTTTTGTCAATACCGATACACTAGAGTTCCCATATAGCATTGCTAAGTACAGTATATAATATGGAGTTCAGAAAACATCCACATAGAAAATGTGCAATTTCACAGAACGTATAGTAGAGGTTAAGCAACACATACCAGTATATTAAAAACCCTGAAATAGAACTACAACCTGTAGCTGAGACCTTGAATCATTGGTGGAATCCTAACTGAGATTGATGGCGATATTCATCAGAGCCAGTCACTGACACAAATTAGTATTGATAGGAAGTAAATCTTTAGTACTGTTCTACAATCAGTAGGTAAAATGAGTCTTCGGGGTCAGTTTTTGGTCTGAGGTTAGGACTAACTGGGGCTCTATGTTGCTGTGAGTGTGTGGGAGGGGAACGTAACAAGACCCTTATTTCCTCTGTCTTTACTACTCTGGCAATGACCTGAAAGGGAGATCTTAATGCCAGCTATCTTGTCCTGCCCAAAATACCACACTGACGATCCTGAAAGAGAGGACAAAGAGTCTCCGCAGGAGGCAGTTGAGCTACACACACACACATGCAGACAAATCACATCCACTTAAGCATTAACAGGCAATTCTCTAAAAGGTAATTGGGAAGGTTGGGGGATTTGACTTGGTGATGACCAAAAGATATTATTTAAGAAACGTGGTTGCTGTGGCAGCCCTGACTATCTTCAGCTACCTCTATATTTGTGGTCATTTAGGTGAATGGTGACCATCCAACACTATGGAGAAATTCTAAGACATTCTGAGCACAGAGGTCCAATGAAACCTTAAGTGGCCAAGGGTCTGGACTACTAACTGGAAGGTTGTGAGTTCAAATTCCAGCTCTGCCAAGCTGCCACTGTTGGGCCCTTGAGCAAAGCTCATAACTCTCAGCTACTTGACTCAACCATAAGTCGGCATCTGCTACATGCTGTAAATGTCACTCTCCGGTGCGATAGTTATCCTGACACAGTAAATGGAAGGAGGGTCTACGCTTAAACAATCCCTCACATGAGGAAGAGAAGCCAGTCTACACACTGCCATAATAAACCGGCATGATGTCTAGGGCTGGTTCCCACCTTGCACACTGTGTTGCCTCCAAGAAACTGACTTGGATTATAATATATATTACATTCATTCATCTTAATGTTACAATAACATAAATTAAGTTAATAAAAGCAGCCAGAGTGGCTTGATGTTCAAAGCCAGCTGCTGGAACTGGCAGAGCCTGGGTTCAAATCTTGAGCTGGTCGTGCAATGTGAAAGTCAGGTGGTACGCTTAAGGAACCCCATCCTGGGTGTACCTCTGCCTGCATAAGCAGGAGTAAAATGGGATGCTGCTATATTAATAAATAGCATTATTTATTAACATTTAGCATTAAAATTATAATGAAGTAGCTCACATTAAAAGCAAGATTTTAAAAGGAAGAAATCCTTTTCGTGTTCTCAAACTTAAAAAAGACCTTCAGGCAATATATAGCCTTTTATATGTAGGTCTAGTACGATTGTATGTAGCGATCAAATTAAGTCAGCAAAGTCAATCAGCCAATATACAGTTGTGCCTGAAACTTTGTGAACCCTTCAGAATTTTCTATATTTATCAGATTTCCTAAAAGTAGATAAAGAGAACCCAGTTAAACAAATGAGACAAAAATATTATACTTGGTCATTTATTTATTGAGGAAAATGATCCAATATTACATATTAGTGAGTGGCAAAAGTATGTGAACCTCTAGGATTAGCAGTTACTTTGAAGGTGAAATTAGAGTCAGGTGTTTCAATCACCGGGATGACAATCAGGTGTGAGTGGGCACCCTGTTTTATTTAAAGAACAGGGATCTAT
>JAJAGP010000790.1:0-206806 GCA_025084515.1 Ancistrus triradiatus | reverse complement strand
GTGTTTTCCTTTCTCCAAACATAACGCTTTTCTTTTAAAACAAAAAGTTCTATTTTGGTCTCATCCGTCCACAAAACATTCTTTCAATAGCCCTCTGACTTGTCCACGTGATCTTTAGCAAACTGCAGATGAGCAGCAATGTTCTTTTTGAAGAGCAGTGGCTTTCTCCTTGCAACCCTGCCATGCACACCATTGTTGTTCAGTGTTCTTCTGATGGTGGACTCATGAACATTAACATTAGCCAATGTGAGAGAAGCCTTCAGTTGCTTAGAAGTTACCCAGGGGTCCTTTGTGACCTCGCAAACTATTACACACCTTGCTCTTGGAGTGATCTTTGTTGGTCGACCACTCCTGGGGAGGGTAACAATGGTCTTTAATTTCCTGTCTGACTGTGGATTGGCTGATGAGCATCAACAACTCTTTTTCTGAGGTAGTCAGAAATCTCCATTGTTCATGCCATGTGTGTTGTGAAGAGCACTCACTAATATGTAATATTAGACAATTTTCCTCAATAAATAAATGGCCATGTATAATATTTTTGTCTCATTTGTTTAACTGGGTTCTCTTTATCTACTGATGATGTTTTAGGTCATATTTAAGCAAAAATACAGAAAATTCTAAAGGGTTCACAAACTTTCAAGCACCACTGTATGTTTAGCAATCTTGTGTATGACCCAACGATTTCGGATACTCGACTGTGATATTTGCCTGTTCCCTGGATTTGTTTACCTGATTGTATGTTTATACGATATTTCGACCCACGCTCAGATTACTGCTTGTGTTTTATCCTCATTAAACCTGCGACTGATTCCAACCGACACCTGAGTGCTTCCTTACAGCCACCCAGGTTCTCCGATTAGGGTTTCCATTTTAAAGTGACGTTATCTCTTTATTTAATTAACTAATTAATGAAAACATTGCACACATGCAGTTTTAATACAGCGCGCACCACAAAGCATAGATGATAAGGCAGATACATTGTAATTACATTCTGTCTCAGCAGTCAAATATGCTACTGTATTTTATTACATTGCAATGTAATTATAGCAGCAAATAACTTTCTTCTGTCTTACCCCGACGCTTCACTATGTTTTTTTTTCATTTCAAGTTTAAAATGGATGAGCTACTTTTACTGAGTCTAAATTGGGTCAATTTGAGTGAACCAGTACATAAAAGAGAAACAAATCATTTTGCCACGGGACAAATAAGGCAAACAGACTGAGAAGCAATATTTCAGCTTTTGGTAAAACAGTTGTTTAGTGAGTGTGTGTGTGTGTGTGTGTGTGTGTGTGTGTTGTTTCCTGAGGGTGCGTGCCAAGCTGAGGAACACCTGGGTCTGACTCTCGCCTCGTGGATTTGGTGCAGAATGAGTGAATAATTGCTCTGGTCACAGATGGTAGCAGATGCCTCTTTGGGCTCTGTTTACTCTCCTTCGACTTCAGTGAATCCCAAACACACACAAAGAGCTTCCGCGGGGCTCACCCACAAATGAAACAAGCGGATGTAGTGTTCATTTTCCTCCTTTCTTCCTCGACCAGCGGAGTTATATAAAGAGTTGGACACGCTCCATCTGCTACTATTGGTCTCTGTAACTGTGGAACAAAAGCTAGCTTTTATAGAGTTTTCTAAAATCAGAGGCAGTGGTAGCACACTTTGAGGAAAGACTTAAAACTCTGTAGTGGTGGAGATACAAAACTGCTAAAGGTCCATTACTCTGCTAAAAGTTAGCATGACAGTGTAATTTGTCACAATATTACACCTCTCTTTGTCACCGTTCTAACAGAACTCATCATTTTATGTGGCTGGCAATTAAGTGCAACCATGTGTGGTCATTATAGTCCGACAGTGGTTTAGCTCAATCACAGCCAGGCTAATGGTTGCTAATAAAATAGCTTTATCTTTATTTAAAAAAATTCTGGTGAGCGCCAAATTACAAAAATTGAAAGCCACGCCGTGCAGGACCACTGAGAGTGCGTCTTCACAGCACATGTACCCTCGTGCCAGTTGTAACGCGTCAAGTAGCGGCGTAGGGCTCATCTCAGCTTTGGGGTGGGGACACTTTGTGCTGGATGATGCAATGCGCTAATTTGCATATTTGTGACATCATGACGTCGTATTTACATGCTGCCAAATTTCAGACACTATTACTTCTTGTTGCTTCTCTCTTACTCTCTTCACAGGATAAACCAAACAAACTATGTGTGTATTTCAAAAGAACAGTGGTGCTTGAAAGTTTGTGATCCCTTTAGAATTTTCTATAAAAATTCTACAAAAATGTTATACTTGGTCATTTATTTATTGAGGAAAATTATCCAATATTACATATTAGTGAGTGGCAAAAGTTTGTGAATCTCTAGGATTAGCAGTTAATTTGAAGATGAAATTAGACTCAGGTGTTTCAATCAATGGGATGACAATCAGGTGTGAGTGGGCACCCTGTTTATTTAAAGAAAGGGATCTATCAAAGTCTGCTCTTCACAACACATGTTGTGGAAGTGTATCATGGCACGAACCAAGGAGATTTCTGAGGAGCTCAGAAAGAAGGAGAGTTGTTGATGCTCATCAGGCTGGAAAAGGTTACAAAACCATCTCTAAAGAGTTTGGGACTCCACCGATCCACAGTCAGGACAGATTGTGTACAAATGGAGGAAATCCAAGACCATTGTTACCCTCCCCAGGAGTGAACGACCAACAAAGATCACTCCAAGAGCAAGGCGTGTAATAGTTGGTGAGATCACAAAGGACCCCAGAGTAACTTCTAAGCAACTGAAGGCCTCTCTCACATTGGCTAATGTTAATGAGTCCACCATCAGAAGAACACTGAACAACAAGGGTTCACAAACTTTCAAGCACCACTGTATGTATTTATTAATGTACTAAAAATGAAAAGAAATAAAAATTTCACAAAAATGGAGTAACAAACTATGTACCATTCTCATTCACGTCTGTGTGCCACGTGCTATGAATGCACTTTGTTACTTGCCACCTCTGTGTATAACTGTTTTGTGCTCACGTACTGTATGCCTATCATACGGGTTGTACACTTTGTTATACAGTTACAGATTGCAGCCCTTCTGTTCCTGTGTAGTATTTGTCAGCTGATTTCTAGCACATCCATCAATGTAACCGGACCACCAAGTGTGAAGCACAGTTTTGTCACCTCAATGTCACTCCTGAGTAAAACAGTCCATCAGCTGAAAATATCCGTCCCACTGAATTTTGCTGACAGGAACTTAATCAAATTTTTTTTTTTAACGCTAGTCCATGCCGACATATGCCTGTTTGTGCTGGTCTCTTGTTGGTTTAGACGGTAAAATCACAAGGTCTTGCTGGCTTTCCAGCAAAAGTATTCTGGTAAATCATGATGGCCAGCATGCCACCGTACCATATCTTATGCTCTGACCATACCACCCTCCCATGCTGGAGGAAACCGTCCAAAACAACATATGCTGCTCATGCTGCTAATTTATAGTGGTCTTTGCTCTTTTTCAGCAGGCGTTGTCTCTAACAATGCACCTGCAGCCAAATAGCAGACACACAGCGCGCGTCTGATACCAACACCAAAGAAATCCGGATCACTGTAGGGCACCTTTCATTAAGAGCACTGTATTTTCCCAATGTAAGGAGGCCAGGTAGCACCGAGTACAGTCCTAAACGGCTTCAGAAGCTCCCTGCACTAACTGCTCGCTGTAACTGGCGATTAACGTCTTGTGCTGAAACAATGACACGGTGACAGCATAATTTGTCAGGACAGTCCCTTTGACAACAGACACACTGTGGATACAGAGATGTCTCCATTTAATGAGCCAAACCCCAAACCCGAGAGCAATCTTATTCTTGGCACACTCTGCAATTAAGTGCAGAACACCATGTCATCTCCCCTTCAAAACACTGACTTTTTTACCAGTTCAAATAAGTCATTATTTATTCTCATCTCCATAATACTCGTAGCAATTAACCAAATTAAATAAATAAATCCAGACGTGGTGCTGGCATCACACTCTCTCTCTCTCTTTCTCGCTCTCTCGCTCTCTCAGATCCATTCTAAGCCAAATTCAGCCTGCAAGAAACAGTTAAGTGGCTTGTTATGTAATTTTAATTAATCCGATAAATATAAATCAAATTTATTTCAACCGGCTGTCAAGATATTTATGAAGAACGAGAAGACATAACCCATAATTAAAAAAGCTGTTACATATTCCGCCAGAAAAGGATTAAAAAAGCTACCTCTGAGCAGAAGTGTCAAGTGTGCAGTGCTAAAAACGGGATACGCAAGTCTTAAACACACAATTGATTTAAATACTCTGTATTCGATTATCTAATATATGACACTTCACTGAACTGAAGCAAGCAGTATTAATTAAAATGTTATATAACCGAATGTGCCTAGCATCAAAGTTTATGATCTATTCATGAGTATTACCCATGTACAGTGGTGCTTGAAAGTTTGTGAACCCTTTAGAATTTTCTATATTTCTGCATAAATATGACCTAAAACATCATCATATTTTCACACAAGTCCTAAAAGTAGATAAAGAGAACCCAGTTAAACAAATGAGACAAAAATATTTATACTTTGGCATTTATTTATTTAGGAAAATGATCCAATATTACATATTAGTGAGTGGCAAAAGTATGTGAACCTTTGCTTTCAGTATCTGCTGTGAACCCCTGTGCAGCAATAACTGCAACTAAACGTTTTGATCAGTCCTACACACCGGCTTGGAGGAATTTTAGCCCATTCCTCCGTACAGAACAGCTTCAGCTCTGGGATGTTGGTGGGTTTCCTCACATTAGCTGCTCACTTCAGGTCCTTCCATAACATTTTGATTGGATTAAGGTCAGGACTTTGACTTGGCCATTCCAAAACATGAACCTTATTCTTCTTTAACCATTCTTTGGTAGAACGGCTTGTGTGCTTAGGGACGTTGTCTTGCTGCATGTCCCACCTTTCAGAGAATTCTAAAGGAAAATGTTTAGCAGTGGCTTTCTCCTTCAACCCTGCCATGCACACCATTGTTGTTCAGTGTTCTTCTGATGGTGGACTCATGAACATTAACATTAGCTAATGTGAGAGAGGCCTTCAGTGGCTTAGAAGTTACTCTGGGGTCCTTAGTGACCTCACCAACTATTACACGCCTTGCTCTTGGAGTGATCTTTGTTGGTTGACCACACCTGGGGAGGGTAACAAGGGTCTTGAATTTCCTCCATTTGTACACAATCTGTCTGACTGTGGATTGGTGGAGTCCAAACTCTTTAGAGATGCATTTGTAACCTTTTCCAGTCTGATGAGCATCAACAACTCTTTTTCTGAGCTCCTCAGAAATCTCCTTTGTTCGTGCCATGATACACTTCCACAAACATGCTGTGAAGAGCAGACTTTGATAGATCCCTGTTCTTTAAATAAAACAGGGTGCCCACTCACACCTGATTGTCATCCCGGTGATTGAAAACACCTAAATTCTAAATTCACCTTCAAATTAACTGCTAATCCTAGAGGTTCACATACTTTTGCCACTCACTAATATGTAATATTGGATCATTTTCCTCAATAAATAAATGACCAAGTATAATATTTTTGTCTCATTTGTTTAACTGGGTTCTCTTTATCTACTTTTAGGACTTGTGTGAAAATCTGATGACGTTTTAGGTCATATTTATGCAGAAATATAGAAAATTCTAAAGGGTTCACAGACTTTCAAGCACCACTATAGGTGCAGCGTATCAGGATTTCTTCATGTTAAAACCTTCAGAAATTGTTAGAAGTGGCAAACTCTTAGATTGCTCTGATAAGTTGGGGTGTAAAAAAGACCATTTGAATCGGTAAATCGGTCCAACTGTCTACAAAATGTCTAGATTTGATTGAAATAAACAAATAAAAATGGCTAAACTTGCTTGCCTGGTGTGTGTGTGCGTGTGTGTGCGTGTGTGTGTGTGTGTGTGTGTGTGTGTGTGTGTGTGAGTGTGTGCGTGTGTGTGTGTTTGTGTGCCCAGGTACAGTATAGAAAGATCTGACATTTTGACCTTTTGCTGGTCCCGTCGAGGTTAACAGCTTTTTCACAGAAACTGCAAGTGTGCTTTTGGTTACTGAGGGTTAGGGTTAGGTAGGTGTAGCATTAATTAGCTCATTATGTCAATGAAAGGTCCCCACAATGATAGCGAGACAAACGTGTGTGTGTGTGTGTGTGTGTGTGTGTGTGTGTGTGTGTGTGTGTGTGTGTGAGAGAGAGAGAGCGAGAGAGAGAGAGAGAGAGAGAGACATAGAAAGCAGTTTCAGAGTTCGCTATCAGTGAACTCTAGCTGGTTAAATACAATAACTGAAGCCATCAGGCAGAGCATTTTGACAGCAAATTTTGATTTAGTTTTAGTCATAATTTAATCATCCATGTTGTTTTTAGGTTTAGTCTGGTTTTAGTTGACTAATTATAAAAGATTATAGTTAACTAAATCTAAAGGAGATTCAGTTGACTAAAATATAAAATATAAAGGCTGCAATACGGAAATGATTTTTTTAACAGTGCCCTTGAATAGTTTAAGCCATTATACGCACTTAGACAAAATGAAACATCTACATGCACGCATTGATAATAACAGTGTACATTAAAGTGGTTATTACTCAAAATTCCCAGCATAGATCTGCTTCACACTTAGTGTGGACTAAGTATCACACTATTAAAGCAGCCATTTATGACCATGATTGTAGATGGGCTGTAAGTATGAGCGTGACACAGCAGACAGATCTTCTCGGCTCACTACACAGATTTGCAAAGTTGTTTATATTTATATTTATTATATATATTATATATTTAAGTTGTTTAAGAAAGAAAACTCAAAGATGGCAAAGTGAAATGTTTTATTTTGTGGTTACTGGACCCTTTCTCTGTAGATTGGGGAAATGGTGGTACAGCAGTTACGCCACTACTAGACTATTAATCAAAAGGTTAAAGTCCCAGCACAGCCAATCTGCCACTGTTGTGCCCTTGAGCAAGACCCTTAACCCTCAACTGATTAGATTGTAGCTTTAAGATCGCATTGGTTGTTAAGTCGCTCTGGATAAGGATGTCTGCTAAACGCTGGAAATGTAAATTTCTAAGGATACTTTGGACAATCTGATATTCTGCTAAAATATCAAACCATTAGGGTTAGGAAACCAGCTGTAATTTCTCGGCAGAATCATATCTTCACTTGAAATCATCCAGATGTTTGTGGAATTCATAATGGCATGTATGTAACATGGTTGATGGGGCCTTTGGAGGATCGTAGTTCCATACTCAACTGTTATATTCCAGACATGACACAACTGGAACAGGATTATTACAGCAGTAATGACCAGCTGTGTTAAACTCTGGAATGCTCTATCCATGGATATGGGTTAGAACACAACATGTTTACATGCACTTAATAATCCAATAACTGCAGAAAATCAGATTAACGAGTTCACATGCACTTAATTAAATAATTAAATCCTCCAGTTTCTCGAGCACTGCATTTCGGTGTCTCCCCAAATGTGTTTAGTAGCTATTTTGTTGGTGCTGCTTTTAATTCCAGGGCTGCCAGATCCAACAAGAGAAACAAGAACCAGATCTATCTAAACAAGGTTAAAAAAATAAATAAATAAAACTATCTTAGATTAAATGGACCTGGCAACCATGTTTGATTCCACTAGGGCTAGCATATTAGACTGATCCATGAGTCATGTGGTTCTGTTAAAAATAAGTATTAAAAACAGATTTTTATGATATTTTCAATGTAACGTTAAACCACAAGAATGTGATTAATATTCATTTATGTCCTAATTTACCAGTGGTGGCATTAACTCTGGTATGTTTTGCGTGTAACAGAAAAAAATATATATATATTGCTGCCGTGGACTGCCAGGCCTCATTCATTTGTCATAACAGCAAAAAATGGCTGATTATGTACTGGAATATAAAAATTGCAGGTTGTAAGACAGAGTATTTCTTAATATTCTCCTCTTCAATCCCAACATATTTGTTCTCAGTCAAGCCCCTCATGGGAAATTGGGTTTTACAGCTGTTTTAGCACATTGTCATAAAATGGCCTGGTTTCCCCGAGAGACGGTATATTAACATATTAAAAACAGACTCATTATCTTAAGTAGTTTTGTGGTTAAGCCCTTAAGTTCCAACAGGAATTTAACATTTTCTTCCTGAAATTGCATAAACAAACCCTTAAGGCCTTCTAATCAGACAGTTCATAAAGCTAAAGCAATTTCAGAAAGGGCGTTATAGAAAAGCCCCGAATTACAAGACAAATCGTTTATTAATCTGCAGTGGTACCAGACGTCTACTTTCACAATGTAGAATCTGGAAACGATTCTTCATACTGCCACTAGACACAAGATCATCATAAATTTGTGGTGAAGACGAGCTATGAGTTTATGCTTTGGCACAATGAAAATATCTAGTCTATTGATTTTCTTTTTCTCATTTAATATTCAGTGGCTTAGATAGTGAGATCTTGGGTAATTTGTTCATCTGACATATGATACGACTTCAAATTAGCATTATGAATCTCCTCCAAGGTTCACACTAGGGCTGCAACAACGAATCGATAAAATCGATAATAATCGATTATTAAAAGTGTCGACAACAAATTTCATTATCGATTCGTTGTGTCACATGATTTATGTGTCCCTCCCCTTATCATATCCGCTTACGTTCCTTGGGGCACGTCAACGCTGGAAAAAAATACGGGTGATTGAACGGAGCGAGACGGAGCCGGCGCGGAACCTTCAAAATAAGTTAGTGTTAAGAATTAATAACTTCTACAACTGAACCATGACCGAGAGAAGAAAGTTCGGCTTAAGTCCTCAAAAGTGTAGGAACATGTGTAACATGCAAGCTTTGCAAAAGTGATCTGACCGGTGCTGATACAGCCCTCGAAACGAAATGAAAACATGTTGCAGTCACCGATGAGGATGATCGGAGCTCAGTAGTGATGTGTCGGTCGCGACCGATCCGGCTCTAAGAGCCGGCTCTTTGAGACGAACGACAGGAGCCAGTTCCTGATTGTGAGCCGGTTTATATATTTTTTTAATCTATTGTACTTTCGACACCATGCGCTTATTGCACTTCTTGTAGATGCTAAAATCCATGTCGTTGCGTTTATGTACTTGTACATGTGTAATGACAAGAAAGATGACAATAAAGTGAATCATAGATATTCATAAAAAGATAAGATATATAAATAATATCCCTCAGAAGAGAATCTTTCTAGGATCAACCCTCAAAGATCAGAGCCTTGGGGGTTTTTTTTATGCCATCTTCATTAAAAACTGTAACCGGATGTTGCTTTTCTTTTTGCACATGTTTTATTTAGATTTTTGTTGAGTGAATGTTTGGTTGATGTGTTTGGGTTGATTGATGTTGTTTCCTGTTATTACAGTTGAAATTTACAAATAATACACCATAGTCAGAGACCCTGAGACCAGATTGGACCGGATAATTGAGAGGGTCTCGTTTTTGTATTTTATTTACTGTGTTCCATTGAGTATATAAATATAAAAAAAACATATTAATAATAACAAACAGTGGATATATGGTTTTACATTAGGAATTCATTTACACATAATTTGGTTAAATAAATAAGCTTACAAAAAAATCGAAAGTGTCACTTGGGTAGCCGAAAAGAAGCGGCTCTTTAGTGAGGCCGAGCCAAAAAGAACCGGCTCTCTCAAGAGACCCAAAATTCCCATCAACTAGAGATCAGCAACAGTTTGTTTTGAAGCGAGGAAACGTAACCGGCGCACTCCACCACTATGCGAAACGGAATAGCCAGGGTTTGATGCTGTTAGCTGGCTAATGACAGTGATGAGTTAAGAGACAGATATCCTATATTGGCCAGGCTAGCCAACTCCTATTTATGCATTCCTGCTTCAACACTGAGCGTCTATTTTCTGCGGCAGGAAATATAGTCTCTAAAAAGAGAGCCAGCTTTAGCCAGGAGCATGTTGACATGATAACATTTTTGGCTTGCAATGCAAAGTTCCTAAAGAAAGAGCGTGAATGAGTTGTATGTAGTGTTTTCAACAGAGTTGCACTTATTTTTTTTTATTATTTAATTTGTTATTTTAATTTATTAATAAATGTAATTTATTATTATTCATTTATTGTAAGCACTTATTTGCTCTGTTATTTAATGTTATATTTCATGAAGAGGTTTTTTTTTTTTTTTTTTTAAACCCGATTATTAAAATAATCGTTAGTTGCAGCCCTAGTTCACACTACAAGACGCATCTCAAAACACAGTTTACGATATGATACAAAAAGTACAAAATTTAAGCAGGTAACCCAGGAACTGGCATTTCCAGCTGCTGGCTCTTACCACCGAGTGTCTGGAGCTGCATGATGTGGCTTCATGAAAATATAAATCCAGTCAAAACCCTGCTATCTGACTGTACCTTATTCCAGAAAATGTGTCGAGTGGTGAATATTTAGACAGCGGGATTGAAATGTGGCTAGTGCAACGTGGGTCACCTCATCACTTTTTTTTCTCCTTAATTATGTTCATTTCCATTTCCTATTATGTTAATTACACCATTCGTCCACTGTTAATCCACTGAGTAAATCAGAACTGACCCTAGTCGTTCATATTTGCAATATTTGTAACATGCTACAATTTGCCCAAAAGTTTACAGACCTGCTGCTTTAATACAGAATTCAGTTGTTGTGAGTCGACTGCAGGTGTGCGTATAGCGTATTGCGTTTTACAGCGGCTTTGAACTTGGCTCTGTCAGTCAGATATTAGAACCAGAACTCTCTTGGTTATAAATTGAATTTAGACCAATTGGCAGGTAAAAAAAATCCAGTAAAAAGAGTAAATAAACCAAGATGTCGAAGAAAATCCAGACATTGTTCGGATAGACGGGGCTTGAAAATTTGTTAACCCTGTTGAATTTTCTCCTAAAAGTAGACAAAGAATTAAACAAATGAGGCAAAAATATTGTGCTTGTTCTTTCATTATTTGAGACAAATGATCCAATGGTACGTATCTGTGAGCGGCAAAAGTATGTGAACCTCTAGAACTAGCGGTTCATTGTAATGTGAAATTTGACTCAGGTGTTTTCTGACAACTAAATGAGGCATGAGTGGGCACCCTGTTGTTGTATATACAGAATTGGGATCTAGCTAAATCTGATCTTCACAACACATATTTGCAGAAGTGGATCATGGAATGAACAAAGGGGCCTTCATCCGCTTCAGCTTCACTCAAGCTGCTTCCGTCATCAGCACCGGCCCCACCATACCCAGGCCACACTGGAGGGCAGTAACTCTCACCCTCCTCCAGTTACCTGGGGTCGAAGTGCCGCCAACGACTTTCCTGCTTAGACTGCTTAGACTTAATGCCGATGTGCATATTTCACATTTTATTTGAACTATGACTCCATGATTTTAGTTTCATTCTTAGATTTATCATCTATGCCACCCAAGGAGGTTGGGTCCCTTTTTGAGTCTTGGTCCTCCCAAGGTTTCTGCCTCATAACACTTAGGGAGTTTTTCCTTGCCACTGTTGCCCTAGGCTTGCTCCAATTTGGGATTGGACGTTCGTTATTAGAAGATTAATCTTCTAAAACTTGTTGATTAAAGTAGCTTTGAGGACAATGCTCCATTGTAAAAAGCGCTATACAAATTAAATTCTGGACTTGACTTGACCTGAGGGTTATTATGACTCCAGTCTGGAAAAGGTTTACTTACAAAAGCAAATTAAGAGGTTTAATCACACAAATCCCAGTCAGACTATGTACAAAATGAGGAAAAGGAAATGTATGACTATATTAATCAGTTGATCAACACAGAGACTCCCAGAGCAGCATCAGCATCAAATAAGCTATTCCAAACAGGAGCAGGTTATAGATATCTAGTCAGGGACCACATTCACCAATGGGGGCAAGGTTAGAGTGACCAGTTGACTTAAGGATGTCTTTGGAATGCAAGAGGAAACCTGAGTACCCAGAGTAAACCCACAGACACAGGAGGAGATGCCAAACTCCACATAGGTAGAGTCTGAGGGCAGGATTGAACCCCCCTTGGGGGATCGCTGGATGAAGTTGTGTGGCAACCGCCACTAGCACTTTTAAACCACCTGCCGCCGGCATACCAGAATGCCACTACTGTGCAAAAAGAACATTACAACCCCATATGTTTTTTTTTTTTTTGGGACAGGGACAATCCAGAAAACATCCTGGGAAAAAATTATAAAGAACAGAATAGAGCTTTTTGGATTTAATTGAGAAGTGCCTGGAGTAATAAAAAATTGCCCTCCAGCAAAGAAAGTTATAAGTTGTAGTTATATTGCACTCACAATTCAAATATCATCAATAAACAGATTAGATCTTGTTATCTACCTTTAGAAATAAGACTTAGGTCATATTTATGCAGAATGAAAGAAAGTTCTAAAAGGGGTTCACAAACTTCAAAAGCAAGCACTCTATATTACCAACACATTACCGCTTCACCTGCAATGATAGCGGAGCAGGTACTGTTTACTGTTCCGTAAGCCATTAATATTTCATGTTATTATTTAATTTGCAGTTTCGGGCTTGTTAGATAATGTCAAAGACCCTTCTCATCAAAGTGTAACAAAAAGCAGGCAAGCTTCATGCGCCAAAAATGACTAACTGCCTCCCCACTGATTAATGCCACCGTTACTCATGATAGTGGTTAAGCGGCAGCTGATAAAACTTGTTCCTGCATTGAATCTAATGCTTGAATACTCAATTCTAATTTCCATATTATTTGCAACTGGCCCACCCCCATTCACCCTCATAAGCATAGCTAAAATGCAGCCCAATTCTCACAAGTTAAGCAATATTAAGCTAGCAAAATGAAAGCAGTAAGCATGTCACGACTATCTGAGGTCAAAAAAGGCATTAAGGAAGGAATGAGAGAAATCTCTGAGAAACACTTCGGATCTGAGGTTGCTACAAATAAAGATGTACTTATAGCCTCGGTAGAGCCATTACAGGAAGGCAGATGAAAAGCTGGAGTAATATAATGCAAGCCACACCAGCTTCAACAGAGAAATACATGGCCCAAGAGGACTGTGGCTTGCAGCTCTTTTATTACTGAAGTTAATGGTGTCATATCGCGTGATTCAGACAGAGGAATTAATATAAATCAAAAAGATCAAGCAGGTCTATAAAAATATGTGAGCACAGAATAATAATAAAGTTCCAGGTATGCTAATTCAGATTCACCTGAACCAGGATAAGCAGGGGTAAAGGATGTTGCTATTGGTAATAGTAGTAGTGGGATAATACCCACTGAAATAATAGTACCGGTAGTAGTAATGCATTTTTTCCATGTTTTAACCCTTGTGTTTTTGCTCAGAGCCTTGGGGTAGGTAGGGGGCTCAGAGCCTCATAGGGTGCAGACAAACATGTACACTGAAGTGTGTGCCAGTCCATCGCAAGGCTGGGCAGGGGTTGCTGTTAGACTGCTAGGGAATGATCCCCACCATTTGGCCTCCTCTCACTTTAGGTCAGTCATTGCGCAACCACTGCTTGGACTCAAACCCAAGTCACTGCGGTGTTGGGCAGGATAACTGATGCTGCACCACCTGATCACCTCTATTGTATTATTATTGTTACTATATTTGTATCAGTATCAGTAGCAGTAGTAGTGGTAGTAGATTGTATTATTAGCATTAGTCCTCTGTGGGACTTTGGTAGACTAGCTGTTAAGGTACTGGACTATGAACCAGAAGGTCCAGGGTTCAAATCCCACCTCTGCCAAGCTGCCACTTTTTTTTGTCCATTAGCAAGGCCCTTAACCCATAATTGCTTCGATTCTAATGACTATAAATGCTGAGGATGTGTCAGTTGCAAGTCACTCTGGATAGGGCCATCTGCTAAATGCCTAGATGTAGTCCTCGTAATAGTAGTAGTAGTAGTATGTGTAGTGGTCATTCATTATTATTAGTATTATTATCATCAGTATTATTAGTAGTAGTATTAGCAGTCCTAGTACTAGACATTTTGTATCATTATCATTAGTAGTAATCTTAGTAGAAGTATTATATCATTCTCATTATTATTAGGAATACTCATAACAGGAGTAGTAGTCTTAGTACAGTATTACTATCATTATTAGTACAACCTCAAATCAGAAAAAGTTGGGAAAGTATGGAAAATGCAAATAAAAAAAGCACTATTCCTTACATTTACTTTGACCTTTATTTCATTGCAAACAGTATGAATCCGATATAGTTCATGTTTTGTCTGGTCAACGTAATTTCATTTGTTAATAACCATCCATTCCTGCATTTCAGGCCTGCAATACACTCCAAAAAACTTGGTACGGAGGTAATTTAGGGCTAGAAATGAATTTAAAAAACTAAATAATGATGTGATATTCAAACATGTGATGTTAACAGGTGATGTAATCATGATTTGGTACAAAAGCAGCATCCATGAAAAGGTGAATCTTTGAGGAACAAAGATGGACAGAGGATCTCCAGTTTATCAATAAATGCATGAGGAAATTTTTATTCCAATGTTTAAAGACAATGTTCTTCAAAGCAACAGTTGAAGGGATTTACATATTTCTCCCTCTGCAGTGCATAATATCACTAAAAGATTCATGGAATCTGGAGGAAGACCCAAGATCTCTGATCTCTGAGACGGCACTGCATCAAGACCTGCCATTCATCAATAACTGATAAAGCCACAAGGGCAAAGGATTACTTTATCAAACCTTTATACAATAATAAAATACAGAGTTACATTCACAAATGGCACTTAAATGTTATTTTTTTTAAAAAGCCTTATTTTAACCATGTCCAGAAGTGGTGTCGACTTATTTAGGTTAGGAGGCATCTGAGATAGATGATCACACAGTGGAAACATTTTGTGGTCAAATGAATCAGTAGTCAGGATCGTTTTGGAAGAAATGGATGCTGTGTGCTCCAAACCAAAGACAAAAAGGACCATCCAGACTGTTATCAGCAACAAGTCCAAAAATCAGGATATTTCATGATATGGGGTTGGGTCAGTGCCCTTAGCAAAGGTGATGGCAGGTGATGGCAGCATTAATGCAGAAAAATACACCGAGACTTTAGAGCAACATAAGCTACCTTCAAGATGACATCTTTCACAGGGATGTCCATGCATTTCTCAACAGGACAATGCAAAACTACATGCTGTACACATTAGAAAGGCATGGTTGTGGAAGAAGAGGGTATGGGTGCTAGACTGGTCTGCCTGTAGGCCCCAATAGAGAACGTGTGGAGAATTTTGAACCAAAATGTGTCAAAGACAATCCCATATTTGTGCACACCTTAAGACCTGATTGCAGGAAGAATGGGACAAATTAACAAAACGTTTCTTAAGTGCTATGAGAAGAAATGGCAACATCACAAAGTGGTAAATGCTTTACCGTCCCAACTTTGCCAGCCTTTGAATGTGTTGCAGGCCTGAGAAGCAGGAATGCATGTATAATGGTTCTGTCTGGGATCCAATGATGGTTGGTTTGGAGTATGGACCCAGCTGCAACATTTGCGGGAGAATGTGCTGCAGGATACCATACTGTGGTAGCCTAGTGGTTAAGGTACTGGACTATGGACCAGAAGGTCCAGGGTTCAAATCCCACCTCTGCCAAGCTGCCACAAAGTTGGGTCCTTGAGCAAGGCCCTTAACCCACATGACTGTATCAAATGTAAGTCGCTCTGGATAAGGGCGTCTGCTAAACACCATACGGAACCTGTATGCCTCCAATGCCCGACCCTATATCATCCTGTATCCAGGCTAGAGGTGGCCTGACAGGGTACTTCAGCCTCCTTCCAATTGTACAGTTTTCCCCAATAAACGTATCCTTTCACTCTAATATTGTAATCACTTGCGTATATCATCATTACAATCATACGTATATAGCTTCATTGGTGCATGTCTGAATGTGATGCCAACTGTGAATTTGATAAATAATGAAACTATCTATGAAATTGTTTACATCCTGTTCAGATCATCATCAGATTTGATATAAACCAGGGAAATAAGAGCCAGAATGATTTCTTTCTAACTGATCACCTTGGGCAGTAAAACCTATTCTGACTCTGCTAATTGTTATGAGCTTTTGTGAAATACGCAAACAAATCTTGCTGGTTTAGTTTGGTGTATGCATGTATTATTCATTGTCTCTGAATTGTAGCAATTTATTTCCTTTTCATTTAAGACGGCTTCATTAAATCTTGCTGGGTTCTATCATTCATTAGCATTTCCTTGTCTAACCTTCAGCTGTCATTGCTAACTCCGTATTTGCTCTTATGACTTTGTTTTCAATATGCAGCGTCTATCTGAAAATGAGACTAATCTCAGTCAGGCTCCCTTGCTTAACAATAAACACAATGGAATGAAATGGCTTCAGTAATTGCATGCACTGCAAAAGTTACATTATCAAATCATAATAGGTTTATGGAAATATGAGGTCAGGAGTTCACAGTGCAGCATAATATGCGATTACAGAGATGTACAAAGGATTTGGAGATGAAGAGATAAAACAAGTAAAAAAGCATTCAGGCAAGAATCAATAACCAAAACAGCCCATCTATAAGAGATGAGCAAAGTTAAACCACACATTTCTCAGCGGAGGCATTGTCATAGCAACCGCAAGTAAAAATAACATGAGACTTTTCCCATCTGGATTCGAACAGAGATTGAATAAAAGCAAAAACTGAGAAATACTGATCAACAGAGACATTCTGTCCTCCGTGTACCCAATCCTGCTAAAAAAGAACCCTGGTGACCCTGGTTTTTGATTTGTAATTATAATGCTATTTAGGTAGATGGCATGTTGACTTAACGATGAATTATGTTGAATTAATGTCTTCCTGATGGATCTAAGAAGGGCCCAGTCCTCAAAAACTGTATTATTGCTGAAAAACCATGTTGCTTACATAATAACTGGGTTTAGATAGAATATCCAAATGCACTATACACTGAGCAGCCAAAACATTATGACCACCTGGTCCACAACAACGCTGAGGTTTGTTCCTTTGTTAGATGAATAATTGTGATAAATATTTGTTGCTTTAATATTGACCCAATAATCATTGTCATTTTCATGCAGCTCTAGCTAAAAGATTTCTACATCTGAGTCTATGTAGAATACAAATGAAAGCTGGCATAAAGTTGGTGTGTCTATGGGTGGACAGTAGGACTCTAGAAATCTGGCCATACAAAGAAAAAAAATCACTGTTATAGCTATTTTTCTCATAGTTTTCTGTAAGTCACTGGTCATCAAACAATGCCCTGCTTTCCTGCTGGCCATTTTGAACGAGTGGATGTGCATATTCAGTGCTCCTAAACAGAAACCATTAAGCCAATTTCCATTAGGATGTGAAACGCTTGTTAGTAGGGAAATCCAGCAACGTTTAAGCTTCCGCTTGGCGAACTGGTACCCTTAAAACTGAATAACCACACCTCTTATTCACATAAGGAATTAATGCTTGTCAAGATAATGATCATGATAAAGGCAGTGTTTCCACCCTGGTAATTATTTACCCCACCAGCTAAGACAAGTCTATTTGGACTTTTACTTCCTTAAAAAGGGCTAATTAGGATTTCAGAGGATCTTGCTCAGCAGCAAACAGTGGGGATCCCTCCTGGATAAAGCATCCATAATTTATGTGTGTTGAAACAGACTTGTGAGAGGAGAGAACGCGCCAGGGCACCATGAGCAAGCTTAACCGCTGCAGAACAGCACAATGCCAGAACCATGTTGAAGAGCACCAGGAGATCAATTATGATATTACATCGTTCCATTTGTGTTCTTAAAATTCATGTGACTCAGCAGAGGAGGTCGCTGGAAAAGAGCGTGGCCTTGTCCAAAAATAGCCCACATTTTAATGTCAACACCGAACACCGAACGCAAGATGGCCTGAGGAGTAACACTGCCCAACGACACAGCTGACCTTTGATCGTGCAGTGCTACCTTCCCCAAAATGAAACCCTTTGCCACCAGAGAGAGAGAGAGAGAGAGGGAGAAAGAGCACTCTGAAACTTTTCACCCGAGGACTGAATGAGGCCTCTCTACACCAACAGCACTTTTTCTGCTCTTAATTGGAAGGCCATCCAGCTGTCTGGAGCTAAAGCACCACAGTAGACTAATGAGATCCTCACATGATCCACTGGGACAGAAAGAGGAAAGGAGTGAGAATGGTACATGCTACGCAGAGAAATACTCCGAGTAGAGAGTGCAGAAGGCAAGAACGCTAAGTACGGTAAATCTCAAGGTCTGACCCCATCATCATTTATTGCTTAGTCTTGTCAGATTGTCCTCTGAGCCAATGCCAGAAAAAATGCACTTTTCCAAACCCCGAGTACAAAATTGGCTTCATTTTCATGCATAAGTGTATTCTAATTACCACATCAAAGTATTTAATTAAAACCCCAATATTCTTGAAGATTTCCACATTGAGGAGCAGTCTATTGATCCATCCATCAATATATCCGAAGGAAGTCCCATAGGTCCATAACCATAAGTCATTAGATATCAATGTATTTTATCGATTCTGATTTTGTTAGAAATTCTGGTTCTAATCACTTCTAAATATCGATTCCAAAATGGTTCACATACTTTTGCCACTCACTAATATGTAATATAGAATCATTTTCCTCAATAAATAAATGACCAAGTATTATATTTTTGTCTCATTTGTTTAACTGGTTTCTCTGTATCTACTTTTAGGACTTGTGCGAAAATCTGATGATGTTTTAGGTCATATTTATGCAGAAATATAGACAATTCTAAAGGGTTCACAAACTTTCAAGCACCACTATATGTTCATTATTTCAACAGTAGAGATTACTTCTGACCTGTAATAAATGAGAGAGCTTTCATTTCCTTGCGTCATTGTTTTTGGGACATTAAACCACGTTTAGCTACACTCCCGGTAAACATTTTACACTCTCTCGGCTGATGCAGCATTTAACCTTGTAGACTACAGTCGGTTGAACATGGTACACTGCTGAAGCTCAACATCATGCATGTTTTGCCAAATTGCACGTATAACCTCCTTTACAACAGATCAACTGTCCACAGAAATTGCATGTAGCCTTTCCATTTCTCTCAAAGCAGAACCAAACTTCTGAGTCCATCTTCCACTAATGCGATTTCAAAACAAAGCTACATGATGACGTACCTGATTACACGATGAAGGAGTCCTGGCAGACAGATGGATTGTTGCACTAATCGTGGCCATGTATTTGAAGCATAAAATGTGTTAATAGCAACCAAGTGGAGTCGAAATTCTTTTTTAACGGGTACCTGGATTGATTCAGGGACAAATTGGAAGGAGTTTTGGGAACATCATATATATTGTCAGGGGCAGCATGGTGGCACAGTGGTTATCCTGGTTCTATACCCAGCCCAGACTCTACCTGTATGGAATTCTCCCTGTGTTTGAGCGGGTTTCCTTCTGGTGTGCCGATCCCTCCCACATTTCTAATTGCTGTCTCTAAAGTGCCCCAGAGAGAGTGAGTGAATGCGTGTCTGCATGTGCCCTATGACATATTGGTGCCCTGTCTAGGGTTGGTTCCCGCCTTGTGCTCTGCGCTTCCGGTTAGGCCCTGGCCCCCTCCATGACTCAGCTGGATTAAGCAGGAATGAAAATGTGCAAATGAATGAATATGGTATGCGTCCATCTGATCAATGTCTGTTCACTTTAACATCTGAGGTGTAAAGAATTATAATAGGAAAAATCTGTCTTATATACTGTACATCTAATTAATGTCTGAATGACAAAAAACTAGTATGAGCGAACCCTTGTGACACCTGCTGACAGAAAAGTGATTTTTTTTTATTGCTAAGTGCTTCAAGTTTATAAAAGATACTAAGATAAGAACTACAGTATTTTACAGTACAGTACTGTACTAAATGTTTTCCTATTGTGTTTTAGTGAACGTTATTGTTTAAAATAAAACACTATGTCCAAAGTATCTAAACTACTGTGTGACTATGGTAATGTCCAGTCAAAGTCCATTTCGGTCAATGCAGACATTAAATGGCACATACCTGTATTATCATGGATACCTCCCAGCTAGTTGCCAAAACCACTAACTATCCACTTGTGACTCTGCTTTAGCTTGTTATTGTTAGCTCACTATCTGGTTAATAGAGTGTTTTTGTGCTGTTGTTCTTCCACAGTGCTTTGTGCAACCATTTAGTAACACAGAGCAACACGCAAAGCTAAAACTGTGTGACCTAGCTGGCTAATGTAAGCCATGTAGCATAAAATTAACAAAATATACAACATAGTACAGGAAAAAAACACAATGCAGACAAAAACCAAGCCTTAAGAAACAGGCATGTGGATTCAGACAGCTGGCTAACATTAGCTTGCTACCTCACTGCTAATACGTTGGCCCACAAACCCCATGCTAACAAACTTTATTGGCTTTCGCCAATGAGACGTTCTACAATATTGTCCCTGCAATGTCAATATATTTGCCCTGTATACAAAGAAAAAACCAAAGACTGTGCACAACTTCTAATGTTGGTCCAATATTGGCTTAAGCTAGTTAGCAGTGGTCTGCTAATAAACATGCATAGTGATGCTGGTTATAAAGCTTGCTGTTGGGATACCAGTATCCCTGTGTCCATATGCTAGTCACGTCAAGTCAGATTTATTTCTATGGCGCTTTTTACAATGGCGCATTGTCCCAAAGCAGCTTTACAATATTAGATCTTCTAAATTCTAAGGTCTGTTCCAGACTGAGCAAGCCTAGGGCGACAGTGGCAAGGAAAAACTCCTTAAACGTTATAAGGAAGAAACTTTGGGAGGAACAAGCCTCAAAAAAGGGCCCATCCCATTTAATACATGTGGTGCCAGTGACATTGCTTGTGTTTTTTGCAGGGAAAGAATGCCCCGGTTTAAATTTATTACATCAAAATAAGCGGAAACAATACATCAATGGAACCGCTCTCCTCTCATCGAGTCCTGTGAGCCATTACAATTTCATTCCAGAAAATGACAGGAGTATTTACAGGGAGGGTTGTGTGACGCCAGACCCCACTCGGTACGCTCCCTCTGTTTAGCCACACACGTCACAGAGACAAATCCTGCTCTGCCATCCAAATTCAAAACCATATCTCAGGAGACCTGCAGTGCCAGTTCCACACTAGGTGAGTCGACATTCTTCAACAAACTTAGTTTTATATTAATGTCACTCGATCATCAGTCACTCAGGCATCATTGACTTGGGTTGTCTCGTGTGTCACTGGATGCTGAGTCACTCAAATGTCATGATTTTATTACCTCAGTCTTGATTCATGTATCCACCAGTGGTCTCAATTCCCACCTTAATTCCTGTTGCACTGTTTTCCCTGTTCCAACACACCTGACTCTGCACATCATCTTATTAAAGGAATACCCTCGTGTTTTCCAACCTAGTTTCTATCCATCACATACGTAGCACAGGTACGATTAGCGCAGTAATTTCCACGTCTCCCTGTAGTGAGATAGCAATAAAGAAAACCAATTCTCTCAAAACTCACTTATGAGGGAAGTGAAAGGGCAGCTGTCCTGCTAGTTGATAAATGTTTACGCAACCTATTTTTGGCAAGGAAAAACTCCCACTTAGGGAGTTTTTTCTTGCCACTGTCGCCCTAGGCTTGCTCAAGTTGGGATTGGACCTAGATATTAGGAGATGCTCCATTGTAAAAGCGCTACATAAATAGATCTGACTTGACTTGACTTGGTCGAACATTAGAGTGGTTTTTCAAAGTAACTTGTTAAATATAAAATACATTTTGATAATCAGTATAATGAGCTGCAGGGGTCAGATTACTTTGTTCTTATTCATGTTATTTGTGTATTAAAAGGCAATTCAGTCTACAGGGTACTCCCCATTTGATGATGGCCTGACCCGTGATATTTCGAGCTTACCAAGGGAATCCAATAATAATCATAAATACACATTCAGCACTCCAAGTTTTTTATTTTGAATTTTCCCACGCAAGCGATATGCAGTACTCTCCCCACACCCTGATGAGGAAGTTAGCAGTGCTAAATCGGGGACTACCTGTATTTATACCTATGACTTTGCTTTTTATGAACACTGTTCCGTATGATTTATCAGAACAACTATTCTCTCATAATTCATTTACTGGAGGTTGGGTCCCTTTTTGAGTCTTGGTCCTCCCAAGGTTTCTTCCTCATAACACTTAGGGAGTTTTTCCTTGCCACTGTCGCCCTAGGCTTGCTCCAATTGGGATTGGACGTAGATATTAGGAGATAATCTAAACTTGTAAAGTTGCTTTGAGACAAGGCTCCATTGTAGAAAGCGCTATATAAATAGATCTGACTTGACTTGACTTGAAAGCAAACTTCAAAAAATTCATAAAAACCAGTCAGTCAAAATCAGAGGTTAGGTCAGTTGTGTAGATTAGATTAGTATGAATTTCCACTACAGTCAGTAGCTGCTACAGTTGCTTTAGTAGTTGCTAATGAACCAAATTATAATTCGATTTCCATTAACTTTAACTGAGGCCGTTAAATTGCAGATCAGAACAGTTTTTCACCCTGTATGCTAGTAATATTTTAGCTTATTAAATATATCAGCGCAGCTCCCGTGGTAGGAGTCAGTTGCAGGTGACGGCAGTTCCATTATGGACCATGTGTGGTGCTGTGATATAAAATAAGCGTGGATACTACATACTACCTTTAAAATGGGTACTGTGAGATTTTTTTTTTTCTTGGTTGTCACATTGAGAAAATGTAACTATAAAACCCCTCGCAGCATTATTTTTAGAGTATGAACGCTGTAGTTTTAAGTTCACACTTTGTAGTCAAGCGAAGCATCCCTTTTAACACTGCATTTACACAGTGACAAGTCACTGAAGTCACTTAAGGTGTGCCTCTCGTGGGTGTAACGAGCTGCTGTAGTGGGTGGCTCTGTGCAGCCTTACCAAGAGATCGCAAGGGCAAACGCTTACAGCCTACAGCATAATTATTTCATACTAATGGGTTACTTTTGCTTAAGATGCATTATAAGTTAATGATGAAAGCTAAGGCATAACACTGCAGAGGAAGTCAAGATGGTAGAGATACAGAATGATGCTGTACTTTCAGAGCTTATAATTGCGCCACACAGGAGCTTCAGCAGCCAATCTTTGGTATTTGACGATTTAGGGTGTTATATTGATATACAAAGCATTGAGAAAACTTCAGTTCATGTGTTGCTCGTCACTCTGTTTCCATGTCACTTGTTGAGTGAGTCTACAAAGGTGCTTGAAAGTTTGTGAAACCTTTAAAACTTTCTATATTTCTGCATAAATATGACCTAAAACGTCATCACATTTTCACACAAGTCCTAAATGTAGATAAAGAGAACCCACCTAAACAAATGAGACAAAAATATTAGAATTGGTCATTTATTTATGGAGGAAAATGATCCAATATTATATATTATTGAATGGCAAAAGTATGTGAACCTGTGCTTTCAGTATCTGGTGTGACCCCCCTATGCAGCAATAACTGCAGCTAAACATTTCCTGTAGCTGTTGATCAGTCCTGCACACCGGCTTGGAGGAATTTTAGCCCATTCCTCCGTACAGAACAGCTTCAGCTCTGGGATGTTGGTGGGTTTCCTCACATTAGCTGCTCACTTCAGGTCCTTCCACAACATTTCAATTGGATTAAGGTCAGGACTTTGACTTGGCCATTCCAAAACATGAACTTTATTGTTTCTTTTTAACTATTCTTTGGTAGAACGGCTTGTGTGCTTAGGTCCGTTGTCTTGCTGCATGACCCACCTTCTCTTGAGATTCAGTTCATGGACAGATTTGTCCTGGACATTTTCCTTTAGAATTATCTGATATCATTCAGAATTTTCATTGTTCCATCAATGGACGGCAAGCCGTCCTGGCTCCAGATGCAAGCAAAAACGGCCCAAACCATGATACTACCACCACCATGTGTTCACAGATGGATATTTTGGTCTCATCAAAACATTCTTTCCATAGCCTTAATGGCTCGTCACCGTGATCTTTAGTAAATTTGCAGACGAGCAGCAATGTTCGTTTTTGAGAGCAGTGTGCTTTCTTCCTCCTTGCAACCCCTGCCGTGCACACCATTGTTGTTCAGTGTTCTTTCTTCTGATGGGGACTCATGGTGAACATTCGATGAACATTTTAGCCAATGTGAGAGAGGGCCTTTCAGTTGTTTAGACGTTACCTGGGGGTGCTCTGTGGACCTCACCAAAACTATTACAATGCCTTGGCTCTTGGAGTGATCTTCTTTGTTGGTCGACCACTCCTTGGGAGGGTACAGTAGGTCTTGAACGTCTCCATTTGTACACAATCTGTCTGACCTGTAGATTGGTGGAGTCCAAACTCTTTAGAGATGGTTTTGTAACCTTTTTCAATTTCCAGCCTGATGAGCATCAACAACTCTTTTTTCTGAGGTCCTCAGAAATCTCCTTTGTTCATGCCATGATACACCTTCTTTCCACAACAAGTTGTGGAAGAGGCATACCTTTGATAGATCCCTGTTTCTTTACATAAAACAGGGTGTCCTCTCACACCTGATTGTCATCCCATTGAACTGAAAACACCTGACGCTAAATTCACCTTCAAAATTAACTGTTTACTTTTTGCCACTCTCACTAATATGTATATTGGATCATTTTCCTCATAAATAATGACCAAGTATAAATATTTTTGTCTCATTTGTTTTAATAAACCTCGGGGTTCTCTTTAATCTACTTTTAGGACTTGTGTGAAAATCTGATGATGTTTAGGTCTTATGTATTGCAGAAATTATAGAAAATTCTAAAGGGTTCACAACTTCAAACACCACTGTAATGCCTTATGCCAGTGGTGTATTTTCTGGGGGTCTAGAAGTTATTAATTCAATTCCCATTATTCCTTATGGGGAAACATTCTCTCAGTGTCGTTGTTTTCAGGACTCAACGTGCTTTCTGGAACAAAATTATCAACCTATGGGAAAAACTGCTGTGAATTATGTGATATTGGCGATTCTGAAATACAGGACTTAATTAACTGTATATTAATTAGCAACAATCAGAATTATTGCAAGACTAAAAATGGTGAACGTTACTTCTGTAAGCTTGGAGCAGTTTCACACTTCGGATCATAAATACCACATCGAATAAGCAAGTGTATAACAAACTGATATCGTCATAGATGTGCAACATAATATGAAGACATGGCTCACTGATTTAATACTTGGGGGGAAAAAACATAACTGGCTACTAAAAATACTACTTGGATGTGGATTGCATGTGTGAAACCTCAGAGTGAGGGTCTTCATTTTATATGTTTGTGTACTCTTAATTAGCACCAGCTTATTACATTTTGTGACACTATCTGTGATGGTTCTGTTTTTCCTTAATGTTACTGGGTGTCCTATATCCTGGCTGGCTATAAAAAGCCAGGGTGTTTCGTTCATTAAAAAAAAAGGCGGCTATAGCAGAATGGTGGCTCGCCTCCTATCTCCTTCCAATAAGACATTATCATAAAAGCTTTACAGCACGAAAAGGTTTCTGGAATTGTTGCCTCTATTCATAGGTTGCTGTGTGCTGTAGTCCAGCTTGGATCGATGGACAGAGCCATTTAATGTTGTGAGAGGCTGTAATAGGACTAGGTGCTATGATGATGTATCAGTATATTAAGCCACATTTTCTATGTTATTGTAGGTTGCTTAGATATAGTGGATATTAAAGCCTAGTTGTGTTCTATATTTGGTTCCTTTCTTGTAACTCAAGTTTCAAAATACGACTTTTAAATACTTGTGTTTGTCTTGAATAAAATATCTCCACACACACACACACACACACACACACCTTTGTCAATTTGTTCACTATTGGGTCTTGCTCACTAACGTAAAGCAAATCTGTTGGCTCTTTTGATTTTTAAAAAGAATGACATTTGGTTCCGATAATAGTATACAGTGTAAACGTGGCCCTATAAGAAAGAGTGTCTAAATACATTGACCATACAGTGTAACTTTAAAAAAAAACCTAACGTTCACAAACACATGTATGTATCATTTGTGAGGTCCTTAACCATGACGTTAGTAGCCTAAAGAAGATCTTTTCATTTGTTTTTCCAAGGACAGGTATGTGCCATTTACCAAACGCATTACATTCTATGAAACAGGTCGTTGACCAAAATGGACACTGACCGGACATTACTATAGTCATATGGTCATTTTATACTACTGTAATGTAAATATAAAGGGTGATTTCACCAGAAAATTCCATGCAAAGGATACTTTAATGCATCAGAGATGCCGCTGAAAACACACGTGGAACATTAACATCTATACAGCTTCCCTAACGGCACTGCATTTTTTATTTATGGAAATTCAAGTCAAGTCAGATTTTTTATTTTTCTATAGCCACTTTTTACAATGGAGCATTGTCTCAAAGGAACTTTACAAGTTTAGATTATCTCCTAATATCTACGTCCAATCCCAAATTGAGCAAGCCTAGGGCAACAGTGGCAAGGAAAAACTCCCCAAGTGTTATAGGAAGAAACCTTGGGAGGACCAAGACTCAAAAGGGGACCCAACCTCCTTGGGCGACGATATTTCTGTTCTAAGGAAGCCACAAATGCATTGAAAGTATACAAACAAAGCAAGAGGTCAGCCCCATAAAACAGCGACTCAACGGGTGAATGGGAACCAGTTTGTAGTGGGAAACAAAACAACAGGTACAGCTTGTTACAAATAAGTAGCAGAAAGTCACAAAAACACGAGTAACTTGAACAAAAAAAGTCTCTAAACACATCAACCGAATTAGACGTTTCTAGTCCAAACATGAGCTAATGAGCAAGCAAGCATCTGTAAGGTAGTTAACTTGAGTGATTGACGTACTTCTGCTATTAGACTTTAACTCCCACCTCTGCTTGTGGATCCGCCTCATTGTTTGGCTATTGAGGTGACCCGCTGTTATAGCCACAACCTTCAGAGTTAAAAGACATATTTTTATTTCCTTTTATAAATACTAAGGCCTCAGCCGTTAAAGTGAGCGTATGTTGATCAGATGGACGTTCAATGCTGCTTACCTGTGTAATAAATGTATGACATGCTTTAGCTATGCTAATGCTATGCTAAAGATAGAAACACATTAGTGGGCAAGATGACCAAAATCCTATTACGCTTTGTGTAATTTTCTATCACAATAGTAAATTTGGAAGAATAAAAAAATTTAAAATGGTCTAAAATAACTATCGGTTGAAAGGCCCTTAATCATATTCCAAAAGATTTATTTGGAGCTGTAGTTTGTAAAGCCATTAATATTTATATCTAACATAACAATTAAAACATGAACCTGCAAAAAACATAACACATTCAGTCTTGAATTATCCGCAAAAATAAGTCTTCAGTTTTGTGCCTGCATTCACTATGTAAATGTAGGACCTTGACTTCGTTTATCTTCACATACTTTAGCTTTACATACCTCATATCAAAAGTTTTGTTGATCTCTCTCAACTGCGTAAACCAGGGCCATGTCCTTACAAATATAAGGTGCAATGACGTTTACCATTTCCTTCCATCTGCTAGATTTCTTGTCATATGGATTCACTTCAGCGAAGAATTCAGCTAAGCCTTTCTGAACGTGAGATGACTGGATTTCATAATACTGCTTAACGTTCTTCATCTTAAGATGATAAAAACTCTGCCAATCTTGGAACTTCCAGCTACAACCGTCAAGCTGCAAACTTTACCGACAATGGTTTTCTACACAGTGTCGGACTTTGCCGGCTCAAGAGGAGATGCCCCCCAGTCTAAATTCCTCATCCTCAGTTGTTTGTGAGTCTTTTACCTCTGAAATGTCCCTCTTCTTCACCATCATTTCTCTCGCTTGTATAAACAGAGTAAATGCCCCACCCACTCGACTTGCAGACAAAGTCAAATTTATTTCTATAGGGCTTTTTACAATAGAGAAAGCTGATTTACAAATATCTAGAGAGAAAGGGCCACCTAAGCAAGCTTAGGATGACAGTGGCAAGGACTGTGGTAGCCTAGTGGATAAGGTACTGGACTATGGACCCAGAAGGTCCACGGTTCAAATCCCACCTCTTCCAAGCTGCCACTGTTGGGTCCTTGAGGAAGGCCCTTAACCCACAATTGCTTGGATTGTAAGACTGTACCAATTGTGAGTCGCTCTGGATAAGGGCGTCTGCTAAATGCTGTAAATGTAAAATGAAAAGCTCCCTAAATGTTATATGTATGAAAACCTTGGGCAGCCTAGATGACATATGTAAGAATGTAACTAATTTACTTAATTAATACATTTATAGTAATAGTTTAAATACACAGAATGTACATCTAAAAACAAAAAGATAGAACATATTTAAAGAAAATATATCAGATAAAACAATATAGAGTATGATCAATTAAAGAGAATACAGTATCACGAAGAGTATAATAAAATGAGAATATAATATAAAACGATATATACACATATATATATACACACACACACACACACACACACACACACACACACACATATATACATATATATATATATATATATATATATAAAAACAAATCTCTATAGCCATTTTTATAGTGTCACGCTATTATACCAACCAGCCTAAACTCCATGCAAAACGCACTTGCCCCTATTTTTATTTCAGTAGCTCTTGTATAGTTTGATAAGTGCAGCCTCAGGACATTCATTAAGAAATTCAGAAAAGTAGAAAACAATATTAAACTGCGATTTATTAATGGTTTGCAGTTTTTCAAATGCTAACAGTCTTAACAGCCATGTAGACATGTGTGTTAACATTCCTAGTGAAAACATGTTAGGGTCTATGTGGTAGGAACTGAGATCTGCTAAATCTGCTATAAACGTATAAAACCACAAATGTTCTGCTAAATAAAAAGGTGGTGCCCTATAAAAAGCAGTCTGATCTATGCTGAATAGTCACAATTCATCTATTCAGAAAAACCTCAGCTGTGAAAAGAAACGCCATCAAACATGACGTTTTGAAATGTGCGCCTTATGAAAGCATGAATAAACTATAAGCAATTAAGCCTTTTCCTACTGTGTTTACCCATCACAGCTGTCATTAAAAATAAATCACTGACTTCAGCTCGTTTATGAGTAAATAAAGAGCATAACTATGGGTCAGGATCGGCTCGGGAGATCCATCTCACTGCTTCATAAACTGACTGAAATGATAAGAAGGCTCAAAACCGTGGCACATAAATCTTTCATCTGACTCTGCATGCATATTTCTTTCTAACCACACCGACCGAATGCAGCCGACAGGGGCCGCTGTTTGACAGAGCGCTGTCTCTTGTATATGAATAGTAAACATTGGTAAACATCCACTATAGTCATATCTATATATACACGTGTGGGCAAAAAAGTGGCCAAACCGAATACCGCTAAATATTACGCCGTAATTGCATCAACAGCAAATAGCTGATCAGGAAATTACAGGGAATTAAACAAATAGAGAAGTGACTTAGAACAGACTAGCCATTCCCTTTGACAACATTTAAATGTTCAAGTCTTGTGGGTAAGCTTGACGACAGATTTTTACAGAAATAAAAGCCAATGTTGTGCCACTGCATGGTAATGGCTTGGAACAGTTAGAAAAAAAGGTTTCCCAGTTAGTTTGTATTTAATGTGAGACCAAATATTCTCTCTAGAGTTCAAACCTGGACAAAACGTGCGCCTGGTGGTCTTAGTGTGAGCAGGAGCGCCGACTTCTTGAAAAATAGCACAGCTTTGGAAAACAGCTTTTCAGTTGTGAGAAGCAAGTCCTTCTGCAATATTTCCCTTCAGTCCTAAGCATTCATTGACTTCATTTCACCCATCCCAGTAGCTGAAAAGGCTGCCCACAACACGACACCTCGATCTCCATGCATAATGGTAGTAGAGATGCATTGACTGTTGTATTTCTCAACAGATCTCAGAAGAAAGAACGCTATACAACTTAAATTGTGATTCATCAGCCTGCACACCTCTGCTGAAGCACTCTGATTCACATTTTCTATAGTCTTGCTTTCTGAAAGAGTCTCATTTTCTGAGGTCTTGAATTCTGCTGACAGTTTTTGATGGCTTTTTTTCCTGTCTTATATATGATAATTTCAGCAGGTGGTCATCCCTGCTTTGAAGAAGCTTTGGGCCTTCCAGATCCTTTCTTTCTGGCGGCAACAACTCTTATTTCATAGCATTGATCGATTCTCTTCATAGCTGATAGTGAAAAAAAGATCTGCTGTGCCTTTAGGGTCTTGAAGATGTCAGAAAAGCTGCAGCTGGCTTGACGAAGACCAGTTATGCTTTATTTGATATTTGTCTTTTCGTGCAGAACATTTTCAGACTTGTGATAGTGTCTAATGGCTAATCTTTTAAGAGAAAAAGGCAAAAGGTTTTTGAATACCCAGATGTGTGTTAGTTTTATGATTTTAAGCTTAATATTTTACTATTTCAGTGCCCCCCCCCCTCCCTTTTTTGCACACGAGTGAATACATTTGTGTACAGTACAATGAAATTCTTTTTTGCATATCCCAGTTGTTACAGAGCTGGGTTCCACAATATCAGTGTCAGCCATACAATACGGCACCCCTGGAGCAGAGCTTAGGACCTCGCTTAAGGACCCGACAATGGCAAGTTGGTGGAACCAGAGAATTGAACTCAGAACCCGATTATTATTAATATTATTATTGTGGATGGCATGGTGCCACATGATGTATGGTGGGACTGTTACAGCCTAGTGGTTAAGGTACTGGACTCTTGACTAGAAGGACCAGGGTTCAAATCCCACCTCTGCCAAGCCGTCACTGTTGGGACAATTTGCTTGGATTGTAAGATTGCATTAATTGCTGTAAATGTAAATGTGTGCCCTATGATGGTTTGGCACCCTGTCTAGGGTTGTTCCTGCCTTGCACCCTGTGCCACCATCTAAGCACTGGCTTTCTCCCGAGCTTGACCAGGATTAAGTGGATAAGAAAATGAATGAATGAATGAATGTTGTTGTGTTTATTATTATTATTGATGCTGTTATTATAGAGGTCTTTATATATATATATATATATATATATATATATATATATATATATATATATATATATGCACGGACATTTAAGTTTCCAGGATCATCCTTGTGACACTGACAACCATGATGAATATTAATCACAAATTTACATAAAACAGCAACGTCATGTCCCTATTCACATTTAATGCAACGATTCTGTTAGCCAGGATGTGAGAGACAGCCAATAACATGATAAAAATTTAAACAAGACACACAGGAACGCAGACAGGCAGATATTTCTGAGAGACAGAATTGCTAGATAGGCATCTTTATATAAATAATATACTCTGTGTATGATTTTTGTTGTTACCAGAAATGTTTCTCCTTGAGAAAAGACCTGGATCACCTTGAACCACATTTGCCACATACAATCATCTAGTCGGTTCATGCACACATTCAGCAGGTTGTCGCCACATGACAAATGCTATACGCAAAGGACATGCAGTCAGTATAGGTGCTGGTCCGTGCGTGTGCGTGTGCGCGTGTGGGAGTGTGTGAGTGGAATAGAAATGGGGCGCAGAGCAGAGACTCCAGCATGCCAATGAACTTCTACACTCGTGCAAAATCATCAAGGGCACAGCTCCACCGCGCATCGCACCCAAATCCACCAAGCATCCGTTTCTCAAAAATCTGACACGACATACCATGTTGACTTCAGACACCATGTCTATGCTGGCGATGTCTATATTCATACCGACCGCCACCGGAGCTCCTATAAAGAAACGAGAGGGACGTGAGTGGAGCATAATCAGAGGATCGTTTCAGACTTGCGCGCATCCGTCCGTACCAGCGTGTCTATAGCTCGTGTACAGGATGCGTGACGGTAAGATCTGCAGATGCACAACGTGCCGTTACGATGTGGCAACATCGTTACGAATCCAAACCAGACACAAAACAGCACGACCAGGACAGGTGGAGCGTCCGGTATTGTGCTCCCGAAATGCGCGCAGTGCACCGATGAAGTTGATTGACGCCCAAGTTCAGCGTGTCAAGCTCAGACATGCACTGATGAGCCTTAAACAGGAGCCGTATGAATTGATTTAGGGCCAGTACTGCGCCCGCGTCTGCTGATGTGCGGACAGGGATGAGTTAACGAGGTTGCCACAAGTCAGTGGGCACGCAGCGCACATCATGCCATGCACGACCGCAAACACACAATCGCGGAAAAGCAAAGAAAGCAGCGTGACTGTACCTCCGAAATCTGGCCTCAGACGGATATCATAGCCCTTCATCAGCCTGTCCACGGTGTCTTTCACCACGGGCATATTACTGGGGTCTCTGTTGCTGGAATAAAACGCAACGTTCACGCCAAGTCTCCACTACACAAGCCATAATAATATTCCAAATAAGAATAATGTAAACGTAAAAAAACAAAAACAATCCTGTGCATTTACCTCTGTGCGCACACAGCAGCCATGATGAAAGGGCAAAACAACAAGATAGACGGCGTTCTCTTCATCCTCTCCATCGCAACAGTTCTTGTACAGAGGATTTTTTGCACCGAAGGAAGACGGAGCGCATCCAACTTCAGTCCCAGTCAGCGCAGTAAAGCGGTGCGCGGCGCGCATGCGCACATCCCAGCCTCCAGATCAAAGCGTAGACTTGCCACTGACGAGAGTGGACACGTTCTCGAACCACGCCCCTTGTGAATCTACTTGTCTGCGATTGGTTAGGCTAATACCATAGCGCCATATACAATCAGCTGCACTTAACGCAAATAACTAAACAGCCAATCACATGGCAGAAACCCAATGCATTTAGGCATGTAGACATGGTAGAGACAACGTGCTGAAGTTGGAACCAGCATCAGAATGGGGAAGAAATGTGATTTCAGTGACTTTAAACGTGGGATGGTGAGCGCTAGACAGACTGGTTCTGATCAGACATTTCTGATCTGCTGATCCATTGGGATTTTCCCCAGGAAATGTGATTTAAGTGACTTTAAACATGGCATGGTGAGCGTTAGACAGACTGGTTCTGATCAGACATTTCTGAGCTGCTGATCTATTGGGATTTTCCCTAGGAAATGTGATTTAAGTGACTTTAAACGTGGCATGGTAAGCGTTAGACAGACTGGTTCTGATCAGACATTTCTGATCTGCTGATCCATTGGGATTTTCCCAAGGAAATGTGATTTAAGTGACTTTAAACATGGCATGGTGAGCGTTAGACAGACTGGTTCTGATAAGACATTTCTGATCTGCTGATCCATTGGGATTTTACCTAGGAAATGTGATTTAAATGACTTTAAACATGGCATGGTGAGCGCTCGACAGACTGGTTCTGATCAGACATTTCTGATCTGCTGATCTATTGGGATTTTCCCTAGGAAATGTGATTTAAGTGACTTTAAACGTGGCATGGTGAGCGCTCAACAGACTGGTTCTGATCAGACATTTCTGATCTGCTGATCTATTGGGATTTTCCCTAGGAAATGTGATTTAAGTGACTTTAAACGTGGCATGGTGAGCGCTAGACAGACTGGTTCTGATCAGACATTTCTGATCTACGGATCTATTGGGATTTTCCCTAGGAAATGTGATTTAAGTGACTTTAAACGTGGCATGGTGAGCGCTCAACAGACTGGTTCTGATCAGACATTTCTGATCTGCTGATCCATTGGGATTTTCCCTAGGAAATGTGATTTCAGTGACTTTAAACGTGGCATGGTGAGCACTCGACAGACTGGTTCTGATCAGACATTTCTGATCTGCTGATCTATTGGGATTTTCCCTAGGAAATGTGATTTCAGTGACTTTAAACGTGGCATGGTAAGCGCTAGACAGACTGGTTCTGATCAGACATTTCTGATCTACGGATCCATTGGGATTTTTCCTAGGAAATGTGATTTCAGTGACTTTAAACGTGGCATGGTGAGCGCTAGACAGACTGGTTCTGATCAGACATTTCTGATCTGCTGATCTACTTGGATTTCCGCACACAGCCATCCCTAGGATTTGCAGAGAATGGTCCGAAAAAGCGAACATATTCAGTGAGAAAGGCAGAAGTAACTCAAACAACCACTCGTTACAACCAAGGTCTGCAGAAGAGCATCTCTGAATGCTCGACACATCAAAATCTTCGCCAGCAGAAGACCACAAAGAATGCCACTCCAGTCAGCCAAGAACAGGTGACTGAGACTATAATTCGGACAGGCTCACCAAACTTGGAGAGCAAAAGATTGGAAATGCGTTGCCAGGTCGTCTCACGAGTCTCGCTTTCTGCTGCAACGTTCTGATGGTAGGGTCAGAGTTTGGCGTGCTTCAAAGCATGGATCCGTCCTGCCTTGTAGTAGCAGTTCAGGCTGGTAGTGATGATGTAATGGTGGGGGATATTTACTTGGCACGCTTTGGACCCCTTAATAGCAATTGAGCATTGTTTAAACGTTACAGCCTGACCATGTCCATCACTTTATGACCACAGTGTACCCATCTTCTACACTGCATGTCACAAAGCTCAAATCATTTCAAACTAGTTTCTTGAACATGACGGTACTTTACCACAGGACCAAGTGCTTGGTTCACGTCAGACTGACAGTTTCTGTCTGATTCATGTGGTAAATTAGACTGTACGAGCAGGAATATTTTACACCTCTTTGTGTAAGGGCAACAGTGGCAAATAGTACAGCACCTGCTCCGCCACAACTTGAGACACAACAGCGTGATTTAGTTCTTATCAGTTATGCGTCAAACAGTTTGTAAAATGTCATATGTCCTGTGTAACATTTTGATCATGAGCCCTGAGAGAAGAATTAAGCTCTAATGGTTTGTAGTCACTGAGCAAATCTTAAACAGATTTACAGAACTTGCTCATTATGTTCACTATTGTGATATAATACTTTTTTTTTTTTGCTTCACACTGTCCACAACATGTCCCTTACACAACAATTCTAGTTTGTGTTGTTACAAAAAATGCTACTGAAACAGCTTAAACGTCCTAGCTACATAGCATTCCAAACATGTTCTGCTAGGGTTAACAAGCATTAAAAGCTAGCAAGTGCCACATGTTAAATGTAAACACTGACACTGCTATTGTACAACACTGAGTACAACAGTGATGTAATTGTATGTAAGGGGTACAAAATGTCATATGTACTGTATGTCAAGTAAAGTCAGATTTATTACAATGGAGCATTGTAGCGTTGCAATTTTAGATTATCTTCTAATATCTAGGGCCAATCCCAAATTGAGCAAACCTAGGGCGACAGTGGCAAGGAAAAACTCCCTAAACATTATAAGGAAGAAACCTTGGGAGGACCAAGACTTCACAATGTTCTAAAGAACATACATTTACAGCATTTAGCAGATGCCCTTATCCAGAGCGACTTACAACTGATACAATCTTACAATCCAAGCAATTGTGGGTTAAGGGTCTTGCTCAAGGACCCAACAGTGGCAGCTTGGCAGATGTGGGATTTGAACCCTGGACCTAAGTCCCGAACCACATCTTCGACCTAACGGTCCAGAGTCCAGTACCTTAATCACTAGTCCACCACAGTCCCATATTACTGCGATACTGCCCAACATACTGTGATGTTACTACATGATTCACCTTTCTGACTTCCAGTGCCCCCGTAAATGCTCAACAGTGTTTAGGATAGATCTGCAAATTTGTGTTATGCTGATTATGTGATTTAATGTGGATTTTTAAAAATTTAATTCAGACAGCACAGTGGCTCTGTGGTTAGTGCTGTTCTCTCAGAGCTTCAGAGAGAAAGGGGTGGGGGGTTAGGGAAGGGGGGGTAGAAGCGTTTTCAACAGTGGTCTCAAAATTTTGGCTGTCACTATAAGTCTGAAACATCATAAGCCTGGAAAACTGTAGATTAAAGGTGATTTTCAAGTTAGCACCTATTTATATCTACTAGCAGATGCCCATATGACTTACAGTTGAGCTTAGTAGTTGAACATTAATGGCCTTTTTAATGGCTCCAAAGTGACTGCTTGGTGGAGTAGAGATTTGCACTCACAACTTTCCAATTAGAAGTCCCAAACCACATCTTGTAGACTGAAAAAAAACTGTTCTTTCCATTCCAACAGCTGTCAAGTGGTAGACTGGTCTCTGTGGCACTTCAGGCTTCATGTATACAATCAACACCCAATCAATCAGAACAAATAGAGATCACCACTTCAACCAGTCACCTATAGCGTTGCTATAAGGCTCTGACACACCACACACTGTCAACAATCAAACCACACCGACTGTCTGTAACCAAATCATAGTTTGTGTCAAGGGTCGCACATTCCACCCTTGATTTGGCTTCTTGCATTACGATATGATATCACTGTTGTCCCATCATTTTATTAAACACTGCCAAAGTAAGACAGAGCTTCATGGACAAGCATGCTATATACATTCTGAAGAGACCATTTGAACATATGCAGAGTGGATGGAAACACGGTTAGTCCTTCCCAAATAAACAGGTGTTAATTTGCATACGCAGTCCTACAGATGCATGTTGCTTGAGGGGCTGCTGAGTAAGCGATATAAAAATAACATTTTTCATTGCTGGTTTGAATATGAACCTGATACCAGAAAGAATGGATATTATTAATCACTTACCAGAAGCCTGTAATCAGTAACTTGCAACTGATACAATCTTACAATCGAAGTACAATCGTTGAGGTTTAAGGAACGACCGTTGTAGCTTGGCAGTTTTGAAACCTTTAGCGAGCCAGAGGTGTCATTAGACCAAATTTACTAGGGCACATGCGGCATTAAAATGCTGCCGTGCCCCACTAAAATCATCGCGGCAAAAAGTCAATTTTATCCTGCGGTGCGTCTGAAATCGCACCGTCTCACTATTTAGTGTTCTATTTAGGGTGTCGGCCATTTTGTAGGGTTCCCAGGAAAAAATGTACTGTGAATTTTCATAGTAAAACTATGAATTGCTTGACAGTTTTAATGTGAACTTTCACAGTCTGACCATGAAGTTCACAGTTCTGCTATGCAATTTTTGATGGTAATTTGGCCACTTCACGGTTTCTACTATGAAATTTTATAGTACAACTCTAAACTTGGTGGACTAAGAATGGACCATGAATTAGTTTCACAGTTGTGCTATGAATTTTTGTGTGTAATTTGACCACTTCATGGTTTTTCTACTGTCAAACTTCACAGTACATTTTTTCCTCTGGGTTTGTCCAAATTGGTCAGTGGACAAATCAATCTCCTATATTAGTACACTACTTTGTTACCCATACTGCACCGTAAATATAGTGGACAACCCATTTACACTACTTACGACTAATGTGTACCACAATGCATAGCGGTTTTCCTTTCGTTTTTACTCGCCAAAGTTGACGGATAAAAACCGAAACCTACCAGAGCGATGAATTTCGTGTACAAATATAGCTAAGTACAAAACATTATTTAATGACTATTAAACCACAAACACTTTGATAATAATGTGTGTACTGGTGAGAATAGTGCATTTAATATTTATGTATACTTTCATGGATTTAATTCGTCGGACAAATGAGTGAGGTTTACACTTGATAAGTAGCACTGTCAGCTAAATAAAACATTACTAAACTGTATTTCTCTGAAGTCTTGTGACAGCACCGGTAGGCTTGTTGATGTTTCGGTTGGTTTATGTGACGAATGGTCAAGATAATTTGTTTCCGGTGTAAGTAACTGAATTCCCTCATTTGTGTCTCTCACTGCTACCGTATAGTGCACTACACAGAACCCACTATATACTCGGCAAAGATGGGGACTGTAGTAGCCTAGCGGTGAAGGTACTGGACTCTGGACCAGAAGGTCCAGCGTTCAAATACCCCCTTGGGTCCCTTAACCCACAATTGCTTGGATTGTAATGTTGTATCAATTGTAAGTCACTCTGGATAAGGGCGTCTGTTAAATGCTGTAAATGTAAATATATATTTAGTTTTATAATATAGATTGCTGAGCAGAACTACAGGACATACCATCCAAATTCACAATAGGCATTACATTTCCCATAATGCCGTGGCAACCCTACAAATGCTCATCTTTTCAAAAGCTTGAGGAGCTTTCAGTTCGTGCCTGTTTGTTTTGGTTTTTCGCATGGATTAATAGACATTTGCAAATATTTTAAAGAAAGCCAGCCATACTGCAGCCAAGGTAATAATAGTTCGTAGCTATGTTTTGTCCACTTGTAAACATATAATCTACCAAAAGTAAGCTACATAATAGACCACTAAAGCAAAGGCATCAGTTATGTGAGCGTAAAGAAAATTAGCGCAATTACTTAAAAAAACATCTTCTTTTTCTCTTAAATCAAGTGTTAATTTGTTCCTGATTTCTACTGGAGCATGGTAATTTGGTTCATGATTAATTTGGGATTAGACATGGTTTTAAAACCATCAGTAGAGGAACATATTTGTTTGTTACTGGACTATGTAAATTTGGTCCTGGAACTGAAACGTTTGTTTGGCTCTGGAGCTAAAAACTTTGGTACAGGAACATATATATTTGATACTGTAACTGAAACCTCCCACACTGGAACATGATTTTGTTTTGTTACTGGAATTAAAAGCTTTCACTGCTGGAACATGTTTATTTAGTGTGGGAATTAAAATAATTGGTATGGAAGCATGTTTATTTGATATTGAAACATGCTAATTTGATACTCATACATGTACAGTAGTGCTTGAATTTTCTATATTTCTGCATAAATATGACCTAAAACATCATCAGATTTTCACACAAGTCCTAAAAGTAGACAAAGAGAACCCAGTTAAACATATGAGACAAAAATATTATACTTGGTCATTTATTTATTGAGGAAAAGATCCAATATTACATATTATTGAGTGGCAAAAGTATGTGAAACCTCTAGGATTAGCAGTTAATTTGAAGGTGAAATTAGAGTCAGGGTGTTTTCAGTCCAATGGGATGACAATCAGGTGTGAGTGGGCACCCTGTTTTAATTTCACAGCACATGTTGGTGGAAGTGTATCATGGCACGGGAACAAAGAAGATTTCTGAAGCGATCTGAATGATAAATCTTCTGTTCCAAAAAGGCCAGTACCTAACCACTAAAGCTACCACAGTCCCTACAGTGAGCGGTGCCATTTATTCATTGATTTATTGATTTATTTGCAATGGAATTAAAAGCCAGGTTGACAGGTAATACATTTTTGTAAGCGAATGCCAAACCTTTGCAAGGGAACTCAGTGTCATTAAGTTTTTTTTTGTTTGTTTGGGGATTTTTTTTAACCATGACCCCTTATGGGCTCCATAGAAACCCGGACCTACAGTTGAACTGGCAGACTTCCATTGCCCCATACCAGAAATTTCACTAAACTTGAACAATTCTGCAAGGAAATGTGAACACGTTCCCTATCTAGTTGTGCGAAGCTAACTGAGACATATTGTGTCTAAATAGAGTAATTGCTGTAATTAAAGTACAAGGTGTCTTTGTGAAGTATTGCATCAGAAGGAACTGAACACTGTTTGCAACACCTGTTATTGAAGTTTGTTGTTTTTTATTAATTTTGCAGCTGTTGCTTTTTGTTACCATGAATGTTGTAGGGCAAAAATGTGTAAATAAAGTCAAGAACTGTGAAAATAATTCACACCTTTCATCCGCCCAGGGTTTTTTGCAGGAGTGTTGGTGCCTAGCTGATGACATAGAGCACAAAGCAAGAACAACCCTAGACACGGGCACCAATCCATCGTAAGGTACACGTAATCAGTTAACCTAGAGCATATGTTTTGGACTGTGGGGAGGAAACCAGAAGCACCCAGAGTAAAACCAATGCGGACACTGGGAGGACATGCAGACTCCACACAGAAAGGACCAAGACCTCTCCACCTGGGGTTGAACCCAGGGCCTTCACAACTGTGAGCCGACAGTGCTACCCACCGAGCCTTGGGGCAATAAGAAACTAACTACAAAAAAATTCATTGCTACTGTATTGCATTTTCATTGCCACAGAAATACAGTAGTAGGCTTACAGTGGTTGCTTGAAAGTTTGTGAACCCTTTAGAATTTTCTATATTTTTTTGCATAAATATGACCTAAAACTTCATCAATTTTTTACACAAGCAGATAAAGAAACCTAGATAAAGAGACCCTAGATAAAACAAAATGAAGACAAAAATATTATACTTCATCATTTATTTATTGAAGAAAAATGATCCAATATTACATATTAATAGTGGCAAAAGTATGTGAACCTTTTGCTTTTCAGTATCTGGTGTGACCCCCCTGTGCAGCAATAACTGGCAGCTAAACGTTTTCCTGTAAACTGTTGATCAGTCCTGCACACCGGCTTGGAGGATTTTAGCCCCATTCCTCCGTACAGAACAGCTTCAGCTCTGGGATGTTGGTGGGTTTCCTCACATTTAGCTGCTCACTTCAGGTTCTTCCACAACATTTCCCATTGGATTAAGGTCAGGACTTTGACTTGGCCATTCCAAAAACATGAACTTTATTCTTCTTAAAATAACCATTCTTTGGTAGAACGACTTGTGTGCTTAGGGTCGTTGTCTTTCTGCATGACCCACCTTCTCTTGGGATTCAGTTCATGGACAGATGTCCTGACATTTTCCTGTAGAATTCCTCTGATATAATTCAGAATTCATTGTTCCATCATGTGATGGAAAGCCATCCAGGCCCAAGCCATGATACTACCACCACACCATGTTTCACAGATGGGATAAGGTTTTTTATGCTGGAATGCAGTTTTGTTTTTCTTTCTCCAAACAATAAAAAAGTTATATATTTTGGTCTCATCCGTCCACCAAAAAACATTCTTCCAAATAGCCTTCTGGCTTGTCCACGTGATCTTTAGCAAACTGCAGACGAGCAGCAAAAGTTCTTTTTGGAGGGCAGTGGCTTTCTCCTTGCACCCCTGCCATGCACACCATTGTTGTTCAGTGTTTTTTTGATGGTGGACTCATGAACATTAACATTAGCCAATGTGAGAGAGGCCTTCAGTTGCATACAAGTTACCCTGGGGTCCTTTGTGAGCTCACTAATTATTACACGTTCAACAATTTCACCTTCAAATTAACTGCTAATCCTAGAGGTTCACATATTTTTGCCACTCACCAATATGTAATATTGGATCATTTTCCTTAATAAATAAATGACCATGTATATTATTTTTGCCTCATTTGTTTAACTGGGTTCTCTTTATCTACTTTTAGGACTTGTGTGAAAAATTCTAAAGGGTTCTCAAACTTTCAAGCACCACTGTATATCCACATAAGCAGTAAACAGCTGATGAATGCTGTTATCTTACAACCCCAAATCAGAAAAGGTATGGAAAATGCGACATTTTTGTAACATTTTCTTTGACTTTTAAATAGCAGACAGTATGAATCCAAGATGTTTCATGTTTTGTCTGGTGAACTTCCTTTAATTTCTTAATAAACATCAATTCCTGCATTTCAAGCTTGCAATACATTTAAAAATAATGTGGGACAGTAAAGCATTTACCACTTTGTAATGCTGCCATTCCTTGACTTCCTTCCAACGCTTAAAAGACATTCTGGCACCGAGGATACCAAGTGATGAAGTGTTTCAGGTGTTATTTTATAACATTCTTCCTGCAAAACACATCTTAAGGTGTTGAACAGTATGGCGTTGTTGTAGTCGCATTTTTCATTTCTCACAGAAGTTTGTCATGCATTTGTTGACGAACTCAAGATCTTCTGCCCATATTTGCTCCTCAAAGACTCAGCCTTTTGTGGAAACTGCTTCATTAATACATTGTTATTTATTCTCAATTTTTCTGCAACGTGTTGCAGACCTGAAATGCAGGAATGGATGTGTTTTAACAAATGAAATGAAGTTGACCAGGAAAAAACCTTAAATATCCCTTGAGTTCATACTGTCTGCAACTAAATAAAAGTCAAAGTAAATGTAAGAAACACTGCAAAATAAATGTGTTGTTGTTGTTGTTTGTTTGTTTGTTTTTTTGGGGTTTTTTTGAGGGGTGGGGGTTGTGTGTATTTGCATTTTCCATACTGACTGTTTTGGGATGGTAAATCATACAGGTCAGTTTTATGCTGTTAGATCAGAGAGGGACCCGGGATGTTTAACTTGTCATGTCAGTATTTTAATTACCTTTGTAAATGCAAAATTGATGAACTAATTGTGACACAAACTGTATAACATCAACAGTCAATTTAATCATTTGCTTTCAGGGTCACTTTTGTAAAAAAAAAAAAATAATAATAATAATACGATTATAGAGACAGCTAAGATGGCTAATCAAACATATTGTACAAAAGAAAGCAGAGCTGCTCGTAATTGCATGAACTTCTATTAATTTATTTATGCAGTGCTTTTACTGATGCTGATGGTGAGTTAGAAATGATTAATTTTGCCTAAGGCATACAAAACATAATTCAATATTTTATTAACCAGTTAACTAGTAAGAACCTGTCAAACATCTACTAAATATTTACTCAAGTAACGAATCTGGCTGCTAATTGATAATTGATTAAACCTTGCGTAATCTATAATGACTTTTGATCATTGAAATAAGATATTTTGAGGCAGCAGGTGTTTACAGTTTCTTTACCAGGTTTGCTTTTGCTCTGTAAAAACTTTTAACAAGCATCTGACACTGAGTGATCACAACCATGTAAGATTAAAGATGGGTGTGGCTTTGAGAGCAGACATAAGATGTTGACTAAGCTGTTTTCGTGGGAAAATCAAAGGGAAATTAGGCAAACGCGCTAGAGAAGATGAAAGATCAAGTGGAAGACTGCAAGGCAATTAAAAACTTGCTCAACAGCAATAAATGTCATGACTGCAGTACTGGGGAAAAGTGTGCTTAATAACATTTGAAAAAAGCTACTAAAAATCTTCTACATAAAGAAAGAGGGTCCACTGGAAAAACAACTTAAAGATTTTACTGTAATGTGGGGGCACCCCTGGTCTGCATCATACAGTGGGGCAAAAAAGTATTTAGTCAGCCACTGATTGTGCAAGTTCTCCTACTTAGAAAGATGAGAGAGGTTTGTCATTTTCATCATAGGTACACTTCAACTATGAGAAAATGAGAAAAAAAAATCCAGGAAATCACACTGAAGGATTTTTAAAGAATTTAATTGTAAATCATGGTGGAAAATAAGTATTTGGTCACCCACAAAACAAACAAGATTTCTGGCTCTCACAGACCTGTAACTTCTTCTTTAAGAAGCTCTTCTGTCCTCCTCTCGTTACCTGTATTAATGGCACCCTGTTGGACCTCGTTATCTGTATAAAAGACACCTGTCCACAGCCTCAAACAGTCAGACTCCAAACTCAACCATGGCCAAGACCCAAAGAGCTGCCGAAGGACACCAGGAAGAAAAATTGTAGACCTGCATCAGGCTGGGAAGAGTGAATCTACCAATAGGCAAGCAGGTTGGTGTGAATAAATCAACTGTGGGAGCAATTGTAAGAAAATGGAAGACATACAAGACCATTGATAATCTCCCTCGATCTGGGAGATCAAAATGATCATCAGAACAGTGAGCAAAAAATCCCAGAACTACACGGAGGGACCTGATGAATGACCTGCAGAGAGCTGGGACCAAAGTAACAAAGGCTACCATCAGTAACGCCGAGAGGGACTCAGATCCTGCAGTACCAGGCGTGTCCCCCTGCTTATATCATGTGGTCAGATGAAACCAAAATAGAACTTTTTGGTAAAAAAAACTCAACTCGCCGTGTTTTTGGAGGAAGAAGAAGAATGCTCCTGAGCTGCAATCCCAAGAACACCATACCTACTGTGAAGCATGGGGGTGAAAACCTCATGCTTTGGGGCTGTTTTTCTGCAGAGGGGACAGGACGACTGATCCGTGTAAGGGGGAAGAATGAACGGGGCCCATGTATCGTGAGATTTTAAGCCAAAACCCTCCTTCCATCAGTGAGAGCATTGAAGATGGAACGTGGCTGGGTCTTCCAGCATGACAATGATCCCAAACCACACCGCTCGGGCAACGAAGGAGTGGCTCCGTAAAAAGCATTTCAAGGTCCTGCAGTGGTCTAGCCAGTCTCCAGACCTCAACCCCATAGGAAAATTGTGGAGGGAGTTGAAAGTCCAAAAAATTAAAAAAAAAAACAGCTACAGTGTGTGCAAACCTGGTGAAGACTACAGGAAACGTTTGACCTCTGTCATTGCCAAACAAAGGTTATGTTACAAAGTATTGAGTTGAACTTTTGTTATTGACCAAATACTTATTTTCCACCATAATTTACAATTAAATTCTTTAAAAATCCTACAATGTGATTTCCTGGATTTTTTTTTCTCATTTTGTCTCTCATAGTTGAAGTGTACCTATGATGGAAATTACAGACCTCTCTCATCAAATACTTTTTTGCCCCACTTGTATGTGTAGGAGCAAACGAGCCACCGATCCACATCAGATGGCAACAAATTGCATACAAATATACAATTAAAACATACTGCAATAAATTAAACTCGACATACCAATCCATCTATGAAAATAGGTTTCAACATATGTACGAGGCGACAATCAACTTCATACAGCCATTAGGAATCTGCATAAAGGACGATTTGAAAGACCTAAAAATAAACATGTATGCACTTGCAAAATCTCAAGAACCGCTCCCCCCCATGGAACCATCGAAAACCCACGGTTATTCTGTCACTCGCAGATAACAGGAAAAAAGGAACGGAACCAATGGAATATCAAGGAAAATTCCTCGAATTAAGAGAAAAGCATCACAACCATAGAACAATATATACAGATGGATCCGAATCAGAATCACTTGTCACAGCAGCATTTTCTTTACTGCAGCACACAACTACAGCATTCGTCTCATCACATTTTGTTCCATTTTCACAGCCGAAGCCTATTCGATATTAATAGCTCTAGAACACATTCAGAAAGAGAAACACAAAGATTTTCTAATATGCAGTGACTCCGAGTCTTGCCTACAGGCCCTGGACTCCGTGGACACAAACAACCCAATCATGACTAAAATTTTGATCAAAGACAAGGAACTGAACGAAATACAACACAATCTAAATTATTGTTGGATACCAGGACACTGTGGAATACAGGGAAACAAGAGTGGATAACTCAATCGCCAGATCGGCCAGAAGTCAGGACATAACCACTCTCCCGATTCCAGCCACAGATACCTTCCCAATAATAAAAGCCTTCACAAACACAATTGCAAAATAAATGGGACAACCAAAGCAACAACAAGCTCCAAGAAATCAAACCTAACATAAAACAGATAGGTTACAAGATGGAGAACCGCCATCACCAAGTTATCCATGCAAGGTTACGCATAGGACACTCCCAACTGATGCACAAACACCTACTTACAGGAGAACCCCCTATCTGCCAGAACTGCAATGTAACTCTGACAGTTAAACACATGCTGATTGAATGCCCTGCCCTGCAAGCAACAAAGTCAGCAATACTTTCGCACAGACAACATCAAAGACCTCGTCGATAAGACCCCACCAGGGAAAATACATAATTAATTAACACACAAACTAGTACACCTTTCGTAGTAAAGGAAAATGGTGGCACTACCAAGATGCACCCTGTCCTCTGAAAACATTGTCACCATTATATTAACCATATAATGCAAATAGAGGATCAAAACCATGCAAATAGATGAGTAAATTACTCCAATACAGAACGCAATGTCATATCCTATAACCTGAATATTCACCTCTGCACCTGCAAAATTCCCAGACCGAACCATATGGCTCAAATAGGTATGTGAGCCACAATTCCCCAGTGTCATTACTCTCTCTGTGTCTTTGTGGGTTTTTTAAAGGAGAATTATTCCATACAGCTGTAAATACAAGTCCCTGCAACTGCATCTGTTATTTCCAAGCTCCCTTTGTATACATACAGTATATGACCAAAAGTAAGTAGACAGCACTTCTAAATACTGATATTGCAAAAAGTGCTAAAGTGTTCTCATAATATGAGGCATACAGACATGAAGTGTCCAAAGATATACAGTGGTAGTCGGAAGGGTTGTAGTGAATACCTCAGTGACTCTCAACCCTTCAACATCCACCTCCAGTAAGACAGTTCAACATTCTGCTCTGCCCTTAAACATAAAATCAATTATGCTGTCCTTTGTTGCCCGTTAAGCACGGATGGCAGAGCCTGAGTTTCACTGGTGTAACCAGTATTTAAATGCCATAAACCTAACTTCTCATAACTGGTCCATAAGCACAGTATATACACACACGAGCCATGCTCAACAGTTGCCATGGTAGAGCGAAGCTGAAGTATCTATCTATCTACAGTGGTGCTTGAAAGTTTGTGAACCCTTTAGAATATGTCCTAAAACATCATCAGATTTTCACACAAGTCCTAAAAGTAGATAAAGAGAACCCAGTTAAACAAATTACACAAAAATATTATACTTGCTCGTTTATTTATTGAGGAAAATGATTCAATATTACATATGTGAGTGGCAAAAGTATGTGAACCTTTGCTTTCAGTATCTGGTGTGACCCCCCCGTGCAGCAATAACTGCAACTAAATGTTCCCTGTAACTGTTGATCAGTCCTGCAACACCGGCTTGGAGGAATTTTAGACCATTCCTCCGTACAGAAACAGCTTCAGCTCTGGGATGTTGGTGGGTTTCCTCACATTAGCTGCTCACTTCAGGTCCTTCCAACAACATTTCGATTGGGATGTAAGGTGCAGGACTTTGACTTGGCCACTACTGTCCAAAACTTTATTCTTCTTTAACCATTCTTTGGTAGAACGACTTGGTGTGCTTAGGGTCGTTGTCCTTTCTGCATGACCCACCCTCTCCTGAGATTCAGTTCATGGACAAGATTGTTTGCGTGATATTTTCCTTTAGAATTCTCTGATATAATTCAGAATTCATTGTTACATCATCAATGATGGCAAAAGCCGTCCTGGTCCCAGATGCAGCAAAAAACAGGCTCAAACCATGGATACTACCAACACCATGGTTTCACAGATTGGATAGTGGTTCTTATGCTGGAATGCAGTGTTTTCCTTTCTCCCCAAACATAACGCTTTTCTTTTTAATCCAAAAAGTTCTATATTGGTCTCATCTGTCCACACAAAACATTCTTCCAATAGCCTTCTGGCTTGTACCACGTGATCTCTAGCAAACTGCAGAATGAGCAGCAATGTTCTTTTTGGAGAGCAGTGGCTTTCTCCCCTTGACAACCCTGCCATGCACACCATTGTTGTTCAGTGTTCTTCTTTCTTCTGAATGGTTAACATTAGCTAGTGTGAGAGAGGCCCTTCCGTTTTCTTAGAAGTTACCCCTGGGGTCCTTTTTGTGACCTCACCAACTATTTACACGCTTTGCTCTTAGAGTGATCTTTGTTGGTCGACCACTCCTGGGGAGGGTAACAAGGGTCTTGAATTTCCTCCATTTGTACACATCCTGTCTGAACTGTAGATTGGTGGAGTCCAAAATTCTTTAGAGAAAATTTTGTAACCTTTTCCAGCCTGATGAGATCATAGCAGCTCTTTTTTCTGAGATCCTCAGAAATCTCCTTTGTTCGTGCCATGGATACACTTCCACAAAAACGTGTTGTGTTAAGAGCAGGACTTTGATAGATCCCTGTTCTTTAAATAAAAACAGGGTGCCCCACTCACACTTGATGTCATCCCGGTGATTGAAAACACCTGACTCTAATTTCACCTTCAAATTAACTGCTAATCCTGGAGGTTCACATACTTTTGCCACTCACTAATATGTAATATTGGATAGGTTTCCTCAATAAATAAATTACCAAATATAATAGCTTTGTCTCATTTGTTTAACTGGGTTCTCTTTATCTACTTTTATGACTTGGGTGAAATTTTGATGATGTTTTAGGTCATATTTTTGCAGAAATATAGAAAATTCTACCACTGCACCACTGTATCTGCCTATCTAGATATGCATGTATATGCATTCATATTCATATTCATACATATTCATACACATGAATGCACACATACAAAATTGTTTTATACATATATGTATTTGTTTTGTCCTTTCATTACCTTTATTGCATGTACTACGAAGTCAAGGTAATTAGTAGACACTGTGTATAGGTTGTGTTTTAGTATAAAGTTTCCAATTTACTGTGTTTTAGTAGAAACTGCACATATGCAGGTCTAACTCTCGACTCTAACACTCCAGAGATTGAAAAGAAAGAAACCTTGGGAGGACCAAGACTCAAAAAGGGACCCCATCCTGCTTGGACATCTTAGATGTTTTATTTAAGAATTAACCAAGTTATCTAATTAAAATGAAATATTATGAAGAGTATAATAAAATTGAGAATATAAAAGCCTATAGCGTATAAGCCAATAGTGAAGAGATATATCCACAGAATAAAGTAAAAATATGCATATCGGCATTATTTAGTCCAGTACCCAGAGTGACTGCATGATCTTGTGTCCTTGGCGGAAAGGTCTTGGTGGCATGGCATGCTCATTCGACTGGAGGAGGGAGAGAGTTACTGCCCTCTGTGGTCTCAGTACAGCGGGGCTGGAGCTGATGATGGCATTACCAAGACAATAGGTGCTAAACGCTTCACGGGGGGTACAGTGAGTGGGCTTTTTACCTGATGAGACAATTCAACACTTTTTAGTGTTAAGACCCCCGGAAATTGTGTTAACTTGTGGAACAGAGGTACAATTTGTCATTGTTAAATGAGGTTAGATGAGAAAAGGCCTACCCAGTGACCAGCATTCCTACACGAATCAATGTAGTTTGATAACTGTATCAAGGAGAAAGGAGGTGTACCTACAGTAATAAAGTGATCATTGAGTGTATATGCACCATTTTGTTTGGCTGAATGATGTGAGAGCCACAAAAAACGTTTTTTGTATTCATTTTCACTGGATCAACACTTCCTCCTAGAGAATATGATACTAACCAACAAAAAGAAACGTGGTGGCACCCAAGGACTACTCCATGCATCACACAGACCCAGCCAAAACCCCAAGGAGTGCTGAAAGTCGGGAGCCCTCTTACACGGTATAAATTATGGAAAGCAGACACAAATTGGAACCAACAAAAAGTGCATTCCAAACTTTTGATGCCAGCAAACCCACAACTGGACATCTTCAGTCTGGAACCACTGAAGGTAACCTTGAGACTGCAAAAGAAAAGTCAACTCACTAGAGGTGGGATACAACCTGGACAACATGCTGGACAATCCAATTTCATATCTCGTATTTGAGTGATAAATGTGCAGCAGTGGGAAGTTCTGTGTGATGCCCATAGAGCAGGGTTTCCTGCAAGTCCAAATGAATGCTAAGACATCCCAAGATGGGATCATATGGGCATATTTGTTGGTTATGATGTGTTTCTCAGGTGTTTCCACTTCACCAGGTGTTCACAAGTCTCACCATTCCTCGGGTGGGGTTTGTGTCTGTTTGACACATGGTGCAGGCTAGGGGTGCCCTTACAGAACACAAAGCTGCATTAATATACTGTTGATGTCAATAGAATTGTTAATATACATGAAAAAATTAACTATGATTCATATTGGAACAGACTATTTGTCATCTCAGCTTTGTGCATGGCAGTGTATGTTCAGTTTTAGAAGGAACAGTTCCTCAACAGTTCGGATGGTTGACATTTCTAGTTAGAACCATTTGTAAAGGTTATTTGTCATTCCAGTACGTTCTTTGTGCATCAAAATGACATTTAAATCAGTTCTATTTGTAAATGGTCTGTTCAGGCTTTTCCCTAGGTGGCGAACTGAGCTCTAGAACCCATCTAGGATGGGTGTATTTAAGATGCAGTGAACCCTTCGCAGCAGTTTTACCTTGAACCATTAACAATTCATAGATCTGCAGTATCTGGGAGTGTAAGACAGATCTGCCTTACATATGAGAAACATTGAATTGTAATACATTAATCAAACATGGCAGGGACCTGGGTTTGAGTCCCAGCAGTGAATTCCAGCCATGGCAGTCATCACATGCAGACATGACTGACAACAGTGCTGTGCAAAATCCTAGGCCACCATTAGATTAGATATACCATTGTTTTAGTAATAGCTTAATGGCCATATATAATTATTTCTCAGTCGCTTTATTAGAATACAACCAGAAAATGCAGGGAATTTGTATGCATTATTAAATGAAAAACAATCAGAAAAAGCTAGGTGACAGTGGCAAGTATTTAGTGTGACCTCCCCTTATACTTGAGCAGTATCAGTATCTGGTAGCTTAGTCGTAATGCCAAGTTGACCCTTCTACAGTCTGAAGAAGTTTGATCAGGAATGGTCTTTTTGGAAGGGTAGCAGGCAAGAAATCACTTTTTTTCAGAAGTGGAACAGGGTGAAAAGGCTAAGATCTGCTGAAGCTCACAAAGATTGGAATGAAGATCAGTGGAAAAGTGTATTAGTGACGAATTCAAGTTAGAAATGTCCAATCGTCGACAATATGATGTTATACACTCACTGACAAAACAATAATAAAAAAAAAACTCACCAAGAAGGAGTTGTAGGAATTAAATGAAACTTTATATGTGTAAATGTAATGATGCTATATACAAGTGACTACAATATTAGAGGGATAGCAAAGGTTTACTGGGGAGAACTGTACAACTGAATGAAGGCTCTAGTTACCCTGTTAGGCCACCTCTAGTCTGGATACAAGATGAGATATGGTGTGTATTGGAGGAAAACAGGTTCTGTATGGTATCCTGTGGCACATTTCCTCACAGATGTTGTAGCTGGGCCTGTAGATCCTCATCCATCACACTAACAGTCGGGGCAGTGTGTCACTCCACAGCAAAGGCGAGATTGATGGCACTAGCCACGAGGTCTCCATACTCGAACACAGCCATAGTCGGATCCCAAACAGAACCTGGATTCGTTGCTAAAGATGTCCAAGTTTCTACAGGCAATTTGTCTAAATGACTGTCCTGCTTATCTTCAACCACTGATGCACCCCCTTCTCAAAGTCTGTCAACTATGCAAAATGTCTATGAGTGCATCATAGAGGAATGTCTAGCAGTCGACGATCTCTTACCAAGAGGTACACTATCCAAAAGTAGCCACTGAGTATTGTAGGGCAGATGGAAGCACTTTTACGCCCTCTTGTGGCAAGACCCAGTGTCTAATCAGACCACACCTGTAATCATATACATATCTGGCTGAGACATAACTCCATCCATAATGCGTTTTGAAGCAATTTGAAGCAATTTCTGTCTGGGGTGCTTTATTTTTTATTTGTTACTGAGTATATATGATCATTATACAGTAGTGCTTGAAATTTTGTGAACCCTTTAGAATTTTTTATTTTTCTGCATAAATATGACCTAAAACAAAATCAGATTTACTAAGGGAAATGATCCAATATTATATATTACTGAGTGGCAAAAGTATGTGAACCTTTGCTTTCAGTATCTGGTATGACCTCCTCGTGCAGCAATAACTGCAACTAAACGTTTACTGTAACTGTTGGCAAGCCGTCCTACCCAGATGCAGCAAAACAGGCCCAAACCATGATACTACCACCACCATGCTTCACAGATGGGATAAGGTTCTTATGCTGGAATGCAGTGTTTTCCTTTCTCCAAACATAACGCCTTTCTTTTAATCCAAAAAGTCCTATTTTGGTTTCATCCACCCACAAAACATTCTTCCAATAGCCTTCTGGCTTGTCCATGGGGGTCTTTAGCAAACTGCAGATGAGCAGCAATGTTCTTTTTGGAGAGCAGTTGCTTTCTCTTTGTAACCCTGCCATGCACACCATTGTTGTTCAATGTTCTTCTGATGGTGGACTCATGAACATTAACATTAGCCAATGTGAGAGAGGTTTTCAGTTGCTTAGAAGTTACCCTGGGGTCCTTTGTGACCTCGCCAACTATTACACACCTTGCTCTTGGAGTGATCTTTGTTGGTCGACCACTCCTGGGGAGGGTAACAATGTTCTTGAATTTCCTCCATTTGGACACAATCTGTCTGACTGTGGATTGGTGGAGTCCAAACTCTTTAGAGATGGTTTTGTAACCTTTTCCAGCCTGATGAGCATCAACAACTCTTTTTCCGAGGTCCTCAGAAATCTCCTTTGTTCGTGCCATGACACACTTCCACACCAAACATGTGGTTTGTGAAGAGCAGACTTTGATAGATCCCCCTGTGCTTTTAAATAAAAAACAGGGTTGCCCACTCACAACTGATTGTCCATCTCATTGATTGAAAAACACCCGACTAATTTCACTTCCAAATTAACTGCTAATCCTCGAGGTTAATCTTTTTCCCACTCACTGATATGCATATTGGATCCCTTTTCCTCATAAATAATGACCAAGCATAATATTTTTTTTTTGTCTCATTTGTTTAACTGGGTTTCTCTTTATCTACTTTAAAGGACTTGGTGTGAAAATTCTGATAAATGTTTTAGGTCACATTTATGCAGAAATATAGAAAATTCTAAAGGGTTCACAAACTTTCAAGCACCACTGTAGCTTGGAGTATCATCCCCCACTGCTGCAAAAGTGACCCCTGCCAGCCACGCATTGCACCCTGTGTTTTCCAGGACAGGAGTTAGTACCCTTGTGACCCTACCCAGGACAAGCCGGGATAAGACATAAACAAAAAATATATAGTCCAAATCTAGATCGTGATGTGTTGCATCATTACCTGAATATGCAACCTCTATTAAGTAAGCACTTCACAAACTGAATCCTGTAGCAAAACTGGGACATGTGCGAAACTAGGATGGAGAAGCTGCTGAACAACTTCAGCTTGCATTTCATTAAATGTCTTTGGCTTAGCTTTGTTATAAAAGGGTTTCAAAGTCGGTTCAACGTTACATCAATTAGGGCTGCAAATGATATTTTCGAATTTTACACTCCCACCGAACACTAAGAGATCCGAGCGTGTTGTTGGTCCACCTTAGTTGAGCTCTAGCAGATAGATGGAAACGAGGGGCAAGGACCTGATCACAATCCCATACGGACGGCAGAATAAGAGAGGAGCAGCAACACATGCTTGTCAAGCTGTCACACGGGCCTGTGCGCCATCAGACCTCAGCAATCAGAGCGAGAGCGCGAGCGAGAGTGGAAAAGAACCAGCACAAGATCAAAGAGCGAGTCAGAGCCAGAGCTGAGGCGAAGATATTCTTCTGCAGTAGTTGAAGCACACACTGGAGACACTCAGTCCATGTCCCTGTAGAGATAAAACACACAAAGACACAAACAGGAGATGAGCAAAGATTACGTCTCTCAGAGCGAGCGCCACTCGTTGCCTGCGCCGTGACGTCAGTGATTAATGTTTGATGAAAATCGTTTGTTCCCGGTGTGAAATCCTGCTCGATAGTGTGCTGAGATAGAGTGCACTGCCTCTTATTTCTGCTGTCGTGCCGTTTTATTCAAGCAGGAACAAACCTCAAACAACTGCATACGAGCATGTGCAAGCATAATAAAACACAGCGACTGTGGATCCCTTTGTGGGCTGCCCTTCGAGCGCATACTCAAAATCTACTAGCACTGTTCCTGGTTTGTTCATCTGTACAGGGAAGTCACTACAGATTTATGAATGGGGGGGATGGGGTCTAGAGGTAAGCCCATAGAACGATTAAAAGCCCCTAAAACGATTTTAAAAAATGACCCATGTGTCCCGCAATATGAAAGTAGCATAAAATCTGGAGAATTTGCCTCATAGCAGCAAATTTCTTTGAAGAGACATGTCATTCAAAGTTTATATTAGGTACAGATTTTATACAAATTTGTCCATCTACTAACAAGAGGTACAGATCAAGCAATGATACAGGCAATGTTATTTGCAGTAGCAGGTCCTAAATAGACTAGTACAAATAAATGTGCATCTGGTCAATAGCTGCATTCATGTTTATTACCCTGGATGACTGAATTTTTAGGACATTTGACAGCATAAATTAATTTCTCAATTTATGTTGTATTAATTTTCACACAAGCAAATATTAGCAAATAAAAGTTCACTACATTCCCAGGCAGAGGGCAAAGGGCTAAAACCCTAACAAAAAGGAATAAACCAAGAAGTGTCAGTACCAGCCAAAATGTGGCTTTTTAAATCTAATTGTGTTAGCATACTTTTCTTAAATCCAGCTTTCAATATGAAAAAACAATTTCTAGATATATTTAAATTCATTTTTTGCATTCCCTACCTTTACTAACAGACATTTTTATCAAAACACCAATTAAACTTATTCAAATGGTTTATTTAAACTGTAAAAAATCCTTTCACCTATATCTGTCTACAAGTAGAAAAATTATATTGAGTAAACTAATACTATCAATCAGTATGATCAACTATTAACTTATTATAATCAGGTATCTACAGTCGTATGAAAAAGTTTGGGCACCTGTCACGCCGTGAGGCGATGGAGAAGCGAGACGAACGCAGGTACAGGCACCCCTGATAATTTTCATGATTTTTCTTTATAAATCATTGGTTGTCCAGCTCAGCAATTTCAGGTAAATATATCATATAGCAGATGAACACCGTGATATTTGAGAAGTGAAATTAAGTTTATAGGTTTTACAGAAAGTGTGCAGTAATTATTCAAACAAAATTAGGCAGGTGCATAAATTTGGGCACCCTTGTCATTTGAATACTTTTAGCACTAATTAATTGGAACACAAAATTGTTTTGTAAGCTTCATTGACCCTTGATCTACATACAACAAGTGAATCCAACTATGAGAAGTGTTAAGGTGGCCAATTGGAAGTTTTTAGTTTTACTCCTCTTTGCATCTTCTCTGAAGAGTGGCAAACATGGGAGCCCTCAAAACAACTCTCAAATGGCCTGAAAACAAAGGTTGTTTCAACATCATCAAATGGTTCCAGGGAAAGGGAAAAGCTCTCTAGAGATTTCCATTTCAGCTGTCCAGTTTTTCCACTGTGAGGAACATAGTGAGGCAATGGAAGACCACAGGCACAGTTCTAGTTTAGGAACTCCCGAAGTGGCCAGACCAAAGAAAAATCGTAATCTCAGATAGGCCAGAGGTCCAAGGATGGGTGAGAACAGTCAATAGTCAAGCCACAGACCACCTCCCAAAGACCTACAACCTCATCTTGCTGCAAGATGGTGTCACTGTTCATCGTTCAACACTATCACCGCGCACTTTGCACAAGGAGAGGCCTGTTATGGGAGAGTAATGCAGAAGAAGCCTTTCTTCAGAACACGGCCCCCCCCACGCCACAAAACCAGAGTCACTTGAGGTGTGCTATACAAGCACATTTGGACAATCCAGCTTCAATTTTGGAATAAAAGTGCTGTGTAACTGATGAAACTAAAATGGAGTTATTTGGACATAAACAAGGAGCGGAAAAAGAGAACACAGCATCCCAAGACAAACACTTGCTACCCACAGTAAAATTTTTGGTGGCGGTTCCATCATGCTGCTTGGACCCTGTTGTGGCCAGTAGCCAGGTACTAGGAATCTTGTTTTAAAGTTGAGGGTCGCATGGATTTCAAGCCGATAATATCCTCCAGAATTCTTGAGAACAATGTTCAGGAAAATCAAGTGACAAAGTTGCACCGAGGCCAACGACCCCAACCCTGCTCAAAGTCTACTAAGGCATTCATGCAGAGGAACCAGTACAACGTTCTGGAATGGCCCCATCTCAGTCCCCAGACATGAATATTACTGAAAATGTGGGCTGTGTCCATGCTCGGAAACCATCAAACCTGACTGAACTGGAGATGTTTCTTCTAAAGAAGAATGGTCCAAAAGCACCTTCAACCAGAATCCAGACTGGAAGGCTGTAGGAAGCGTTTAGCGGCTGTTATTTCTACAAAAGGAGGATCTACTAAATTATGATGTCCATTTTTTCTGTTGGGGTGCCCAAATTTATGCACCTGCCTAATTTTGTTTGAATAATTACTGCACACTTTCTGTAAATCCTATAAACTTCATTTCACTTCTCAAATATCACTGTGTTCATCTGCTATATGATATATTTAACTCAAGTTGCTGATCTGAACAACCAATGATTTATAAACTAAAATCATGAAAATTATCAGGGGTGCCCAAACTTTTTCATACCACTGTATAAAATATACAGTCTTCAAATCAAGAGAGATCTAAGTCTGCCCTAAATACTGCAATGCTTAAATTAAACTCCTAAACTGGCATTTTCAGCTTTAAATTCATCACTCATCAGGTTTCCTCTGCAACATAATGAAATATCCACTAGTCCATCAATAAGTTTTCATTTTGGTTAATACATTTTTGTAACAGACATTCAAATAACGTATTTTCTTTACACCCAGTCACACAGACATCTTGTTGCGTAATAACACAGTGCAGAGCGATAGCTCTCTCACAGAACAAAACATTCAGCATTCAAAGTTTCAGTAACGTTATGGGGCAGCAGCGCCTCCCCCAGGTCCTAGTGCCTCAAATTTAATTACAATTTGAATACATAGATAGATAGCACAACTGAATAATAAATAAGAAAAACTATTGAATGCAAATAGTTTTGGGAGGGTGGCTACAGAATAATTTGGAACAATTAAACAACAACAATTAAAACAGGTTTCCATGCATCTGTATCTCTATCCACAGTCACAGCGCTGAACCGACACTTTCACCCACAATCAGTTTCCAGTTAAGCTGAGTAATGGAAGGTTAATGCTATTTATACTCACAACATTCTGATTAGAAGACCAGAGCCTTAATCACTGAGCCATATTTGGCCTCTATCCATAAGTAGCATAGTGCTTGAAAGTTTGTGAACCCTGTAGAAGTTTTTCATATTTTCTAAATAAATATGACTAAAACATCATCAGATTTTCACACAATGCCTAAAAGTAGATAAAGTGAACTCAATTAAAGAATGAAACAAAAATATTACACTTGGTCATTTATTTGTAGAGGAAAATGATTCAATAATACATTGATCCAAAATGATACAATATTACATATCTGTGAGTAAATTCCTCACAGAAATTCCTGAGGAGTGGAAAGGGTACAAAACCATCTTGAAAGCGTATTGACTTCAGCAATAAACATTCAGACAGCTTGTGTGCAAATGGAAGAAATTCAAGTCAACCGTTTCCCTTCCCAGGCATGGTCAACCACTCCAAGAATCACTCCAAGAGCAAGGCATGTTATAGTCTGTGAGATCACAAAGGATCCCAGGGTAACTTCTAAGAAACCAAAGGCCTCTCTCACATTGGCTAATGTTAATGTTCAGGAGTCCACGATCAGAAGAACACTGAACAGCTATGGTGTGTATGGTAGGGTTGTAAGGAGAAAGCCACTGCTCTCCAAAAAGGACATCACTGCCCAAAATAGCACTTTCTGGTTTAGAAAAGAGTTAGTCTGGAGAAAGAATAACGCTGCATTCCAGCTTAAGAACCTCATCCTCTTTATGAAACTTGGTGGTGGTGGTGGCGGTATTATCATGGACTGGTGGCACTGTTTTGCTGCATCTGGACCAGGATAGCTTGCCATCATTGTTGGAACAACAGGATGCTTTGCTTTTCTAGTGTGTAATAGAGTTGTAAAGGAGTTGACTCAAAATGTACAAGTGTTAAGTGTATTTTTTCAAACACCCTTTTCTTTTGCTTTGGTTGCCTAACATGATTGGTGCAGTTATTGAGATTATGAGGTAAGGAAGAAATTACCTTTAGAGTAAACCTTTAGAACCAGCATTTCTTCCTACATTGGATTGACAAATACTTTCACAGGCATAACTAGTGGTGATTGCTTAAATGATAGCATGGCTGCTTTGCTGATAACAGAAAATGGATGAGCATTGCTCCTTTATTCATGCAATAACTGGTCTATTATGGCACATAACAGAACTGTAATATGCAGTAATTTTTCTATTCTGGCTCGGCCTGCATATCACCACATGATTTTCCCATTTGGCTGACTTGTTAGCGAAGCTAAATAGTTCAGCGCTGTGATCTGTGAAAATGAAATCCAGCATGCCTGAGGAACAAGTTTACAGATGAGCCGGTCCTCACATGCAGGGATTGGCTCGGATCCCATAATCACTCATTAGATACTCTCAGTTGCTCATCGCTTCTCAGACCTACTTCCTGATATGTGAATGGGAAGCGCAGATGTACAAACCTGGATTTCTCCATGGTGTCCTTGCTGAGGTAGACGTACCAGTAGATGATGTTAAAGAGGGCGAAGGCGAGAGGGAAGAGCATGCGGGCGTACTGGTCGATAGGACTGGGACCAGCCAGTGCCATGTTGGGTGGGATGGCCGAGCCCTGCTGCAGGAAGATTGGCAAACGCATTTTCGGCGCCTCTGAGATGGAGCTCGTCCTCTTCCTTTGCCGTCCCATGCTGCCATCAGACACCGTCTAGAGAAGAAACATTGGGACGTTAAGAGAGCCAAAGATGAAGGTGGTGTAAACTAGGAAGATTACATATAGGTGAGGTTTAGTAACCATTTGCTCTCAGTGTACCTATGAAACTCATCAAAGCTACATAATTGGACCTTAAGGACGACTATTATACTTTTGGGGGTACGTTTTCATTGTTTGTGTCTGGTAAAACAAAAAATATCTCCACAGTAGCGTTTTATTTCACAGTATGCAGCTTTTATGCATTAAACCTGAACAAGTTGAAACACCACTACATGCCTGCCTTTACTATACACTCTGGAGATACTGGTACTGGAGAGAGTGGCCAATTAGCTGAGTCACACCTGCCATATGCATCCACAAAGCTGACTTACATTGTCTTGTTCAAAAATGCATGGACATCCCTGGGTCTGCAATTAAGGCTTGTGCCCTTGCACTGTCTTGAAAGCAACTTATGTTGCTCTAAAATCTCAGTGTACTTTCTGCATTAATGCTGCCATCACAGAAGTGTAAATGACCTTTGCCAAGGGCACTGACCCAACCCCATACCATGACAGAGCCTGGCTTTTGGACTTGTTTCTGATAACAGTCTGGATGGTCCTTTCTGTCTTTGGTCCGGAGCACAGAACAACCATTTCTTCCAAAAAAAGATCTGGAATACTGATTGGTCTGACCACAGTACACATCTCCAATGTGTGATGTTGCATCCCAGACGTCTCTGAGCACAGAGAAGTTGATGCTGCTTCTGGATATGGTTAACATAAATCTTTTTTAATTTTTTTATTTTGCACAATAAAGTGAATTTAAGTGAAATATGTGAATCTAACTCTGTATTGTTGTGCTTGATAAAGGTTTGATCCCTTGCCCATGTGGCCATCAGTTATTGATAAATGACATTTCTTGATGCAGTGCTGTCTGAGGGATAGGAGATCATGGGTCTGCAATTAAGGCTTGTGCCCTTGCACTTTATGCACTGAAGTTCCTTCAGATTCCTTGAATCATTTATATTTATATTATATATTTAGATTTACAGCATTTAGCAGACGCCCTTATCCAGAGCGACTTACAATTGATACAGTCTTACAATCCAAGCAATTGTGGGTTAAGGGCCTTGCTCAAGGACCCAACAGTGGTAGCTTGGCAGAGGTGGGACTTGAACTCTAGACCTTGTGGTCCATAGTCCAGTACCTTGTCCACTAGGCTACCACAGTCCACATGTAGAGTCTGCATTGTAGAGTGAGAAATATGCAAATCCCTTCAAATCTTTTTTTGAGGAACATTTTGTTTTTAAAAAAATCATTTTCTCATGCATTTGCTGACAAACTGGAGCTCCTCTGGCCATCCTTGCTCCTCAAAGACTCAGCCTTTTGTGGATACTGCTATTTGTACCAAGTCAAGATTATAATCACCTGTTTGAAATCACATCTCATCATAATATTTTAATCTAATTATTAGCCCTAAATTGCCACCACCCCAACTTATATTGGAATGTGTTACAGGCCTGAAATGCAGGAATGGATGTTTACTAACAAATGAAATGAAGTAGACCAAACAAAAAGTTTGGGATTGTAATATATCAAATTATTCCCTGCTTTAGTTCTTGCAAGTTGGACAATTAGCACATAAGCTATTGGCATGCACTAGCTAATTATATCTATTGTTATTAATAAATAAACATTAAGACATTTCAAGAGTCATATGTCTTGCTCTGTCACTGGTTTATATGTCTTTTTGTTATGAAATTTGCCAGGTGTAAGTGTTTCTAGCAGTACAGACAAGCATTCTAAAGCATACTAATGACATCATGCTAATGATATAGCATCACATTGCCCAGCCCTAATTAAAAGAGCTGTTGCCAAAGCCTGATTTTAAGTACCTTTTATAGAATTCCTCAAAACGGAACAAATATGCACTGTGTATAAAATGTTTAACTTTAATCTTCTGTTCTGCTCAAATGACCTGATTAAATTCTTCCTCGAGTGGAACAACACTAAATATGATTTCCCAACATGTACTGCTCACCTATTGAAACCTCATTATAAAAATGACATTTATATTAGAGATGATCAGGTCATTGAGACTTAAAGCAATTAAATGTGTTAAACATGACTGGTGTGTGTTATTGACTGCCCTTTACCCACCATCGCTTATTTCCACACAAACAGGAGTGTCTATTCAAATCCAGTTGCACTTCCAGCTCCAAATATTCAGATACTTAAATCACCAGTTTCAGTGCAGTTCCGGTATCTAATGTAATCTTTTCAGGGTTGTTCTTGTATAAAACATACCAGTTCTAGTAAAAGACTGTTTCAGTACTATAGGCTTAAATTTGAGCTCCACATATTCCTGTACCAGGAGGTTTTAAAGGGATATTCACAAAATGTCCCAGTTTTTCCAGTGTACTCCTATCAATACCAAAAGGTCTGCTTACAGTATCAAAGATTGCCATTGCAGTACCAAATACTGTAATATTCAGCAAAGTGCCAATGGTACCACTTGCGGTACTATGGGTTCTAGTTTCAGTCAAAAAAAATCCAGTTTCAATACCAAAGACTTAGGGTGTGTTCATATTTGTAATTTTTCACAGTGACATTGTTGATTTCAAACCAAAATGTGTAAACAAAAAAGTCACATGAATAAGGGCACATACTGATTGAAAGCTTTTATGATGTTTTGCGACTCAACTTCCACAACAACGATGTGTGCTGGGCTAAACACACTCATGGGGTTTCTTAATATGTGCTGGTATTTTTACCAGCTGATACTTCACAAAGAGCTCTTTCACTTTCATTCCTCCATTATGCCCATAAAAGACCGTGGTGCTGACGATTAATGGGCAACTATACCTATGATAACTAGAAGAAGCAGGTATGCTTGAGTATTCTGTCCTTTGGAAAGAATGAGAGAACAAAGTACAGTTCTTTAACATAGCCAGAATTACATTTGTGTTTATATCAAGTTATATACATTATATTAAAGTATGATTCGTTTCTTGTGACGTCACTCTCTATGTATGGTTTGTTTACGTCTTTGGTCCGTGCTGCGTTCACACATCAATCAAACCACAACACAGTTCATTTGGAAGCGGACCGAGACCGAATGAATAGGTGTTTTGTGCGCAACAAGGTTCAGGTGGGAGCGTTCACACTTATTTCAGATGAGTCGTACTAACAGAGTAATCGCAACTGGGTTCGTTTTAACTGAACCGAACGTGCCAAGCGTGAACGCACCCTTAATTAAGTTCAAGTAATAAAGTTACTAGTGGGTTACCTAGTGCCAGTCCATCTCAGGGCACATGCAGACACACAAACCATGACATTGCCAGTTGACCTAACACGCCTTAGAAATATGGGAGGATATGGGAGTACTGTACCTGGAAGAAACCCACACAGACAGAGGGAGAACATGCAAACGTACACAGGCAGCCAACTGAAACTCGAACCTGAGTCTTCAGAGCTGTGAGGCAACAGCATTAACCACCTAAATTTAATTAAAATAAAGGGATTAAACAGAGAGACAACAGAAATGGGTTGAAATGAAAACTCTCATTGTGTCACATTGTTGGTTTTTGGCCCTGATATTACCATTGTAAAATGTAAAAACTTTTTGAGCCACTTTATGCTTTTGTACCATCATTTCTATAACTGCACTGCCATAAAATAAATACATTGGAGAGGTTCTGGGCACCGACTGGACACCAGTCATAGTAACGACGCCTCTGCAACTTGTCTGAAGCAGAGCACAAAGGCAATCCTGCATGTCTGAACTGTACAGCTAGCTTCCCATATCAGAGTCAGAGGGAGGGAACCGGGGAGTTGTAGTGTCTCAGGTAGAAGAGATTACAGGGGAGCCGTGGAGTGCGGCTCTAATGCGGTCGCTATTTTTAAAATGGCAGGCGTGAGCTAGTCATGCGGGAGACTTTCTCTGGAGATGCTGTGTGCTAACACCATTAGCATATCCTGCTCAGCACTACAGATATGAATCGCACGTGTTCTTACCCGGGAAGCAATGAGCAATAATGTGGCATCAGAGCGTCTTCCGGGCAAATAAGCGCTCCAAGTGTTCGCTAAATTAATTTCTCCTGCTCCTTTTACTCGACAGCAGATTTTGACATGGCTCTGGGCCTGCCATGTGGCACAGTTCACAAACAAACAAATGGTGTGGGCCAGAAGGCGGCCACCTCCTTTCGAGCGTTGGCTCCCGTCAGTGCTTCTTCCTTACATCTATGCCAGAACGCTTTCCCTGCCATAATAACCTTTGGCTCACTCGCTGGGGTCAAAAATCCCAGATGTCTCTGAATCTGTTCTCTGGCAGTAGGAACTGTGAGCTTAATAAACAGAGTTAATTCATTTGTTTATGTGGTTTCGTTTTCAATTAGCTTCATTTTTTTGTGCTACTAGCAAGCATTCAGCATGGGTGGTGTGAACAGAGCTACAGAGTTTCATTTTGTCAAACGGAAATACTGAAACAGAACGGCACATTGGCGTGGTGGTTAGGGCAGTCACCTCACAACTCCAGCGTCCACGGTTCGATCCTGAGTCAGACTCGATCCTGCCTGTGTTGAGTTTGCATGTCCTCACCGAGATCGCATGGGATTACTCCGGAATTTCCTCCCACAGTCCAATATACCCTTAGTGTGTGAGTGTGTGTTCCCTACAATGGATGAACACCCTTTTAATGGTTGTTCCTGCCTTGCACCCTGTGTCACTGGCAGGACACTGGTTTTCTCGTGACCCTGACTAGGATTACACAGGTAAGAAAATGAATGAAATACAAAAATTATAATGATAATAACCCAAAACTAAATTTAAACAAAAAGTAACTATCAAACAACAGCATATTCCTGGCAGGGCGGCTCGCACACATATGAAAGATGGTACCAAAAATCAACATTGACCCAGAACAACACTGACAAGATCTGAACTAGAAACTTCTGCTCAGTTGATGAATCAGGGTAGGAAGAACTTTCCTGAGTTGGCAGAGCTTCCATGGTTTGTATCCTGCCTCTGGTGAGATGAGATTTGTCTGTTGGTCAGATTACATATCAGTAACACAAAGGTGCAAAGTGTTCCCTGACTTAAGGTCAAGGGCGCTTCCCAGTTCATGTCTTCATTTTACCAGGCCGTCATTTCTGGCTCATGTTTTTGTACCGCCTCCCTGTTTGTACTGTGCCAGTCTAGGATTGAGATCCGGCTCTGACTCTGTTCAGCTGCCAAGTCCATATCAGTGTCATCCCAATGTAGGGTTGTGGTCTGGTACAGTCGGTCTTGTCTATGTTTGTTTTCCATCTCAGCAGGGGATTCTATCTCCCCTGTTTCAGAGTTCTTCAGGTGGCAGAGGCCTTCGGGAGTCAGAAGCTTAACTAGAGGTACCCCCGTGTAGCAGTACCTATACTGAAAAGGCAAGTTGTGCCCTGATTGTCTTCAATATGCCAAGTTGCATATTCTGTTCCTTCAGAATTCGAGTGTGTTCCTTGATTTAAGACAGGGATACGTTCAAGGTCCTGTTCAAGGTCCTGTTTGCGCCCTGTTCAAGGTCCTGTTCAAGGTCCTGGTTGGGTCCTGTAAAAGGTCCTGTTCAAGGTTTTGGTTAGCTCCTGTTCAAGGTCCATCGTAAGTTGAATTTGTTGTTAACCGAGTAGTTTAATACAGTGGTACCTTGTTTCTTGACCACCTCAGAACTCGTCGAATTGGGTTCTCGATGCATTTTGATCAGAAAAATCAGTCACGGTTCTCGTCGTTTGCTCAGTGCACTTGTTTAAACTTGTTTGTGTCAAGCTACGTGACTCATTTCAACCAAAGCTCGATTCACGATTCAGTACACAGTGATTCAGGTTCACAATAGCCTTTGCTCAGAGATCCCTGATATTTCTATTGCGTTTTTCTTTATTTCTACATGTATAGTACTGTATTCTTAGTCAAAATAAGTCTTCATGAGTCCTAAAATTGGTAGATAAGAACCAACCAAAAGCAAAACGGGAATGAAATACCCAGAACACAATCTGCAATTAGCTTAGCAGCTATGCTAGCGCCCTGAGTTCACCAATAGAGTAAGTGTTTTGCTTTTACTTTTCACTTTCAATCCATTCAATCCATGAGATTTGTCAACACTTTATTATGAAATAAGCTGTGTGTTAATGGTTTTGGTCAACTGTAGGTTAATGTAAATGTTTTTAACATTGACTTACTTATCTTGAATTATCATAGGTTAATTCAATTATCATATGAATTAACGATGAGAACCGAGGTACCACAGTATGTACTATATATCATAGCCTAGCTTACATTTGGGCTACAGTTGGGCAAAATCATTCACGTAAAGCTTATTTTATAATAAAATATTGAATATCTCATGTCATTTGTTGAATAATGTATTGAAAGTAAGTAAAAAACAAAAACAGCAGCCATGGGCCATGGGTTTTCCTCACTACATTTCCCAACGCTCATCACTCCTGCCACGTGACTTCCTACATCATGCACTGCCGAGTTCCTCATTTAGCACATGGCGAGAGTCCAGGAGAATATCATACTACATATCGCTTGCACAGGATTACCATTGTAAAGCCAAATATCGTAAGTCAGACCATCATAAGAAAGGGGAGTTCCTGTACGTGAAAGAATATATATTTTCACATCAGGCAGTCACAACTGTCTGTATATTCATTTGTAAAATTAGTAGATTAAAACACATTACCAATGTTGGGTTGGGCTATGAACTGGGTTGCCCCCACTTCTAGTGCTCTACCTCTGTCCATAATGGCAAATACAAACAAATAACTAGTCATAAATCCTCCCAATACAGACATAGAGAAAAAAAAAGAAATAAACCAACAAACTAAGGCTGAGATCTGTCAAGTTCTCCCACACTCAATGCAATATTAATTTTAATGAACAAGGTGGTTTCTTATATTTCCTATTAATTAAAATTAATTGGATTCTTTTTTACTCAACAACTCCCTTTTTAGAAAAACTAGCTCTAATCTTTTTTACATATGCACATTTCCATCTCTTGGTGTTTTTCAGCTTTTTACATTTAATCTCCTTCTCTAAGTCTCCTGCGTGGCATCCCCATGCTTATGATTAACTTGATTAACTTTTGCGACTTCTCTACTCCTATTCAACTTTCTCTTACACTTCTATATTTTACTTTTTTATGCAAACTTCTTTGTGTGCTGAACCTGCATGTGATTTAGGCACTCAATACCCTCTGGTGGTCAAAGAGGATGAAGTAGTAAATGATGTTATATACAGTAGTTAACGTGTAAGTTAGTGAGCTGCAAGGTTTACCGACTCCTCTTCATCATCGCTCCCCTCAGCAATGGACTCCAGTGCGGAGGCTCTGGACATGCGGCGTCTCATCTTGTCAGCCTCCAGTGTGGTGAAGTAGTTGACTGCCGCAAACTCTACTAAAGCCGAGGCAACAAACGCAAAGCAGACAGCGATGAACCAGTCCATGGCTGTAGCGTAGGAGACCTTGGGCAGGGAGGAGCGGGCGCTAATGCTCAGCGTGGTCATGGTCAGGACGGTAGTGATTCCTGCAGATCACAGCAGGAAGGAGGGAAGATGGCCATTAATATTGACTCCTCAGTACCGTTCACTTTTTAGCAATGCATGTCCTATTGATTCAGGCCCCTCTTTCTTTATCTATTTACATTTATTTACATTTTATTTACATTACATTGCCATTTTAACCCAGCTTCCTGTAGAGGGTTCCTGGAGGAGCAGGGCTCTTAATCCGGCCTAAAATTTACTGGGTGCAGAAAATGCCAGTCCATGGCAGGGGTCACTGTTATAGTGCTGGGGAGATCATCCCCTGCTTGCTCCTCCCCCAGACTCTGCATTGGGAACCTCTTGTATGCAAATCTAAAATCATGAGAAATCATGCAGGGGTTGATGTCAGAAAACACATAGCTGGTCTTCATCAGGTCAACTGAAGCTATTCAGAAATATAAGAGACCCTAAAGGCACAGCAAATCACTGTTTTACGATCAGCTATTAAGAGAATAGGTCTTTGAAACAACCGGTGTTGTTTCCAAAAAGAAATGATCTGGAAGTATCTTCAAGCAGAGGTAACCATCTGCTGAAAAGTATAGTTCTGAAAGACAGGACAAAAAAGCCTTCAAAACTGTTAGCAGAATCAAGACCTCAGAAAATAAGACTGTTTTGAGAAGAGCAAGAACCAGAATGTTGTCTACTGCAGGTTTTGTGTTTAGAAGATGTGATAAAAACCATTGCTGTCTAAGAACAACATCAAGGACAGAATGAAGTTTCTGGCAGAATATGATTCAGAGTGATCCAGCAGAGTTGTGGGGACTGATGAATCACAATTGGAGTTGCATGGTGATGATCCAGAGGGAGGTCTTCAAAGATCTGGTGAGAAATACAACCGTGAATGCATCTCTGCTTCCATTAAGCATGGATATCGAGGTGTCATGGCGTGGGGAGCCTTTTCAGCTGCTGGTACTGGTGAAAAGTCATTTGATATTATGGAGTACAGGAAAATATTGCAGAAAGGCTTCCCACAGTGGAAAAGCTGTATTGTAAAGAAAAACAATGACATTATTTTTCAACAAGACAATGCTCCCGCTCATACCGCAAAGATCACCAAGAAGTGGCTTAAAGACAAGTCCATCAGGCTCATGTTTTGACCTGGTAAGAGTTCAGAATTTAAAACCTGTTGAGAATTTTTGGTTTCACATTAAACATAAAATAAATAAGAAACATTTTGCAGCTACTTTATGAAGCCATTGTCATCGATTGGAACAATTCTAACTCTTCTAGCTGCAAAAAGCTGTCATCAGGTTTACCCACAATCCTTTCACATTTTAAGGAAATTAATAGGAAATACTAAGTTACTTTATCTTGTGGTTATATTCTTGATCCTGACAAGTTATTTGCTGGTGACACCATTAAAAGCTTAATATTTACATAAATGCTGATGTCCGTACGGCCCAATGGTGCAGTGGTTTGCACTGTTGCCTCACAGCTCCAAGATCTCCGGTTCAGTCCCGACCCTGGGCTCCCAGGCAGTTTGCATGTTCTCCCTGTGTTTGTGTGGGTTCTCTTCAGGTCTCCTCCCACATTCCGAAGACATGTGTGTTAGGTTAATTGGTGTTTCCAAAGTGCCCCATCGTGTGTGAGTATATGTGCCCTATTGTGGATTGGCTAGGGTTGTTCCTGCCTTGTGCCCTGTGGTGCCAGCCAGGCACCGGCTCTCCAGCAACCCTGACTAGGATAATGAATGATGCCCATTGATTAAAGGTATAGTCAGCAATTTGATTCAAGTACAGTTGACTCTTCCACTGTGTTCAAATGTAGACCTAAGACCTAATATCTCTTCAATAAAGGTGTATTCAGTGACTTCATTAGAGGATAGTCTGAAGAGCTGACTCTTTTATAGCATCCAGACTTGGGTCTCTTCATTAATCCTTTAAAGGTATAGTCAGTGATGGTGGACGTTAAGAAAAGCTAGATCTTTAACATCTCAAAATGAAAACAGATTCAGCCATTATGTCAAACCTCCCCAAAACACACTTATGTGCTCTCTAGACTAAAAAACCTGAATGAAAGCATGCAGGTGGTCAACATGATAGACGAGTAATTAGAGTTATCTCCTTAATCTGATCTGTTGAAAATTGGTGCCTCATGTTAAATATTTTCTTCTCCCATTTGAAGATCCCAGAGTGTCACAGAGAGCTCAGACTTAATTCTGGGCCTTACATTTGGCATCTATTTGAATGTGAGAGACCAATTGTTATGAAGAAGAGTTCTAAGTTCTAAAATCGCTGACCCCGCAATGAACAAAATTGTGCTGAGCAGAGGAAGCACTGTAACCATTCAGACCTCATCTTGAGAAACACTGATGAGGCTGAGTGCTTGTCTGAATCATAGTAGGGTGAAGGGCACCCTCTGCAGGGTGGAGTGGAGAGGAAGAGCAGCGTGGGGAGTAAATTAAGAGGTGTATTGTACATGTTATGATCATTCATTCATTCACTTACTTATCCGCTTAATCCTGTACAGGGTCGCTGGACAGCCGGTGCCTAGCTGGCGACATGGGGCACAAGGCAGGAACAACCCAGACAGGGGGGCAATCCAACGTAGGGCACATACACTCACTCATTCATACACACACTAGGGACACTTTCATGTAATCAGTTAACCTAAAGCATGTCTTTGGACTGTGGGAGGAAACCAGAGTACCCGGAGTAAACCCACATGGACACAGGGAGGACATTCAGACTCCAGACAGAATCAACCCAGACCGCTCCACCTGGGATCGAACCCAGGACCTTCTCACTATGAGGCGACAGTCCTACCCTCCGAGCCATGGTGCTGCCCTATGTCATGATCAGTGAATCTACATTTTTTAAGTGAGACACCCATTAAATCAAGCTAATTGGAAACTTAGCCTACCTGCCTTAGCCTACCTACCTGCCACGGTACGAGCAGGAACCGACTCCTTGTTGATCCAGAAAGATACTTGGGATAGCACGACCACCATGATGAGAGGGATGTACGTTTGGATCAGATGGTAACCTAGCTTCCTCTGGAGGAAGAAATGAACCACCTTGACGGAGTACTGGCCTGGACAAGGGCAAAAGAGGAAACAGAGCATAAGGAAAAGATTTAAGGGGAAGGCTAGAGGGAATAAGACAGCCAGTGCAGAATGAGAAGTGGATAATCACTCTTTTTGACAAAAAAGTGGCTCTGGATGTCCCAAAAGACCCGACTGCAGGTGTATGGTGAAGTTATTTTTCTGAAATAGTATTACTTTAATGTTATATAAGCAGTTACGCTCTGTGTTTACCCCATTACAATTTATTTAAATAAAGACTGTTTATTATTTTGTCTTTCATACCATCCTGGAAAAAAAAACCTGTCAGACTGATGGCAGTGTGGATTTTCTGGGGTTATTAACACTTCAGTGTCACTGTTGGACCGAAAATGTCCAACCACCAGCATCCTGTGAGCACTGCTGAAAGATAAGAGGATGACTAACACTAACTGTGCAGCAAGAGATAAGCTTCTGTCTCTGACTTTACATCTACAAGGTGGAGCAGTATGAGTGAACTAATGCTTCAAAACTCCAGCTGCTGTGTCTGAACCACTCATACCAGCACAACACACACTAACACACCACCACCACATCAGTGTCACTGCATTGCTGAGAATGATCCACCACCCAAATAGTACCTGATCTGTGCTGGTAGTGACCATTAGAGAACAGATTAAAGGGGTCTAACAAGGTATGTGGAGAAACACATGGACTATAGTATGTAATTGCAGAATTACAAAGTGCTTCTATATGGTTAGTGGAACTGAAACAATGGACAATGAGTGTCGAAAAAGGATCGGCGAGTGTATGTGCTTTTTACCTTCAATATTGTTATTCTTTCAAGTTGTTTATGTAGCTAATATCTATAAACAAATATAAATGAAAACAGCTTATAAGGGAATTTTCATTCAGATTTTGGAAGTTAGCTTGTTTTCTTTAAATCCAGTCTGATTTTAAGGTATAGTCAGCAATATAGGTGGCAATCTCAAAGGCTGACTCCTTTATTGTCTTCAAATGCAGTACAGAATTGTGTGCTTCGTAATTGAAAGAAAAAACAAAATGGATGACGAGCAGAAGAGGAGGACAGTGGAGTTTGTTATACCATCTTTGATGTGTAAACTAGGGCACAGTGCTAGTCGGGGCTGAACCTGATCCCTCTCAGTGTGTCGCAGTGATGGTGATGTCTCCTCAGCAGGGGTACGCTGCATTTTGCCTGCCTATAAATCTCTCTACGGCTTTAGAGACAGGAATAGGCTTCACCCTTCAGTGTGCTTTTTAAAGACAGACGACAACGTAAATTAGCCCTGTCAAGTTAAGGTTAAGTATCTTAGGCTGAGGAATAAGAGCAGCTGAGCAGCTAGGTTTCATTTACCAATTTACAGAAACTACATTTAATCTGCTAAACTTGCAGTGGTGCTGTAAGGATTTTGAACCCTTTAGAAATTTTCTTTAATTCTGCATACAGTGGTGTGAAAAAGTGTTTGCCCCCATCCTGATTTCCTTTTTTTTTGCATATTTGACACACTTAATTGTTACGGAACATCAAACCAATTTAAATATTAGTCAAAGACAACACTAGTAAGTACACAAAATGCAGTTTTTTAAAATGAAGGTTATTAAGGGAGAAAAAAATCCAAACCTACATGGCCCTGTGTGAAAACGTGATTGCCCCCTGAACCTAATAACTGGTTGGGCCACCCTTAGCAGCAACAACTGCAACCAAGTGTTTGTGATAACTTGCAGTGAGTCTTTTACAGCGTTGTGGAGGAATTTTGGCCACTCATCTTTGCAGAATTGTTTGTAATTCAGCCACATTGGAGGGTTTTCCAGCATGAACGGCCTTTTTTAAGGTCATGCCACAGCATCTCAATAGGATTCAGGTCTTTTCTTCAGCCATTCAGAGGTGGGACTTGCTGGTGTTGTTTTGGATCATTGTCCTGCTGCAGAACCCAAGTTCTTTTCAGCTTGAGGTCACCAACAGATGGCCGGACATTCTCCTTCAGGATTTTTTTTTTGGGTAGACAGCAGAATTCCATTTATCACAGCAAGTCTTCCAGGTCCTGAAGCAGCAAAACAGACCATCACACTACCACCACCATATTTACTGTTGGTATAATGTTCTTTTTTCTGAAATGCTGTTACTTTTACACCAGATGTAATGGAACACACACCTTCCAAAGAGTTCAGGTTTTGTCTCGTCAGTCCCACAGAATGTTTTCCCAAAAGTCTTGGGGATCATCAAGATGTGTTCTGGAAAAATTGAGACCAGATTTAATGTTCATTTTGCTCAGCAGTGGTTTCGTCTTGGAACTCTGCCATGCAGGCCATTTTTGCCCAGTCTCTTTCTTATGGTGGAGGCATGAACACTGACCTTAACTGAGGCAAGTGAGGCCTGCAGTTCTTTGGATGTTGTTGTGGGGTCTTTTGTGACCTCTGGGATGAGTCGTCACTGCGCTCTTGGGTATTTTTGTAATTTTGGTTGGCCGGCCACTCCTGGGAATGTTCACCACTGTTCCATGTCTTCGCCCTTTGTGGATAATGGCTCTCACTGTGGTTCGCTGGAGTCCCAAAGCTTTAGAAATGGCTTTTATAACCCTTTCCAGACTGACAGATCTCAATTACTTTCTTTCTCAATTGTTCCTGAATGTCTTTGGATCTCAGCATGATGTGTAGCTTTTAAGGATCTTTTGCTGTACTTCACTTTTGTCAGGCAGGTCCTATTTAAGTGATATCCTGATTGAGAACAGGTGTGGCAATAATCAGGCCTGGGGTGGGCTACAGACAGTGAACTCAGGTGTGTTTAAGCCATAGTTATGTTATATGTTTTAACAAGAGGAGGCAATCACTTTTTCTCGCAGGGGCCATGTAGTTTGGATTTTTTTCTCCCTTAATAATAAAAAAAACACCTTCATTTAAAAACTATTTTGTGTTTACTTGTGTTGCCTTTAACTAATATTTTAAATTGGTTTGATGTTCCGAAACACTTAAGTGTGACAAACATGCAAAAAAATAGGAAATCAGGAAGGGGCAAACACTTTTTCACACCACTGTAAATATAATCTAAAATATCATCAGATTTTCACACAAGTCCTAAAAGTAGATAACCCAGTTATACAAATGACCACAAAAATTACACTTGGACATTTATATATCGAGGAAGATATCACCTATCTGGGAGTAGCAAATGTATGTGAACCTCTAGGAATAGCAGTTCATTTAAAGGTGAAATTAGAGTCTTTTCAAACAATGGGATGACAATCAGGTGTGAGTGGGCACCCTGTTTTATTTAAAGAACAGGGATCTATCAAAGTGTGATCAAACATGCCAAGAGCATCACACAGTAATCACTGCTCAGGGCATGAGAACCTACAGTGACTACTGGCCTAAATAATGCCAAGGGATTATTATATTATATATACATCATTATTATATGTTTATTATATTTTTAATTACGTTCCCCATTTAAATTATTATATTTAGTTTATATGTATTTAAACTATGTTTATAAATGTATTATTTAGGCAATTCAGTTTAATTCTTATGTATATCATCTTGGTTGTATAAGGAGGTTGGGTGGCTTTTGGAGTCTTGGTCCTCCCAAGGTTTTCCTTGCCACTGTCACCCTAGGCTTGCTCCGTTGAGCCAGTGAGTCGAGATAATTGTAAAGCTGCTTTGAGACTATGGTCTGTTGTAAAAAGAACTAGAGAAATACATTTGACTTGACTTGATAAACCAATCATTCATTGTATACTTGTATAACCATTAAAATATATAAACCAGTGACTACCTGTGTTGATATTTAGTGTTTCACTGGAAAGCGAATGTCCAACCAGATCATACTGCAGTAAGTTAGAGGACTCTGGAGGCACGACCACAGAGTTTTCCTCACCTTTCCTCCATGTGTAAACAATCTCTGAATTTGTGTAAGCATCTACAGAGGATTAAAAAAGGATTAAAAAAGTAATCAGAATACAGAAGCTTTATGAAGATGGTAATGATTGAGGAACTTGTGCTTACAGCTTCCAAAATAGAGAGGACAAACATGACCATCCATAGGGAAGTCCATCAGCATCATGGGACACTCTGCACTCACAGTCAGTCTGAAAATATACATTAACATGCAATCAAACTAAATGAAAATCACTGTATGCTTGCTTTCTGTTAGTAGTCATTTAAAACCTGATAGCCGGCAAAAAATACATCAACTGAAATGCCTAAAATTTGCTTCCGCAGTCTTTCTCTACAAGTAAGGCAAGCTTATAGATATCTTTTTTATCACCTAAATCATTTCTAACATTCATTATATCATGAAGCAGGAACTTATGTCTGGTGGGATCAGGGCTTTAACCTTGATGACGTTCAGTCCGGCCATCACCGTGCCAGAGATGATATCTGAAACAGGATGGCTTGCCACTGGGAACCAGTGTTGTAAAACCACTAATCCACTCTTGTTGGTATTCCGCCTCTGGTAATGTGAGGTCAGTCTTTCAGCGTTGATGTTTGGCCGGCTCATGAGGTTGAGTTGCCCCTTTGAGGTTCAGTAGCACAGCCTCCCTTGTGGTGACCAGAGGAACCCACTTCATCCCATTTGCTAAGGGATCTCCTTCATCTGGGTTTCATCAAGTGGAGTATGACCAGTGGTGTCTCCATGCGACAGCAGTCTTCAACCTTTAGGCCAGTATGCACCAAAGCGATATTTGTGCGGTGTAATTCTGAATTATGTTCTGAGATTGTTTTTAGTTATACAGTACATACATAATAAAGTTAGTATCAGATTACTCTAACAACTACAATTTCATAGAAGCTACAGTCTTCAGTAATTACATTAGTCGTAAAAACAAACATCATTCTAAGTGACAGGGCTAAATTCTCTCAAAAGTTAAGTGGCTTAAAGGTTCAGTCTGGATTTTGATTGGTATTGATAGAGTCAGTTAAATATTTAATACGAAAAGATTGGCTCATGTTTGTTTGAATTGACAGGCTGGCACAGACTGAAAAAAGGTAGAAGACGCTTGTCGATCAGTGCTGGGTATTGGGTGGGTCTTTGCTTCTATGCTGTGTTCCTCTGTACAGGTGTTTCCCTATTTACGATGGGGAAACGTTTCGACATCGTTCATCGTTAGTTGAATTTATTGTACACAGAGGAGTTTAATATATGCTGCATATGTCATAACATAGCATACTTTGCTATATGTGCTTAAAACACTTATATTAAACTATAGTTGGGCAAAATGATTAACATGTAACTTATTGAATAATGTATTGAAAGTGAAAAAAAAAAACAATTATTGTCACAACCATGGCTTTCCATTACTACATTTCCCAGTGATCATCACTCCCGGCATGTGACTTCCTACCTCACACACTGCTGATTTCTTCATTTAGCATGGGAGAGTGCAGGAGAGTATAGTACTGCATATTGCTTGCCTGGGACTGTGGTAGCCTAGTGTTTAAGGTACTGGACTATGGACCAAAAGGTCCAGGGTTCAAATCCCACCTCTGCCAAGCTGCCACTGTTGGGTCCTTGTGCAAGGCCCTTAACCCACAATTGCTTGGATTGTAAGACTGTATCAATTGTAAGTCGCTCTGGATGAGGGCGTCTAATAAATGCTGTAAATGTAAATGTAAATGAATGAGTATGGTTTCTGCTGAATGTGTCTGTATGTATATTATCGGATTCCCATTGTGAAGTTGAAATATTGTAAGTCAGATCATTGTAAAATGGGGAGTACCTGTACTACTGGGTGTGTGCATGGAATTTGAATTTTTGGATCTCCTTTCCATATAGCCTGAGCTAGTGGTCCAACATGCATCTTAGGGTAGTGAAATACTCCAATCATTAAAGCAGTATACGGATAACAAGATGATACATGGGGCAGACCCACATTTAGGCAAATAAAAAGCAACCAAAACAATCAAAATAGCCTCAGAACTCAAATTGCTCAATTTCTTCTGTATACCTCATGGTGTAGAAGACGGTACCATTCTGCATTATGCGGAACATCTTGTTGGGCGAGGTCATGTTATGAGCCAGGGATTTCTTCGCGTTGCGGAAAAAGGTGTCCGGTGTCCATATCTTGTCCAACATGCGATTGTTTAATCTCAGGATCTCGATGGGGCCCTCAAACGCCAACCTCTCATCCACCCACATTTGACGGAAGAACATATCCATGGTGAACTCCTGTGTGATTAGACACATAAGCTGATGCTAAGATCAACTCTGATAGTAGACGTCTAGCATAGCTACACTGTAAATGCAATCTGAGAAATGTCTGACTTCTGACTGTTACAAGAAAAAATAATTGAAAACCATGTATCCCCAGTGTTCACATAATAACAGATTGTTCAGACATTTTCTTCTTTTGTTTTGTGTTAAGAGCTAGGAGGCTAATTGTTTACCTTGTAGGAATGATTAGATTGCACCAGTGCACAAACAGAAGTGGCTACCAAACATCAACATCTAACACCAAACATATATTGGCTAATAAACTACATTTGGCCTGCAGAATACACTGTATACTTGAATAACTGATACAATATTCCTTTAACAGGGTTTTGTGCTAAGGTTTGCACACTCCTGGTCATCAACATCATTTTGTTGATTTTCTAAATGGAAAGACCTGTATGGGAACAAACAAAGAAATGACGTATTTCTGTATAAATTTCAGAACCGTGTTGGAAAGCATACATAAAGTATTATATTTTGCACTGCAGTGATTTGTGATCATCAAAATCACCCGTCTTCATGGCCAGAGGTAGCGCCAAGAGAGCACCAGGTGGCGCTGCAGCATAAATCACACTATTGCGTGTTATTTTGTAAATTGTTGACCGTGTAAATTGATCACATGGCATTAAAACGCAATAACAGATGTATTGTTGCCAGTGAGTGGTAAGTATATAAATATGTATTTATTGTGTTGCTCGTTTGACTTTACTAGTCAATCGTCCACAGGGATGTCAAAATCATTTGGTATTTTAGTCATTTATGTTTGACTTTATTACTTTCTAGTTTATCAATAATGTGTTCTCTTCATTTTATATTTTGAAAGGTTTTTAGATCTGGTTTACACTTCTGGTGATCACACCTCTACTTACACACATCAGTTACTCTAAAACAGTGGTTCCCAACCTTTTTTGGGAGAAAAAGAAAAAGAGTATCTTAGAAAAGCTGTGTCCCCCAGCTTGCACACACACAGATGATTAAGTGATTAATTGCAAACCTTTATTGGCAAAAAGTAACATAAATGTAGCTTTTTTCCTTTTCTCTTGGGTTCCTTTTATAACCTTTTTCCATCTTTTCCATTTTGGCACTTCTCTCTTTTCAAGACAGCTAAACAATTAGCTACAAACATCAAGCATACGCTTATTAAATACCTTTTAAAGTAATTTTATATACAGATTTTTCCAGTGAGTGTATTATTTGAATTGTATTTAACATGTGCAAATGACAAGCTCAGACTACCTCAGAGCAGACAAAGCCTTGCACACCCCCTGTGTTTTCAGGCACAGGTTCCCCAGGTAGGGAATTGTGGTTCTAAAACACTCTCAAAACATTTTCCCAGAAATGCTTGTGATTTCTGAACTACAACAACAAATCACATGATCCATAAAACAAATAAACCCAAACGATTTCCTTACCATTTCAACATCTGACACTGGTCCAAAACTGGTGACAAATATATCTGTTTTGACTTCTGTGGCAGAAACTACAGGAACAAGAGCAAGAAAACATTAGTTGTAATAACCCAGTACTGACCTGATTAATTTATTTTGTCCTCTGTGGGGGACATGAGTTCACAAAGAATATTTCCATAACCATAAAATCTACAGAGCCAAAAGCTGATGCGCCATCTAGAGGACATCCTGGCCTTTACACCGACATAACATTTGCAATCGGAGATCTGCTTTTTCAAAATGGCTGCAATCTCAGTAACCACGTTTTACTGACGCAAGAGAAGTAAATTGTTGGATAATATGTATTAATGATGTTTTAAAAGCCTATAACTTACATGTTTTACGTAGAAAACAGTTTTAGCTCGTTTTCAAGGCAGTTTTTTTTTTACTGATTTGCAGTTATGTTTAACCACTTAAAATTACATTTTTAAATGTCCTCTGTAGTGGACATTGGGACTTACTTTTTGATCTGATGCAGAAGGGAAATACAAAATACATAAGGAAAATTACTACAATGTCCCTTATAAAGGACATTTGATAAAAAAAATAAACAGAAAGTGTTTTTGAGAAAAAAAAATCCTTATGACATGTTTTTTTCATCTCATAAACTTATTTAAATTACTGAAATGATCAAACTTTAGTTTTCCTGGGTCTCATGAGGATATAAATAAAGTGATTCCTTCTAATGTACCATATAAATGCTATTATGCTTGTAAATTATTACATCAGAGAGGACTAGACATACAGAAAGCACACAGAATAAAATCCAGCATTTAGCAAATTAAAGGATAGATTTATATAGTATATCAGAACCATTCATAAAGATCTAAAAAGACAGAGGTAATGTAATGTTGTAAAGTGAAGGGAAGGAAGAAATAAATACATACAGTCTGCCCCAGAATTATTGCCATGTCTGTTAAACCTGAGTATTGCTTAAGACAAAATTCTGTTGGTCCATAAGATAAATGAATTTTGGTCCAAACTGACATGATAGCATCACACTTTTTCTGCAGATTTGTCAGCTGCACATGCATTATGTCAATCCCAAATTCCACCACATCCCAAGGTGCTTTATAGGACTGAGATCTGGTGACTGTGGAGATGTTTTGAGCTTTGTGACATGGCATCCACAAAATGAGACTCATCAGACCAGGCACCATTTTTCCAATCTTCTGTTGTCTAAATTTGGTGAGCCTCGGTTTCCTGTTCTTAGCTGACAGGAGTAGCACGCAGTGTGGTCTTCTACTGCAGTAGCCCTCTGCTTCAAGGTTTGAAGTGTTCTGAATACTCTGGTTGAAACAAATGGTTTTTTGGGTTACTGTTGCCTTTCTATCATCTCAATCCAGTTGGGCCATTCTCCTGTGACCTCTGGCATCAACAAGGCATTTTCACCCAGAGACCTGTTGCTCACTGGATATCTTCTCTTTTTCGGACCATTCTCTTTAAACCCTAGAGATGGATGTTTGTGAAAATCCCAGTAGATCAGCAATTTAAGTACTAAAGCAGCTTTAAAACAGGCCAGTATAATTGATAAATAAATGTAGGCCACAACTATTTTTTTAAAGTATGTTATAACTGGAATGGTGTGGGTGAAACAGAAGAACTTGCCTCCTGATTCTGGCCGCAGTCGGTTGTCGTATCCCTCAAGAAGTTCATCCAGTATCCGGGTGATGTTTTCTGGACTTATCTTCTCATATTGGTTTCCTGTTACACTGCCAAAACTGAGAGGAGAGAGGTTCACAATGTTATCTCTACATCCATTTTATTTATTTCCATATTAATGCAACTTAACCCTATTCTGAAACCTAAGGTCTTCATATCTTGGTATTTAAAAAGTTTCTGATGGTGCCGGTGTACAGACTGTGGTAGCCTAGCGGTTAAGGTACTGGACTATGGACCAGAAGGTCCAGGGTTCAAATCCCACCTCTGCCAAGCTGCCACTGTTGGGTCCTTGAGCAACAACTTAACCCACAACTTAACCCTATTCTGAAACCTAAGGTCTCCACAATTGCTTGGATTGTAAGATTGTACCAACTGTAAGTCGCTCTGGATAAGGGCGTCTGCTAAATGCTGTAAATGTAAATGTAAATGTGCCGAGAAACAAAACAAAACAACCAATGTTCTGTAAAAGTAGCATATTTTACTATAGATATTAATATATAATAATACCAGTGCAAATCAAACTTAGTCTGCTCACCTGAGTATAAGTAGTAATCCTATTACACTGTCCATGGTTGATGAATCTTCGACATACAGATAGTTATTTTAGTAGCAAGAGAAAATCGATTATGTGTTTGTGAGACTGTTGTGTGCTGTGTGATTCTTGATGTGCGTCGTGCTGTCTGAGGAAACCTGAAAGAATAATCCAGTTAAAGGATTTAGGTAAATCCAGTATGGTAGTTAGCTACTGTTTAGAAGGAACATGGCTAGTGGGGAAACACAGTAGACCCCAAATCAGATACAGTTGGGACAGTATGGTAAATGCTAATAAAAATATATGCACTGGTCCTTACCTTTCCTTTAACTTTTATTTCGTTACAGTATGAACCCAAGATATTTTAGTTTTTTGCTGGTCAACTTCATTTCATTTGTTAATAAACATCCGTTCATGCATTTCAGACCTGCAACACACTTTCAAATTTTCGTTGAGGAACATTATTTTTAAACCTTTCAATATCTTTTTACACATTTGTTAATAAACTGGAGATCATCTGCCCATCTTCACTCCTCAGAGACTAAGCCTTTCCTGGACTCTGCTTTTGTACTAAATCATGATTATAATCACCTGTTGACATTACCTGTTTGTTTCACATCATTATTAAGTTTTTTTTACCTCGTTACTATCTCTAAATTGTCCCCGTCCCAACTTTTTTTGGAATGTGTTGGAGGCCTGAAATGCAGGAATGGATGTTTGAAGTTGAAAATGAAATGAAGTTGACCAAGCAAAAAAAACTGAATTTCCTTGGGTCCATACCATGGAAAAAGTGGCAAGGAAAAACTCCCTAAACATTATAAGGAAGAAACCTTGGAAGGACCACAACTCACAAAGGAACCTGTGGGTGGCTTAGATGAAAATGTAAGAATTTAATTAAGTTTGTCGTTATGTCGTTTTTGTGTTTGATGAGTCCTTTTTCTCCCTCATCAGGGTTTTCCAAAGAATTGATAAGGAATGCAGACTGTTTATCTGGAAGGCATTTTATTCTTCAGTGGCTTAAGTCGTGAGCGGGTTGGCTTTTCCTCATTTTCAGTTATATTCCTTGTCTTTCCAGTTGGACTTTTTGCGAACATAGTTAAACTCTACCTCCTGGAAAGTTATCTTCTTAAGCCCTTGAGGTTGGAAGATTTACCTTTCATGGGAATTAAGCAGAAGGCAGCCACATTGAATCTGGTTAAAATTATCAGTCTCTCTTTGGAGGTATGATCATAGGTGAGCAAAAACTTGGACATTGTACTAAAATTCCATAGAAACTCCCAGATTTGGCTTAATAATTTATTGCTGACCAGCGGCAAACGTTTTGTTTCCCCCATGGGCTAAAACCAATATTTTAAATTGGGAAGATTTTGTTTAATGAGAAGTTTAATGACCTAAAAGACTTTTATTATATATCAGGTTCCTCTTATGTTTTATATCTCTTACTCTGTGCAGCTTTACGAGCAGACGGGGTTCCTTGGGATGCTCAGTTGGAAACACATCCTCTATTGAAGTTATTTAAATCCACTTCTGCCTCCATTCTACACTCATTGACAAAAAACAATGCATCCAGGTAGAAATGTCAGATTGCTGCAAAACTCGGCATGCAGTTATGTTATAAGTGAGACACTGGGTCTGGTCCACAAGCAGGGATAAAAGTACTAAAAAGCTCTCAGAGGCTACTTTTGGGTAGTGTACTTCTTGGTAAGAGATCGTTAACTGCTAGACATGCCTCTACGATGCATTCGAAGACATTTTGGCCAGCTGACAGACTTTGAGAGGGGGAGCGTCATTGGACTGAGAGAAGTAGGATGGACATCTCAACAAATTCCCCATTCGCACACATGGTGAGCAGGTTCTGGATGGTCAAGACAGACCGCCAATAGAAGGGATCGTTTTATCCACTGACGAGCACGAGCAGCTCCCACAGTTTTGTTGTCCACCATCCAGACACAGGTGACAGCTGTGTCTACACATCTACACAACTACACACCTACACACCCCTGTCTCTGCCCGGACCATTTCCAAGTGCTTAGCAGAAGCCAATTAGTTGTCATGGCGCCCATTACATGGCCTGCCATTGACAGCCAGCCACCATCGCCTTCATTTGCAGTGGTGTCATGAACAAGAAACCTTTACTGCTATGGACTCAAGCTGTGGGCAAATGATCTCCCAGCAAGAGTTACACTACCCAAAAGTAGCCTCTGACAGCGGGGGAAGCACTTTTACAACCGCTTGTGGCAAGACCCAGTGTCTAACCAGACCACACCTGCAATCGTTTATGTATCTGCCTGCAACATAACTGCATGCCGAGTATTTTTTCCAAGCTCATGTTTAACAACCCTCAGATTCTTGGTTTAGTAAAAGTCTGGAGTCATGATTTGTCTGTAAACGATGGGGAATTGGATAGGGACCTAATTTGGGGAAATATATTTGCATGCTCTATAAAGTTTGCCCACATATTCTATATTACTCCACACCGTGCATTCCAGATCAAGCTTTCTACCCATAAATTATGTCACAAATGCTCTTTGGGTGTTACTGGCACAGTCATGTATGCCTTCTGGCAGTGTACTCCAATCAGACATCTCTGGGAATCAGCAATATCTTTATTATCTTCCCTCCTGTGCCGGGACCTTCCTTTGTCTCCAGCTATGTTTTTCTTAAAAATTCGTACTCTTACATTCTGTGTTTTTGCATTCCTTTCTGAATATTTTCATGCTGGAGCGAGCCACTGCCAGATTACATTATGCTAGGGTAACAACTATTGATCATCAGCTTAAAGATATAGATTTTTGTTAAGGGCATGTTGGAACAGGATTGCTTTACAACACTGCTTTACATACTGAGTCACACATGGCTCATCTTCTGGAGAGGTGAGGTCGATCATTTAAGGAAATGTGTTTTGGTTTACTGGCACCATTAAACCCAGGAAGATACAGACGCCATCTTGGGCAAGTCCAAGATCCTACCACAAACCATCCATAATGATCCACAAAAGATAATTTAGGTCTATGGAGGATCGTTAATATTAATAGTTATTATGGCTTGCTTGTACTTGTCCAACCCTTTGTTTTGTTGAATGAAAGTTTGTGAGCCCTTTGGAATTTTCTATATTTTTGCATAAATATGACTTAAAACATCATCAGATTTATTAAGGAACATGATCAAATATTACATATTTGTGAGTGGAAAAAGTATAAGAAGCTTTAGGATAAGCAGTTAATTTGAAGGTGATATTAGAGTCAAATTAGAATAAATCAATGGGATGACAACTTACTGAATATAAAGAACAGGGATCTATCAAAGTCTGACCTTCACAACACGTTCATATGGAAATGTATGACGACATGAACAAAGAGCTTTATGAGGACCACAGAAAAAGAGTTGTTGATGCTCATCAGGCTGGAAAAGGTTTCAAAACCACCTCTAAAGAGTTGGACTACACCAATCCACAGTCAGGCAGATGCATAGACACACAAATTTAGGAAATTCATGACCACTGTTACTTGGTCAGCCCACAAAGATCATTAGTCTCCAAGGTCACAAATGAACCTAGGGTAACGTCTAAGCAACTCTCTCAATTGCTTATATTAATGTCTATCAGGAGAACACTGAACAACAATGGTGTGCATGGAAAGGTTGCAATTAGTGTGCAGGCTTAGCAGTTAAGGTACTGGACTATGGACCAGAAGGTCCAGAGTTCAAATCCCATCTCTGCCACTGTTGGGTCCTTGAGCAGGGCCCTTAACCCACAATTGCTTGGACTGTAAGAATTTATTAACTGTACGTTGCTCTGGATAAGGGCGTCTGCTAAATGACATGAATGTAAATGTAAAGAAGAAAGCCACTGCTATCCAAAAAGAACATAGACAAACCATACAGCTAATGGAAATACATTTTCTGGATGGGTACAACAAAATAGAATTAGAATTTTAGTTTGAATGAGAATTGGTACTCTGGAAAAAGAAACACTACATTCAGCATAAGGACCTTATCCTATGTGTGAAACATGGTGGGGGTAGTATCATGATTCAGGCATGTTTTGCTACATTGATGGAATAATTAATTATGAATTATACCAGTAAATCCTAAAGGAAATGTGGAAAAAAGAAAATGTGGGTCATGCCGAAAGACAGTGACCATAAGTATACAAGTACATTTACAAAAAATGGTTAAAGATGAATAAAGTTAGTGTTTTGAAATGACCAAGTCCTAACCTAAATCCAATATAAATGTTGTGGAAAGATCTGAAGCAATTTATTCGAAAACCTTTGTTCTGTATGGAGGAATGGGCTAAAATTCCTCCAAGCTGATGTGCAGCACTGATCAACAGTTACTGGAAACATTTAGGTGCAGTTATTACTGCACAACTGGGTATTTCCCACCAAGGACACGGGATCCTGCAGTGACTCTGTGTACTGGATTAAATAATGCTGATATGCATACTTTTTACATTATTGTATTCAATATTTCTATTTAATTAGTTTCTGTAGTTTTTAACTATTACTACAGACATATTTGACTAAATAAATTAGTTTAATTCTTGCATATATCATCTAAGCCACCAAAGGAGGTTGGGTTCTTTTTTGAGTCTTGGTCCTCCCAAGGTTTCTTTCTTATAACGTTTAGGGAGTTTTTCCTTGCCACTGTCACCCTAGGCTTGCTTAATTTGGGAATGGCCTTAGACATTAGAAGATAACATGAAATTGTAAAGCTGCTTTGAGACATGCTCCATTGTAAAAAACGCTATATAGATAAGTCTGACTTGACCTGACTTGACTAGACACCAGATACTGAAAGCAAAGATTTAGATACTATTGTCACTCACAGTTTTGTAATATAGGATCATTTTTCTCAATAAATAAGTGACCACCTATAACATTTGTTATCTCATTTGTTTAACTGGGTTCTCTTTATGTACTTTTAGGACTTGTGTGAAAATCTGACGATGTTTTAGGTCATATTTATGCAGAAATATAGACAATTCTAAAGGGTTCACAAACTTCCAAGTACCACCATCATGTTTGTGATCTTTTTTGAGTCCTCACGGTTCACACTGGATGGCACTATGGAGCTGTGCAGGCGGGCTTTCACGCTGTAGAAGAAGCGAAAGAGAAAATGCACGAACGCTGGAGAAAGCTCTGTGTATCTGTTTATAGAGCGTCACTGGAACTCGGGTGGATTTAACTCCTTAGGTTTTAGTCTGAGTAGGATCTTGTCTGGACTGACGGTTATCCAGCTGTGTACTATAAGGCGGTGAGTGCTGTTTGGAAGCATGTCGGTACATTTTGAGGAGAGGAGTGGGGTTATACCCTGTAAGACTGAATGGGGGTCCTGGTACCAGACCATGGAAGAAGTATTCATAGAGGTTCACGTTCCTCCTGGTACAACCAGCAAAGAGGTCAAGTGCAACCTGGACCCTAAACACTTAGAGCTCAGCGTGAAAGGACAAGAAATCATCAAGGTGAGTACAGAAGTCCTGCCAGTCTGTTTAGATCTCCTTTGGGGGTCCCATAGACTCCCATATGAACTGACACTTATGTACCTTCTGTAGCTTTGCAGATTACAGTAATTAACTAATTCCTTCTCTACACATTCTGAGACAGAGACCCCCGAAAGGCCACAACTTATACACCAGAGAGATTTTTGGGACTGTGGTAGCCTAGTGGTTAAGGTACTGGATTATGGACCAGAAGGTCCAGGGTTCAAATCCCACCTCTGCCAAGCTGCCACTGTTTGGTCTGTGAGCAAGACCCTTAACCCACAATTGCTTGGATTGTAAGACTGTATCAATTGGAAGTCGCTCTGGATAAGGGTGTCTGCTAAATTAGACATTTACATTTAGTAAACATTTAGTGTGTGTTAAGGGACCAAACAGTGACATTTTGGCAACTACTGAGCAACCTCCCTCACTCATGGTTCACAAATACATTTTACATTTAGCAGACACACTCAAATTGAGTTATTTACAGCGAGTTACAATTGACTGTTGTGGGTTATTATGGGTCTTGTTCAAAGACCCGACAGTGGCAGTTTGGCAGACCATCTTGTCCACAGTCCAGTGCCTTATCTACCCTACCACCCAGGTGTATGATGTTGTCCAGATATATGACTATAAATTCCTTCGGGATCAAAAAGTGTGATATATCTTATATGACTTATGTCCTATCTGTCTGTCTATTTATGTATGTATATGTGTATATACATACATACAGTGGTGCTTGAAAGTTTGTGAACCCTTTAGAATTTTTTGTATTTCTGCATAAATATAACCTTGTGTGCCATGGAAGATTATCCAATTTCACCTGATTGGTACTCAAAGCCAGCAGTGTGTAGTGAAAGGCAAAACAATTATATTTTCTTACACTAGAAGGCAGTAAGCTATCAGCTTTGTGTTTAACTAAACAGGCCCAGGTTTCACACTAAGTAAATTGAGACTAAATTTTCATTATATTTGAATAAATATACTTTTTTTCTGGCATTTGTGTTTGGTGGTGTGCCTTGTGATTTTTCTAGTGTGAAATATGTGCCGTAGCTCAAAAAGGTTGGGAAACACTGACCTGAAACATCATCAGATTTTCACGAGTTCTAAAAGTAGATAAGAGAGCCCAGTTAAACAAATGAGACAAAAATATTATACTTGGTCATTTATTTATTGAGGAAAATGATCCAATATTACATGTTAGTGAGTGGCAAAAGTATGTGAACCTTTGTCCTGACATTTTCCTTTAGAGTTCTCTGATATAATTCAGAATTCATTGTTCCATCAATGATGAAAGCCGTCCTGGCCCAGATGCAGCAAAACAGGCTCAAACCATGATACTACCACCACCATGTTTCACAGATGGAATAAGGTTCTTATGCTGGAATGCAGTGTTTTCCTTTCTCCAAACATAACTCTTTTCTTTTAAACCAAAAAGTTCTATTTTGGTCTCATCCATCCACAAAACATTCTTCCAAAGGCCTTCTGGCTTGTCCACGTGATCATTAGCAAACTGCATCTGCCTGACTATGAACATGAACATTAGCCAATGTGATAGAGACCTTCAGTTGCTTAGAAGTTACCCTGGGGTTCTTTGTGACCTCGCCAACTATTACACGCCTTGCTCTTGGAGTGATCTTTGTTGACTCGTGGGGAGGGTAACAAGGGTCTTGAATTTCCTCCATTTGTACACAATCTGTCTGACTGTGGATTGGTGGAGTCCAAACTCTTTAGAGATGGTTTTGTAACCTTTTCCAGCCTGATGAGCATGAACAACTCTTTTTCTGAGCTCCTCAGAAATCTCCTTTGTTCGTGCCATGATACACTTCCACAGACACGTCTTGTGAAGAGCAGACTTTGATAGATCCCTGTTCTTTAAATAATACAGGGTGCCCACTCACACCTGATTGTCATCCCATTGATTGAAAACACCTGACTCTAATTTCACCTTCAAATTAACTGCCAATCCTCGAGGTTCACATACTTTTGTCTCGCACTAATAAGATATATTGGATCATTTCCTCAATAAATAATGACGGCAAGTATAATATTTTTGTCTCATTTGTTTTAAACTGGTTCTCTTTATCTACTTTTAGGACTTGTGTGAAAATCTGATGATGTTTTAGGTCATATTTATGCAGAAATATAGAAAGTTTTAAAGGTTTCACAAACTTTCAAGCACCACTGTAAGCACTGTCAGCTCACAGCTGTCCACAGCTGAGTGAGTGAGTTTGTGTGTGTGCGCGCTTGTGCCCCGTGATGGAAAATTTACATTTAAATTTATGTCATTTAGAAGACACCCTTATCCACAGCAACTATGCTGCCATACAGTCTATTCAATTGTGGGTTAAGGGCCTTGCGATGGGTCAAGGATCCAACGATGGCAGCTTGGCAGGGTTGGGTTTTTAACCCTGGACCTTCTGAATCATAGTCCAGTACCTTAACCAACAGGCTACCACATTCCAATTTATTTCTCATAACTGGTTTGTGTTCATTTTCACAGGGAAAGCTGTTTGGAACAACAGTGGGTGATGAAGCAACGTGGACACTAGGTGAGAGTTTCCTTAAAAATAAACCAGACCTGTTATAAATTGTTTTTTTTTTTATATTCCAGTGTGTTTTGACTTAATCTCTATCCATTCATCTATATCATATAAACTATATGGCCAAAAGTATGAAGTCAAACTCAGATTTGTTTCTATAATACTTTTTGTTTGTTTTTTTACAATGGTGCATTACCACAAAAAGGGACTTTATAATTTTCTATCATCTTTGCCCAAAGCCCTAAATGAGCAAGCCTAGGCTGACAGTGGCAAAAAACCTCCCAAAACTTTATAAGAAAGAAACCTTGGGAGGACCAAGACTCAAAAATGGACCCAGGGTGACCTACGACCTTGGCAGGACACCCTTCTTGAATACTGAGATCAGGTATTTAAGCCACACCCACTAGTAAAAGGTGTATGAAAGCATATTGTCAAAATTTCTATAGACCAACACTGACAGTAGAATGAGTTGCTTTAGACAGCAGTGGTGCAGTTAAGAAGGTACTGGATTGTTGACCTAAGAGTTCAGAGTTAGATCCAAGGTGTGATGAGTTTGGTGTGGAGGATCTCCAGAGGCCTTTGGGATTATTTGAAACGTTGATAAACAAGCCAGGCCTTTTCCTCACAAATGCACTTTTAACTTAAATGTGCCCATGGTTTTTGAATGGACTGTCCAACAAGCTTATAAAGGTGTGATGGTCATTGTCCACCCACTTTTGGCCATATAGTGTGTCCAATAACCATGTGCAATCATTTCAACTTGTGTTGATTAATAAACAATACAATTAGCTGAAACTCACTTGTTTCGAAGGGCAGCAGTTGAATTCCATAAAATGGTTTCATTATCCAATTAAGTTTAAGGTCAGACCATAAGACGGCACCAGTAACACAAACTATCCCTCTGAAAAACCTCTCAAGATATTATTTTTAAAACTAATTTATTCTCATTGGATAAACATTTAGCATGGATCATTCCCAGCACTGCAGTGGCACTCATGTGGTGCTGGCGTATTAGAGTGTGTTTCGCTGGTACAATTGGATCAAACACTGCAGAGCTGCTGGGGCTTTTAAACACCTCAGTGTCACTGCCGGACGGAAAATATTCCATCAACCATATATTCCATTCCAATCGTGGTGAGCTTTAGCATATCTTAGCCTTTTCACCCCGTTCCCCTTCCGAAAAAGTGATTTCTTGGCCGCTACCCTTCCGAAAGGACAATTCTTGATCAAGCTTTTTTGGAATGGTTCAACTTGGAATCCCGATGAAGCTGCCAGATGCTGCTATTACTTAAGAAATAGGGGGAGGTCACACTAAATACTTGCCACTGTAACATATAGAAGCTGTTTTTTCCTCATTATTTTAAGTTTTTTAATATTGCGTAGACATTTCCTGTATTTTCTGGTTGTATTCTAACAAGGAGGATGAGAAATAATTTAATATGGTGATTATACCATTGCTAAATCAATAGGTATACCTAATGGTGGCCTAAGACTTTTGCATAGTCAAGTCAAGTCAGATTTATTTCTATAGCGCTTTTTACAATGGAGCATTGTCTCAAAGCAACTTTAGAATTTTAGATTATCTGCTAATAAACTAGTCGTCCATCCTAAATTGAAACAAATTGAGCCAGCCTAGGGCGACAAGTGGTAAGGAAAAACTGTTATAGAGGAAGAAACCTGGGAGGACCAAGACTCAAAAAAAGGGACTCGACCTCCCTTGGGCGGCGGGGTAGATTTACCTCTAAGAATGAAACTAATTTATCAAAACTAATAAGTCATGGAGTCATAGTTCAATAAAAAAATGTAAAACATATATGCACAATCAGGCATTAAAAGTAGTCTTGATACATCAGAGTCACTTCCAGGATCCTGGCTCTAAGCACGGAAAGTATTTGTGGCGGCAATTCAATCCCCAGAATAACCCCTGGGAGAAGGGTGAGGAGTACTGCCCTCTGGTGGCCCGGGTATGGTGGGGACTGGAGCTGCAGCGGATGAACATCATGTTGTGGGGCAGCGGAACTGGTAAGGGACCAGACACAGCTCGGAGAGAAAACAGAAAATGTAAATTAGTTATTGGATTAAGAGCACAGTGGTTTATTAACAAATCACCTCAGATGTCCCATGTCAAAATCACTGATGCCAGTGTGCCATGAGACCCCGGCAGCATTAGCTATAGCATAGCAGCATAGCTAGAAAAGAGGAGAATCTGGCATAGGTAACCACAGCCAAGAGGGATCACATGAGATATTGGCAACCCCACGGGAGAGCAGAAGACAGCAGCCCAACGTCTCTGATCACCATAAATACTCTTTGACTATGAACCCCCAGCTCTGCCCTATAGTTCTAAGGCAAGGATGCATAGTCAAGATCACAAGGACCGAAGCCCAGTTCAGCCAGACCGCCCACTCGACACTCCCGGCTAGCGGACAAGGCAGGCAGGCCAGACGTGACTCCAGACTCCGGCCCCAGCAACCCAAACCATGCAACCTGGTCTAAATCTAGTCAAAAGCCTGCATAAATAAGTATGTCTTTAGCCTAGACTTCAAACTTTGGAGGGTGTCTGAATCTTGAACGATAGTGGGAAGTTTGTTCCATAGTTGGGGGGCCATGTATGAGAAAGCCTTTCCCCCTGCTGTGACTTTTTTAATTCTAGGAACTAAAAGAAGTCCTGCACCCTGCGAACGAAGTAGACGAGTTGGATTGTAAAACTCTAAGAGGGGTCACTCAGATAATTGTTGGGGCCTAGGCCATGTAGAGCTTTAACTTAAGTTATAAGAGTGTATTTTGTAATCAATGCGGAATTTGACTGGTAACCAGTGCAGTGATGATAGAACAGGAGTGATATGATCAAATTTTCTAGTTCGAGTTAGCACTCGGGCAGCTGCATTCTGAACTAACTGAAGTTTATTTATAGATTTACTAGAGCATCCAGTAAGTAAGGCGTTACAGTACTGTAGACTAGTTGGTGGAGATAGTGTGATGCTCTGGGTGGTGTTCTAATGAGAAAGCCTGGGTCTGCGACTTCATGTGGATGCCAGTTTGTTACATGCCACCTACCTAAACATTGTTGCTGTCAATGTGGTCATAATATCTTGGCATTTAATAGTTCTTTAATCTGGTTCTTATTTGTTACTTTTCCAAAACTGCTGTTCAGAGGATAAAAAGCTTATCAGGATTATTCTGATGAAGACAAACCGTGAGGCAGGAAACTGCTGGACATCATTGCTGGAGAACCAGTATGCTGCAGACCCATGGGTTCAGGACCAGATGCAGAGGAAACTAACACTGGAGAGGTTTCAGAGAGAGGTACTTTAACTCCTTTTTTTCTGTAGCCTTCCTTGGCAATGCAGGAGCTAGGGATTGCTCTGTACAGCACATAGTGAAGCTAGTGCCCAATGGTGCCCACACTGCTGCACTAATACAAATTAGATAAGCCTATATAGAGTCACATCACAATATTATGAATATTATTTTTCTGCATCTCCATCGATTGTTTCAGCTTTGTTTCCCTTATAGGACTTTGTATTTCTATAATTACAGTTTGTAGTCCATCTGTGCGTCCACCATAAACGCACAGTCTTGGTCTCGACCTCATTTGGTTTTTTGGTCCGTCTCAGGCTAAGAATTCTTATTATGTTTTCACATTTAATGATGAAAAAGGATAGAATGGATGTTGTTGGTTATATGTAGTTGCTGCAGAGTTTGTGTTAGTCATCCTCTAGTCCTTTATCAGTGCTCACTGCTGTGTCTGATCCACTCATACCAGCACAACACACACTAACACCACCACCACCACCGTACCAGTGTCACTGCAGTGCTGAAAATGATTCTCCCAGCAAACAGTACCTGATCTGTGCTGGTCCTGTGGGGGTCCTGACCATTAGAGAACAGAGTAAAGGGGACTAGCAAAGTATGTAGAGAAATAGATGGACTACAAAGTGCTCTTATATGGTAAACAGAGCTGAAAATGAATTATGTCATAATATTCTGATATGACTGTGTATTAAGACTATGTTCATCAACTTTCTTACCCGCTTGATCCTGGTCAGGGTCGTGGGAGAGCCAGTGCCTAGCCGGCAGCATAGGGCGCCAGGCAAGAACAACCCTAGACAGGGTGCCAAACCATCATCAATAACCCTATATTATATGCTGATGTGCGTTTTCTGTTCCACACAGAATCCTGGCTTTGACTTCAGTGGGGCAGAAATTTCTGGAAACTTCCACGGTGGGGGGCCAGATTTCTCCAGCTTACAGAAGTAACTGTGGGAGGACTTTACTGACAGCAGGAGTTTTTGAACATTGGAGCAAGTCTATGTCTTTGTTGCACTATTATGTGTGAATGTTCAGTGCTATAGCAGGTTAATACTGGGTTAAAGCCATAAACGAAAAAAATCTCACAAGAAGCCTTTCTACTGGACTTACAAGTTAACACCCTAGTGCCAGTTTATTAGGAACTTCCATTTACCATCTACAACAATACAGTGTTCCATAAGTCCAACATCATGGGATCATTTACATTTACATTTACAGCATTGAGCGACTTACAATCGATACAGTCTTACAATCCAAGCAGTTGTGGGATAAGGGCCTTGCTCAAGGACCCAACAGTGGCAGCTTGGCAGAGGTGGGATTTGAACCCTGGACCTTCTGGTCCATAGTCCAGTACCTTACCCGCTAGGCTACCACAGTCACCATTTACATTTAGTCATTTAACAGACGCCCTTATGCACAGTGACTTACCACTGATAGTCTTACAGTCCAAGCTGTCGTGGGTTAAGGACCTTGCTCAAGGACCCAGCAGTGGCAGATTGGCTTAGATGGGATTTAATCCCTTGACCTTCGGGTCCATAGTCCAGTACCTTAACCGCTAGGCTATGACAGTGAAATATTAAAGAGAATTAAGGTTTTACAAATCTAATGCATCTAAGCGAATAAAAAAACCCTGAAATGTTTCTACTCATGAAACCGAAGAAGCATCCAGATAAGGTGTCTGCTAAATGCTGTAAATGTAAATACAGTTTCACAAGCTACAAAGCAAAGAATTGCATCTCATTGCCTAATGGGTAAGGTACTGGGCTATGGACCAGAAGGTCCAGGGTTCAAATCCCACCTCTGCCCTTAACCCACAACACAATTGCTAAGATTGTATCAGTTGTATGTCGCTCTGTATAAGGGCGTCTGCTAAATGTCTAGATTTATTTTAGCCATGGCTTCTCTGGGTGAGGGGCATGGGGGACAGACTGGAGCCTAATCCAAAGTTCACTGGACACAGGTATGCTCTCGAAGGTGCCAGTCCATTGCAGGGTTCGAGCTATGGCCCTGAGGAACTGCCATTTCCAACACCTGGCTCTTACAACCAAACAATCTTTAACATTGTGGGTTTCCGAGTGTATTTTTACACACAGAACTGTGTAGCAGTACGATTGCAATAAGCTGGGTCTATCCATACTGTGCTGTAGGTCTGTCAAAAATAAATTCGAAATTCAGTGGGGAAACCGTGCATCAGAATATCTGTCTGCTGCAACCTGTACTGGCAGTGCTGGTGACGGTTTGCACAATCAAGCTTTATCCACTCGTCTTTCTTTATGGCTTGAACTGTAAGAACACAGCAAGAATGTAGGAGTGTAACACTAATCGTGATTTTTCGAGTGGTGAAAATGTGACATTTTATTCGTTGTCTTGGGTTTTGGTGAACTTTCAACAACACAATCTCACTGACAAATCACTTGCTTCTGGTGTTGCCATAGCAACAACCAAGATGGCTGAGTGTAGCTGTGCAGTTTGACAATGTCAGACACAGGAGATATCAGCATGCACATGCTGTTTCTAATACAAGTACATAATGCTTATATGTTTAATGGCACATCATCGGCCATGGCCATTTGTGATGAGTACGGCAATGTGACCATCACACTTATCCATTTTTTCCATTGCAAAACCAACTGAACCAGGCAGTGAAATAAAAATGATTACAGTGCATCCGATTTGTGTAGTTTGAGGCAAAAAATAGTTGCATTTGAATATTCTGCAGTCGACATATAAACCAAGTGTTGATACTCAATCTAGGGTCTGTGACCAATCAGCTGAGTCACTCAGCTTTTTCTAAAAATAACACTGGGTGCTTTTGTGGAGCAAGTAACCCACCACCATTACAACCAGTAATCAAGTCCAGCAGTCCCCTGTGACTGGGTCCGGTGTTGTATAGTACTGCACACAAGTCTTAGGCCACCATTAGATTAGATATACCACTGTTTTAGCAATGCTATAATGACCATATATAATTATTTTTCAGTCTCATTATTAGAATACTGGGACTGTGGTAGCCTAGCGGTTAAGGTACTGGACTATGGACCGAAAGGTCCAGGGTTCAAATCCCACCTCTGCCAAGCTTCCACTGTTGGGCAAGGCCCTTAACCCACAATTGCTTGGATTGTAAGATTGCATCAATTGTAAGTCACTCTGGATAAGGGCGTCTGCTAAATGCTGTAAATGTAGAATACAACAATAAAACACCAGAAACCACAACCTCCCCTTACACTTGAGCAATAGCAGAGTTGACCCTTCTTCAGGCTGAAGAGGCTTGATCAGGAATGATCCATTTGGAAGGGTAGTAGTCCAGAAAACACTTTCAGAAGGGGAACAGGCCGAAAAGGAGTGACAGTACAGCATTATGGAGCGACAAGTGAAATGTTTGGGTCAAATCATTAAATATTTAGTCATTAGGCCATTGCTAAAACATCAAATCTAATGATGGCCTAAGACTTTTGCACAGAAGGCTCATCCCCTGGCACTATGGCCTGCATTGGGTATCATGAGCAGATTGTAGTCACACCCCTACTAACACTGCACATTTGACATCTTAAACACTGAAAAAAATCATGTTGCAGATGTTGAAAAATAATCTGTTTACTGCAATGCTAACAAACAAACCAAGCTTAAGAAATTTTAAAATATCTATTCAAATTTCAGGGGTAGAACAGTACACTCAAATTAATAGCCTCTATGCACTGTACATATTGTGAAAACACTGCTACTGAGGCAAAAGCAAATCCCATTTCACCCCCACTTATCCTGGTCAGGGTCACAGGGGAGGGACCTCACTCAGACTTAAATAAGCACTGGCAGAGGCACAGTCCGAACGAGGTCACAGCCCACTGCAGGTGTCCCAATAACAAACGCAGGCCTTCCAACTGGCATGAATACCAAGCTGTGGACTTGATACCTTGCTTACGCAAAGTCATGTTGAAATGAGTGCAATAAGTCAGTCAAGCATTTCAATAAGTTTTATTGAAAGGTGCACTTTCAGGGTACAAGCCAAATTATATTTGGGTTAATTACTCATTAACACACAAAGAAAAGTCAATGGTGCGAATATCAATTAGATAATTAAATCAATTTAGACCCTGTTTGTAGTTCTGATGTGTAACTTAGGATTAGTCACAGTTCAGTCAAGACTGTTATTGTAAGTAAAGCCTACAAGTTCAGCAAGTAGTTCAGAAAAGAGGAACTTGATATATCACCTTGGGCAGGAGTGTGCTTTAAGACAGTTCAGCAACCTAGGGTGGGAGTTAAGAGCTTTGGGCCCGATTTCTTGGTTCCTTGGTGTTCTTTGTTCACAAAACCCTTCTCCCTCCTCTTCCACATGGTGGACTGAGGACCTAGGTGGTTCAATACTTTTTCACTGCTTTAAACAACCGGCACCACGACTGTGCCGATTCAAATGAACATGCTGCACGCACGCATAAGCCAGTCAAACCTGAGGGGCGCGACGCCACCACCTGGCTGACTTCACTCTCGACTAAGATCTTTCCGTGTCACAAAAAGAAAGAAAAACCATGCATGACAAACAAAAAAGCCAAAGTCCTTACGAAGCATCTTCAGTACAAGAGCTCAGTGAGGAATCCAAGTCAAACTCGTCTATACAGTAATCAGGACAGAGGTAAGAGGGAGGGGAAAAAAAAAACACAAAAGAAACCCTAACATGTAGATTCAGGGATGGTGGGTAGATGAGCGATCTTGTAGTAGCTGTGCTTCAGCTGCCGTGCTGTTCTACCAGAGATGATCCAGCGCAGTCTCTGGCTGTCAGGCTTCGAGCACTTGGTGGTGGAATATTCAGCCAGGCACTTGCCAACTAGCTCGCTTGCACAGACCAGATCTCCATCTTTCACCTATAAAGACAGAGGTCATTAACTTCAAATGAAGTCCACCAGCTACGAAACCAAAGTGTGACCATGCAACACGAGAACAATTTCCACTTTATACATCAATACATAGTACCCTTGACATTTTGGGTCGGGGGGGACACCAGATGGCAGTCGTTCTCATCCCATTATCAGTGAAAATCCTAATTACAATTTATTTTATGCAAGAAAAAGTAGAGATGGGATTTGAACCCTAGACCTTTTGGTCCATAGTCCAGTACCTTAACCACTAGGCTACCAAATATATGAGCAATGTGTGCTGAAATGTGCATGTTCACACCAAACAATTCTCGGGACTTTGGGCTATAAGACTGGGCTACTTACAGTTAGCTGCAGCTGAAGATCATGTACCATCTCTCTCAGAGCGAATGCAGACTCGGATCCATCATGCTGCTCCCCAGCTTCACGGGCTAGCAAAGCCAGCGCAAGCAAGGATGGCTGAAAATACGTGTTCATTAAAATTAATGTCAGAAAAATCCATAATGCAACACCATCCATAGTGGTTTATGCAGGACCACTTACCCTTAGTTTGGTGAAGGCAAAGGAGCAGTGACAAGCCTTCAGCTGAGCCTCAAGCCTCTCGATGTTCATAATCTTCTTACTGAATACAAGGAATTCATTCACAATTAATCTGGTAAAGTACAAATTCACTAATACTGTTCAATGAACAATGTGGTCAGTGATTACTGTGGGTCAAGAGGATTGCAGCAGGGCAAGGAGGGGGATGGACATTACCAGTATGCCCCCTTTTATGATGGGCAAGCTATACAGAGTACGACCCTCACACTCCCATGGTGAATGCAGAACTACGCAGTGGAAGACATGGGGACGTAGTCTCACCAATTGTGTTTCTCACTTTCAATACATTATTCAATAAGTCACATGACATTGAAAACTACTATAAAATGAGCTTGTTAAACAGTGATTACACTACTTTAATGCAAGTGTCCCCATTATAAATCATAACTGTTTAATAATGGCATGATCAGATCAGACCTTCTGGTCCAGAGTCCAGTACTTTAACCGCTAGGCTATGACAGTCCCACTAAAAATTAAGCTGGTGGGATTGAAAAGCTTGAATTTATTCAAGAAAACATGCATTGTTTACACTTCAGAAATAAAATCGTAAGAAATTCAATTGTCAGCCTAGTGCATCCATACAGCCCTAGCTGCTACATAAGACTTTTTTGCCCCTCAGACTTGACTTCAAAAATCACTGAAATGAAACTTTAGTTTTCCTGCATCTCAAGAGGACCTGCCATTAGCAGCAGTGACAGTCACCCATAGACCCATATACTCTGATTGCTAAGATTTGATAGGGATAAGGTTGGTGGTTTAAGTGGCAGTTCTTGAAAAGGAACTGAGCCAGGATAAGAGCTAAACAAATCCCCCATCCAACCAAATCTCTGTTTTTCGTTTCCATGGAAAATACCCAAGCAAGCATGGTGCAATAGGGGGCTGCCACAAAAGTACCACCAGCAGAAAGTTATTCATGTACATCCTTGAAGTCACTTACCCATCAGCCTCAGCCTTTTCCTGGATGTAGGAATGGAACAGCCTGAGGAAATGCAGTGCAGTGGGTGCTTTGACCTTCCAGTACAGTTTCTCGAGAATGATCTTTTCCATTCTCATCATGTCAGACACCGTGAAGCGGTTCTGGCTGATTCGGATCAGATCGTTCGCCAGAGGAACGTTCCTCTCCTCTTCCGAGGTCTTCACCGCAATGTAGAAGCAGCAAAGTCCAACACAGGACAGATGCTTGGGCTGGATCTGAAAACAAGAACTGCTAGATGAATACTCAAAAGTACAACTAGATCTGATTATGGAGCTACTATAATTGCACAGAATTTGCTAGAGTTAGTATTTCAGCAGTTACCCAAGGCAGTTGGAGGAGGTGCACAGCTTGGATAAAGCTTGCAAACAGAGTGACCAAAGTAAAAAGTTGGAAAGTCAACAATACTTTGGGGCATCAGTTTACCAAACATTTCATTTACAGCATTTAGCAGACACCCTTATCCAGAGCGACTTATAATTGGTACAGTCTTGCTCAAGGACCCAACAGCGGCAGAGGTGGGATTTGAACCCTGGACCTTCTGGTCCATAGTCCAGTACCTTAACCACTAGGCTACGACAGTCCTACAATACATTATTCACTCTGAAAGTCTGCATTTACTATCTGTAGTCACTAGTAGAACAAGTCATAACCCACAAGAGCATCCAGTTAGAAAGAACTTGAGGAACTAGGTGCTCAGAGCAAACACTTTAGGACAATTTGGAACCAAATCAAACCAATTTCTCTGCTAATAATCTATATTCATAAAACAGACCAAATTAGGCCAACACTACATTTTCAAACAAACTTCAAAAGAGGGCATTTCAACAAAATGTAAACAGTTTCAAAAAGTAAATCATCACCAACACATTGTGTCCACAAATACCATATTAATAAACAAAATCTAATTGGTATCGAGGTCCAGCTAGACCCCAAATCACTAACAAATGGCAAAAAAAGGGGGCAGGGACACTTAATTCTGGATTAATTCATCTCCATGGTGTGTACCTCTGAGGAATTGCAATGCAGGGAAAAGAAAAAAAAAAATTTGACTTGGTAAGTAGTAATGAGGATCAACTCTCTATAGAAGTGGCTTAAGCGCTCATTTTCACTTGGTTTGTTGGCATCACATCCCTGGTCAGATAAAATGTCAGTGACATCTCCGACACATTTGTTAGTCGTTTGATTCAGTACCATTTCCACCCATGGAGTTCCACCCGTGGTCACTGCACTGTCTGACTTTCAGTGTACACTTTGGGGTGCTTTCTTTTGATATGGTGGAAAAGACTAGTTGATTTTGCAAACTGTTCGGTGTGTAAAATCTAAACCAGTTCCTACAAGTCTTACCTTCATCACAGCCAGAAAGCGATCCAGGAGGCTCACGGCGATGGAGAAGGTCTCTGCGCTGAAGCCAAAGAACCGGGTCAATGAGAGCAGATCTTTCACCTCAAAGTCCCTTAGCTTCACAGTCATCCTCATGCCATTGTCATGCGCAGACTCGAGGACACGGAGACCACACAGTTTAGGCTGGCACCGGGCCTCCTTCTCCAAAAGGGCCTTCAGCTGGAGTGCAAATGGGAAAGCTTCTGCTCCACTCACTGTGTCAATCATCTGTAAGACAAAGACCATTGTAATGCAGTTCCTACTGTATAGGACAGTCCAACTGGTCACAGTCAGGCACATTCATACACAAATAAGTTGGGGGGAGTTACATGCACCATCTCCTTACATTTACAGCATTTAGCAGACACCCTTATCCAGAGCGACTTAGTTGATAAGGTCATACAATCCAAGCAATTCTGAGTAAAGGGACCCAACAGTGGCAGCTTGGCAGAGATGGGATTTGAACCCTGGACCTTTTGGTCCATAGTCCAGTACTTTAACCGGTAGGCTACCACAGTCCAATAAGTGTATATGCCACTCCTATTGCAAGTAGTACTCGTTTTTGTCCCCCACTACATTTACAGCATTTAGCAGACAGCCTTATTCAGAGAAACTTACAAGTGACAGTCTTTCAATCTATGCAGTTGTAGGTTAAGGGTCCTGCTCAAAAAGCAAACATTGGCAACTTGGCAGAGGTGGGATTTGAACCCTTGAGCTTCTGGTCCAGAGTCTAGTACCTTAACTGTTAGGCTACCAGTCCCTGGCTTACAGTTCATAAAGTAATGAATTTTAAGAACCTTCAAATTCACCCATAATAACCTTCATGGAACCAAGGTTGGTGCAATCACATGTGACGAGGTGATTACAAGCAGGGTTAGTGAAGAGTAGCACCATGTCAGCTTCTTCACATGTATGGCATTCTTGATACTGCAACTGTGCACAAATATCGTCATCATACTGAAATCCCCCACTGCAGTCACTTAAGATTTTGACCCAGTAACTCCGTACAGTGTCCCCACGAAATGGCAGTAACTGTTCTCAGTAATGTTCTATTGTACAGAACTGCTTGCTCATTTAATTCATGATACTGAAACTCTCAAATCCAAGCAGTTGAATAGGACAGCCCCCTTAAAAATAGGACAGCCCTTAAAAAGTCATACGGTATCAAGACTTAGACAACTTGGTATATCTGGAAAGTCATAGCTTGTATACTATGGAGCTGTACATAGCTGGCCATATGCATGTCTGTCCAACCATAAAGCATATGTCTTGATCGCTAGACGTTTAGGCTGAGGTAATCATCATACTGGAGTTCATTCCCAAATGTTGGCGACGTGTGTCAAGTGCTGAATGACCTAAAGGTCAAAGTTTATCTGATCGGTTGCACCAAGCCACAGGTCTCCAAATTTGTCCCTGATCAGATTTATTACGACAGACAAGGCATAAGTCAAATTAGTCAATTTCTATTTGTTTTTAATCTGTTCAGACTGCACAAAAATCTCCATTTGTTCCCCCTCCCCCAGTCAGGTTTTCCACGGTTGACTTCATCCCCAGCCAGAGTGCAGATCCTCCTGGGTGACCCCCAGACATTCCCAAGCCAACTGTGAAATTGAATCCCTCCATTGGCTCGCTGTTCCCATCTCAAATCTGATTTGACCTTAAATCCACAGGCTGTCTGAACACAGCCTTACTCATTTGCAGAAAACAAGTTTTCAATACGGCATTACCTTATCACTTTTGTGTAACTGCAGCTTATGGGCAATAAATTCCAATCTGAGCATCTCTAGGCATGTGCACGTCTGTAATGCCATAAACTACAGTGAACAGTTTATATCCAACATTTTAGCTACTAATAACTAATGACCCGTTTTTGGTTAAAAAAATGAGACATTTATGCTTGCCAATCAGATTTTATTACAAAATTAGCGTTAACATACTTCTAGAAAAAAGTGTGCTCGGCTTAGATTTAAGCCCATTTGATGTAGGCGAATTTGTAAGTACTATTATAACGTTAAGTCAACAAAAAACATCGAAATCACCCAAGTTACAACAATTAAAGGGTGATAGTGATACCCATTGTAACCTAAAACACATAAAAACTTGACTTGCGTTAACAACATGGAGGTCAGTGGATGATCGGTTACTGTTTGGAGTCGCTTAAAATTCCCCACCCGTATTTAGACAATCCCAACTCCTGGACTCGAATTGGCTACAATCAGTTATTCCCATTGAGTGACAGACCTAATAACCAATCAACCTCAAGTTCTCGAAGGCGGTGGCTAAAACTAGCCAATCACAGAACAAGAGGCGGGCTATGTCAGAAAACGAGTAGGAGAATCACAGATCCGGGTAACATGTCAGGACATGTTCCAAACACAGTAAAGACAAGACCTTTAGTGCCAACAATACACATTTCGAAACAATTTTAACTCTAAACACACCAATTTACAAAACACAAGGCTAAAGCATGTCCAGTATTATATATTATATACTTTTGAGAAACGGCAAGAGTGACGTAATACTCTCAGCTAGTTAACATACACAAATGGCGAACTTACCTTGAAGTTGGATTAAATCGCTTGGTTCTATTAAAAGTGAGAACCTGAGCCCTGAAATCTATAAATAAATGAAAGTTGACGAAAATGAGCTTTAGAGGAAAAAAGAAATGCTATGTGCAGCGTATGTTTAAAGCGTATAGAGAGACGTCCTGCCTTGCACACCCCGACCCTTGGCGTCAGGCAACGGTGAAGCCGCAGCGCTTTGGTTTTATACTCGTAGGACAACGCCAGTCATTGGTCAGCAGAAAGAAGGCGTTCCTGTTTTTAACTCTTTCATTGGTTTAAAACCTGCCTCTCACGTATTCAGCCCACAAACCTCGCCCTCTTTCCTAAACTGGTCTCGGATCAGCGAATAACTGGAGCGGTTTCTTGTTCTAGAAAATACCGTGGTAATGTAGCATCATATACATGAGTATATACAGATACATTATATGCATATATATATGTATATTGCCAACTCAACCTTTACGTATTACTCAGTCTTTATTCACACTTTATTTGCTAACATGGTCTGTTTTGATACTGTGAAACAGGGCATCATTAGGTATTTTTTGGATACTCAGATTCCCCCACCCAAAGTGGCCCGCTAATGTAAAGTTACGAATATTTGGTATAATTGGTTATTTAAAAATCTACTTACGATTATGCCATTGAGTTCCTAAAAGGTTGATTTTTTGTATTAATTTTGATATAGCAATTTCTTTAACAGTAAAAGCAATTGCCACAAGCCGCCATGTTGTAGCACCCCCTCCCATTGATTGAATAGCATTTTTTAAACTTATAATAATAATAATAATAATAATAATAATAATCATAGAAAACAAAACACACTGTTAAAACAGTGGATTAAAATTGCGTAAAACATTTGTGTAAGGATGCACCAATACTGCAATCTGATGGATAGCACTTACATTAGCAGATCTGTGCTTGATAGAAATAATGATGAGACAGACCATAGCACAATGAGCTCTAAAAATAATGACAAAGAGTCAATCTGATGTTATTTTTTTCTATCGGGGGAAAGATTTTTAGGAACTAACAATTATTTCATTACATTTAGTTAGGTAATACAGGTATCAACAGTTTATAGTCCATCTGATCAATGTCAGTTTGCTTTAACATCCAAGGTCTTAAAAATTGTAATAGGAAATAAATATCTGTCTTATATACATCTAATTCACATCTGAATGACAGAAACCTAATACAAACAAACCCCTGAGACATCTGCTGACAGAACAGAGAATCTCAGTCTTGAATGTAGAAAACAACAACATTCCTTTCGTTTTTCAGTTTTTCAAATTTTATAGAAGCTACTAAGATAGAAATACAATACTGTACTGTATTAAATGTTTTCTATTGCATTCTAAGTAAAATTATTGTTTAAAATAAAACCCTATGTGCAAAGTATCTAAACTACTATGTGTTTCTATGACTTTCTACAACCACTATCCTGTTTCACAGAATGTAATGTGGATGTAAAACAGCAATAAAGCAAAGCTAGAATTCTGATTGGTTAGGATTTCATGAGGCTGAAAGAAGGCTTTGCAGGTCCATTTAAGCACTTTTAATGCTTCTAATGCACTCGTAGATATATAATATTAGAACATTTTCCCCATAAACAAATGACCTTATATAAATGTGTCATTGGTTTAATAGGGTTTTCTTATATACTTTTAAACTTGTGTGAAAATCAGTGTTAATTTCATTGACGAATGATTTTCGTCATAGTTTTCGTCAGCGACCTTTTTTTCCCAACGAAAACGAGACGATGACTTGATTTAAATAAAAGAAAAACGACAAAGAGAACGAAATGAACTAACACTTTTGTCAACGAATAAAAACGAAGCGAAAATGATTGGCAGAGACGACATCCAATCAAATCTGATTTAGCATATGTGGAAGGGCGGACCCATTACGTATTGATCCAATTAGTAATGTGGTAAGGCGTTTGATCTAACCCTGGGCAGACAGTACAACTGGCCTCCTTATTGTGTCTCACGAAACCAAATCAATAATGTCAACACCTCGGAGAAAGCGGAGAGTCCATATATGGGCACATTTCTCATTTGATATACATGAAAACAAGACACTTTGTAAACCGTGTGGGGCGCCATCTCCGGTACAAATACAACAAACTTGAAACGACGTCTTTAGGCATGCCATTTTGAAACTGCAGTCAAGCTATCTGTACCTAAATGGCGCGACCTCCTGTTTTAGCGGTATTACGGTAGTACGCTGCAAATGCACTCAAAGTTCATTATGTTCAAGCCAGTATTTCAGCGAATAAGGTAGGAATTAAAATATATTTCCAGTTCGGGACGTGGATATATTTTTATAACTAATTATTAAGTGGATAATTATGAAGAAACGCGTAGAGAGCATGCACATATATCTGGTCTTCTGATCTTATATGTTTAATGAAGCTCATAATATATCATTTATTCCAACGTGATTCTATTGTACAATTCTATTGTTCTATTTAAAGCAGGTTGGTGGAAGTTATGAGTTTTTGTGACCACTTTACTGTATACTGTTATTGTCAATGGATGCATATAGACCTGAGCTTATATCTTAATTAGATCTTATAATATATCATTCATTCCAGCTTGATTCTATTCTGGAATATCTTCTGAGTGTCCATACCGAGTGTGAAGCAGATCTGAAACTGAGTTTTAATGTACACATGTATTATCAATGCATGTATGTAGATGTTTCATTCAAGGGAAATGTTATAAAAGCATTCATGTATTGCAACCTTTACATTTCATATTTACGTAGATTTAATCTACTATGATCTTATAGTCAACTAAAACAAAAAACAATTCAGATCACTAATGTCAAAATCTGATAACGAAATTCTAAATAGTTCACGAACTTTTCAAACACCACTATACACACACACACACACACACTACACCACACACACACACACATACTATATATATATATATATATATTATATATATATATATATATATATATAATGTGTGTGTACAGTAGGGCAAAAAAGTATTTAGTCAGCCCACTGATTGTGTGCAAGTTCTCCTACTTAGAAAGATGAGAGAGGTCTATAATTTTCATCATAGCTACACTTCAACTATGAGAGACAAATGAGAAAAAAATCAGGAAAGGAAATCAGATTGTAGGCTTTTTAAAGAGTTTAATTGTAAATTTTGGTGGAAAATAAGTATGTTTGGTCAATAACAAAAGTTCAACTCATACTTTGTAACATAACCTTTGTTGGCAATGACAAGAGGTCAAATGTTTCCTGTAAGTCTTCACCAGGTTTTGCACACACTGTAGCTGGTATTTTGGCCCATTCCTCCATGCAGATCTCCTCTAGAGCAGTGATGTTTTGGGGCAAGACGGACTTTCAACTCCCTCCACAAATTTTCTATGGGGTTGAGGTCTGGAGACTGGCTAGGCCACTCCAGGACCTTGAAATGCTTTTTACAGAGCCCCACTTCTCTTGCCCAAGTGGTTGTGTTTGGGATCATTGTCATGCTGGAAGACCCAGCCACGTTCCATCTTCAATGCTGTCACTGATGGAAGGAGGTTTTGGCTTAAAAAATCTCACGATACGATTCATTCTTCCCTTAACACGGACTATCGTCCTTTCCCCTTGCAGAAAAACAGCCCCAAAGCATGATGTTTTCCACCCCATGCTTCACAGTAGGTATGGTGCAACTCAGCATTCTTCTTCCTCCAATCAATGGCGAGTTGAGTTTTTACCAAAAAGTTCTTTGGTCTTGGCCATGGTTTGAGTTTGGAGTCTGACTGTTTGAGGGCTGTGGACAGGTGTCTTTTATACAGATAACGAGGTCAAACAGGTGCCATTAATACAGGTAACAATGGAGGACAGAAAGAGCTTCTTAAAGAAGAAGTTTACAGGTCTCTGAGAGCCAGAAATCTCTTGCTTTGTTTGTGGGTGACCAAATTACTTATTTTCCACCATGATTTACAATTCAATTCTTTAAAAATCCTACAATGTGATTTCCTGTATTTTTTTGTCTTCTCATTTTGTCTCTCATAGTTGAAGGGTACCCTATGATGAAAATTACAGACCTCTCTCATCTTTTCTAAGTAGGAGAACTTGCACAATCAGTGGCTGACTAAATACTTTTTTGCCCTTTTTTATTTTTACGGATGATAAACTGTATATCAAATGAATCAAAGCCAGCAACCAAATCCTTATAAGTAAATATAATTTTATTAAATAGCATATTTATAGTTACACATTTCACAAGAAGTTATAAAAAATGTATACATTCCTAAACAAGAGAGGGATTTTATTAACAACATTCAAGTAACGATCGTTATTCATTATTCATACACTGCAAGTTAAAACAAAAGAGCATTATATCTATGCATTATGCACAATAGTTTCTGCTTAGGCAAACAAACCCATCAGTACATTACATTAAGAAGAATACAGTCATACTGTACAGTGAATGCGTGATGGTTTCGTTATACACAGTAAACAACAGAACTCTCGTGTTTGATCACAGATGTAAAAAAAAAATGTTTAAAAAAACTATTGATTACGATTTTTGTACAACAGCAAAGTAAGTCAAGCTATAACAATGTAGAATTTATGGTTAAGGTTTGTTGACTGCTTTATTCAGTACATGCTCCAGCTCAGACTGCTGTCAATACCGTCATAGAAGTACCAACATGAAATGGCATAATTTTCCAAACAATTTTATGCTGTACCTTTCTTGGGAACCTTTAGAAGAGCAGTTTAGCCATAAATTCATTTACACATTTTTCCTTTGCTTGACATATAATGGATCAGCCAAGAGATGATGCTTCTTTAGCTAAGTAATAGAAGTGTACAGTATACATCTGCCTTGTTAGCATCATATGAAGTACTTGATTAAAATGATTAACTATAAAAGTCAAATTCAAACTAATAATACTTACAACTTACAGGTCAAACATCCAACCTGTGTCTGATGAGGTGTCCTGTTTATTCTTTTTGTAGACATATCATCTCCGAAACCACATGAACAAAATGTATTTAAGAGTGGTTAAAGTACCTCTTGGGAGCATCTCGTAACTCCAGTACCTAGCTAAATAAGTCTGTTATTGACAGCAATGTGCTGAGTGAAGAGTTACAATTCGGAATAGTAAAGAATACCCTCAATGTCTCCTTGACAGAGAAGGCATAAAGGAAGCACCTGATAATGAATCCTGTTGTTAGAGTTTATAAACCTAAAACAATCCTGTGTTTGTATCAGTAAACCAATATGTATTCAAAATATGTTGGTCCATTTGATGCCACTGTCCTGCTAATAGGTAAATACATAAAAACTTCAGCGGAGGAATCAGAATGTGTCCTCAAACTTCATCTGAAAGACATAAGTGAAATAGAATGAAATTCTTCTTGATGACAGCTGAAAAAACACTAAGCAATTAAATTCAGCAGTTCAAATGAGCCTGACTCGCTTGGCCTCGGGATTGTAGCTTGGGATTTTTGGCCTGGCCCAGGAGTCTTTTGGGCTTTAGGTTTGTTTGGGTCTTACTTGTGTGTTTAGATCTGTCCCATTTGTTGGTGCTTGATTCAGTTTTATTTTGACATGAGCAATATCTTACTACGATATCATATGGTCTAAAAAACAAATAGACATGGCAGTATTCTATGGACACTAAAGAGCCCCTGAGCCTGACTCATGTGTCTTTGGTCCTGACCCAAGTGTCTCTGCGTTTGACTCTTTGGGCATAACGCATCGTTTAGGTTTGACTTAGGTGTGCTCTACCCTGGTTCAGGGGCTTTTCCTGATCCACATTTGTTTGGGCAGGACTCATGTATTTTGGCCTCACTGATGTGTCAGTGGGTCTGATTCAGGTGTGTATTATGACTTTGGGCCCCAAGTCATGTGATTTTAGGGTTGCCCTAGTTGTCTTACCAAAATAAGGACCAAAGTGTGTGTTTAGGCTTGACTCAGCTGTCTTTGCAGCTTATTTAGTTGTCTTTGGATCTGTTTCAAGGTGCTATTGGGCCTGCCTCAGGTGTTGGATGTGACTCAGGTTTCTTTGGATCTGACTCGGATGTCTTTGGGGCCTGATTCTGTTGTCCTTGGTACTAACTCAGGTGTCTTTGGGCCTGACTCAGGTGTCTCTGTGACAGACTCAGGTGTCTTTGGGCCTGACTCAGGTGTCTCTGTGACAGACTCAGGTGTCTTTGGGTCTGACTCAGGTGTCTTTGGGTCTGACTCCGGTGTCTTTGGGCCTGACCCCAAGTGTCTCTGTGACAGACTCAGGTGTTCTTTGGATCTGACCCAGGTATCTTTGGGCCTGACCCAAGTGTCTTTGGGCCTGACTCGGGTGTCTTTTGGGCCTGACTCGGGTGTCTTTGGGCCTGACCCAAGTGTCCCTTTGGGTCTGACTTCGGGTGTCTTTTGGGCCTGACTCGGGTGTGTCTTTGGGCTGACTCGGGTGTCTTTTGGGCCTGACTCAGGTGTCCTTTGGGTCTGACTCAGGTGTCTTTGGGTCTGACTCAGGTGTCTTTGGGTCTGACTCAGGTGTCTTTGGGCCTGACTCGGGTGTCTGCTGTTGGGCCCTGACTCAGGTGGTCTCTGTGACAGACTCAGGTGTCTTTGGGCCTGACTCAGGTGTCTTTGGGCCTGACTAATGACTCCGGTGTCTTTGGGCCTGACTCAGGTGTCTCCTCTGTGACAGACTCAGGTGTCTTTGGGCCTGACTCAGGTGTCTTTGGGCCTGACTCAGGTGTCTTTTGGGCCTGACCCGGTGTCTTTGGGCCTGAACTCGGGTGTCTCTGTGACAGACTCAGGTGTCTTTGGGCCTGACTTGGGTGTCTCTGGTGACCTGACTCAGGTGTCCTTTGGGCCTGACTCGGGTGTCTTTGGGCCTGACTCAGGTGTCTCTGTGACAGACTCAGGTGTCTTTGGGCCTGCTGACTCTCGGTGTCTTTGGGCCTGACTCGGGTGTCTTTGGGCCTGACTCAAGTGTCTTTGGGTCTGACTCGGGTGTCTTTGGGCCTGACTCCGGGTGTCTTTGGGCCTGACTCGGGTGTCTCTGGGCCTGACTCAGGTGTCTTTGGGTCTGACTCAGGTGTCTTTGGGTCTGACTCAGGTGTCTTTGGGCCTGATCAGGTTCAGGTTGTGTTTTTGCATCTGATTTGGGCATCTATGTATCTGATTCAGGTGTCTTTAGATCTGACTCCGGTGTAGTTGTGATCTAACTCGGGTGTATTTTGGGCCTGACTCAGGTGTGTCTGTGGTCGGTTTGATGTGTGTTAGGGCCTGACTCAGGTGTTCTCTGTGACAGACTCAAGGTGTCTTCTTTGGGGCCTGACTCGGGTTTTGTTTAGGCCTGTGACTCGGGTGTACTTTGGGCTGAACTCGGGTGTCTTTGGGCCTGACTCCGGATTTTGTGTTTTTGGGCTGGACTTATCTTGGTTCATTGGGTCTGACTCCGGTGTCTTTGAGGCCTGACTCAGGTGTTTTCTGTTACAGGACTCAGGTGATCTGTGGGGGCCAGAACTCCGGTAATCTGTCTTTGGGCCCCTGACTTCAGGTTGTCTCTGTGACAGACCTCATGTGTTTTGGGGTCTGCCTCCGGTGTCTTTGGGCGCTGAGTCGGGTGTCTTATTGGGCTGACCCAAGTGTCTCTGTAATCAGCATCAGGTGTCTTTTGGCCTGACCCAAGTGTCTCCGTGTGACAGACTCAGGTGTCCTTTGGGCCTGACTCAGGGTGTCTTGTGGGCCTGACCTCAGGTTGTCCTGGTTTGGCCTGACTCCAAGTGTATCTGTGCCAGACTCAGGTTTCGGTCTCACATTCGAACTTCCACATTAAAAACTTAAGTGGGGACAATAACGTACAATGGTTGGTGGGCATGGAATAAGATGTTCTTTGGGCCTGATCTCAGGTGTCTTTTTGGCCATTGACTCAGGTGTCTTTGGGCCTGACTCCGTTTCTTTGGGCTGACTCCGGTGTTTTGGGCCTGAATCAAGTGTCTTTGGACTGACTCACGTGTTTTTGGCCTGACTCCGGTGTCCTTTGGGCCTGACCCAATGTGTCTCTGGTGACAGACTCCAGGTGTCTTTGGGATCTGACCCAGTTTTTCTTGGGTCCTGACCCAAGTGTCTTTGGGCCTGACTCGGGTGTCTTCTGGGCCTGACTCGGGTGTCTTTGGCCTGAACTCGGTGCTCATGCAGCGTCTTTGGGCCTGACCCCAAAGTGTCAATTTGGGTGCTGACTCGGGTGATGATTGTGCCCTGACTGTGGTGTCTTTGAGGCCTGACTCTGGTAGTCTTTAAGGGCCTGACTTCAGGTTGTTTGGGTGTACTCAGGTTGTCCTTTGGGTCTGACTAAGGTGTCTTTGGGCCTTATTCCCAGGTTCTTTTGCAATCTGATTTGGCATCTATGCCTGCATCGATTCATTTGTCTTTAGAGATCTGACTTCGGTTGTGCATTTGGATCTAATAACGGTGTAAATTGGCTCTACTCAGGTGTCTGATTGGGTCTGGTTGATGTGTTTATGGCCTGACTCGTGTGTACTGTGGGTCTCGAATACAAGCACGTATTGTCCTGTGTTTGGTATGAGTTTGTGTGTTTTTAAACTGGGACTTATCCGTGCTCATTAAACCTAACTCAGTAACATTTTGGCGCTGTGATAATGTTTTTTTTTTAACTGGGCTGATATTGAAAGTTCCCCCGAAATCTAATCGAAATCTAACTGGCTGTAGTGAGTCAGTTTTGATAAGTGGTATTTAGCATGGTTGTATTGAAATACAACTGAAGTCTATTGGGTCGAGGTTGTGCTCCTTATTTGTTTTATTTGATGTCTCTATCGGCAGTGGTAATGGAATTCAACGATACACTCAAAGTTCGCATCAAGACTAGTCATATGTGTTTGTGTGTGTGTTTGTGTGTGTGTGGTGGTTTGTGTGTGTGTGAGTGTTGGTCGTACTCATTTGGTTTTTGGACTTGACTCACGTGGGTGTGGTTGTGTGTGTGTGTGGTTGTGATGCTGAATGTGAATATCCAGCCGAGAGGGACTCTTACAATTTTCGAACTTTCAGCATTTGAAAACTTTAAGTGGGGAAAATTAACAGTACAGGGAGTGGTGCATGAATTGAATAAGAGCCGATGTTGGGAAAGAGTGATGGAAGCTTTTTTGGATGATGACGTCAGGTAACACACGCACGCACGCACGCAACGCATACAGCACATACATACAGACACACGGATAGTGAAGCCTATTTAAAAACTGACATTAAGTTAGGGACGCAACTCACGTTTCTTGTCTTTGGTGCTCTGGGAGTAGAGAGCATTGCAGCGGTTCAGGCTGCCAATCGTCTTCCTGTTAAAAGGTTTCATCTCCTCCTCCAGCTCCCTCCCTCTTCTCCCTCCAGAGTCCTCTTCTCCTCCTGATGCATGCGCTGTTAGCAACTCACAAACGCTCATGCAGCGGCGCCAACACACACACGCAAAGTCCACCAGAATTACATTAAAGGCACATACGGGTGATGATTAACGCCTGAGGTGCATTGATTGCGTAAATATAAGGTTCTAGTCCTTTAAGAGATGCGCACTTAACACAGTGTATCAGGGATTACATGCTAATTCTGATGGAATTGAAAAAACTGTTATACAACTTTTTTGTGCGCAAACAAGTTGACAAAATAGGCTGCATTTTCATACAGGGTATATCTCAGGTATACTTAAACAGCTAAAAGGTGTTTTGTTTTGAATTCGTTTTGCATAAAGCTCTAATAACTAAAAAAAATAAAAAAATATGCAGTTTTTCTCTTAACACAAATTAATGAAATTTGGCTAAGACCATAAGGTTTGTTCAGTGCTACATTACTATTTAAAAATGTAGGCTCGAATGGCTAAATGTTTGCTAACACGTCGTGAATATTTTTTGGCAATGCAAGCTACAATTTAACATTTTGAGGTGACACAGACTTTCCATTCTCTTAGCTACTCACAGTTCCATACCCAAATTTAACAAGGCTCTACATTTGGGGCCTTACTGTAGTTTTCTTTAAACTTATACCTCTACGGTAGAATTTCAGTCCAGTCCTGAGGTTCAGCTCAGTAGCTGATCTAAAAATAAATTCATAAGCGTGTAAATGAATACCAACGTTTTACTGCAGCAGTTTCATATGGTATAATGCCAGCAGATGGCTCTGCATTCGGTGTTTAGGTCTGTCTCAGGTGAGTGTGGGTCGTACTCATTTGTTTTGGACTTGACTCAAGTGAGTTTGGGCCTGTCTCAGGTAGTTTGGTCCTTGCGCTTGTGCATTTAGCCAGTGCTCATCTGTTTTTTGGTGTGTTTGAGCCTGGCTAGGGTTCAGTCAGTCTCTGAAACATCTGTCTCTGGTTTTTCCGGTAGTCTCTGGTATTTTTGGACCTGAGTCATACCCACTCAGGTATGTTTGGGCCTGTCTCAGGTGTATTTGAACTACAACTCCAAATCAGAAAAGGTTGGAAGTATGAAAATGCATATAAAAAATACACACAGTGCTTCTAACATGTACTGTGACCCTTATTTCATTGCAGACAGTATGTACCGGAGATATTTCATGTTTTGTCTGGTCAACATTTCATTTGTTAATAAACTTTCAGGCCTGCAACACATTCCAATAAAAGTTGGGAGGGGGGCAATTTAGAGCTAGTAATTAAATTTAAAAACTAAATAATGACATGATTTCAACAGGTGATTGTAATCATGATTTGGTACAAAAGCAGCATCCACGAAAAGGCTGAGTCTTGATGAGCAAAGATGGCCAGAGGATCTCTAGTTTGTCAACAAATGCATGAGAAAATTACTGAAATGTTTAAAAACAATGTTCCTTGATGAAAGATTGGAAGGGATTTGCATATTTCTGCCTCTACAGTGCATAATATCATTAAACGATTCAAGGAATCGGGAGGAATTTCGGTGCATAAAGGCCAAGGGCACAAACTTAACCTGAACCCCCGTGAACTTTGATCCCTCAGACAGCACTGCATCAAGAACCGTCATTCATCAATAGCTGATAGAATCACATGGCAAGGGATTACTTTATCAAACCTTTGTCAAGCACTACAATACAGAGTTACATTCACAAATGACACTTAAAACGTTACTGTGTAAAAAAGAAGCCTTATGTTAACCATGTCCAGAAGCGGTGTCCTGGATGAACCATCATACAGTGGAAATGTGTATTGTGGTCGGATGAATCAGTATTCCAGACCTTTTTTTGGAAAAAGTGGACGAAAAGGACCATCCAGAAAGTTATCAGCAACAAGTCCAAAAGCCAGACTCTGTCATGGTATGGGTCTTCTGTGATGGTAGCATTAATGCAGAAAAGTACATTGAGAGTTTAGAGCTACATAAGCTGCCTTCAAGACGACATCTTTCCGGGAACGTCCATGCATTTTGTAACAAGACAATGCAAAACCACATGCTGCACACATTACAAAGACATGGCTGTGGAAGAAGAGGGTACGGGTGCTGGACTGGCCTGTCTGCAGTCCTGATCTGTCTCCAACAGAGAATGTGTGGAGAATTTTGAAACGGAAAACGACAACGACGACCCTGTACTTTTGCACATCTTAAGAAGTGGTTGCACTGAATTGGACAAAATAACACCTGAAACTCTAAATCACTTTGTGTCCTCTGTGCCAGAACGTCTTGTAAGTGTGGTGAAAAGGAATGGCAACATTACAAAGTGGTAAATGCTTGACTATCCCAACGTTTTTAGAAATGTAAGTAAAAATAAATGTTTTCCATACTGTCCCAACTTTTTCTGATTTGGGGTTGTATGTCTGGGCCAGTCTAAAGTGACTTTAGACATTATTCCTATGATTTGGACCAGACTCAGGTGTGTTGCATGTGTGTTTGGACCTGACCCACGAGTTAGGGTCATACTCAATGTGTTTTGATTAGTCCCACTTGGATTTGATTGAGGTACGTTAATTACATTGTGGCACCATTGACTGCCACATACTGATTTTCTTTTTATTAAACTGTTTCAGATGGGTACTTAGTTTTTTCTTATTTCATTGTAGACCTGCAGATGGTGTTTTTATTCACTCAGCCCCTCCTTACCTGTCTGTCTCTCCGTGTCTCTCTCTGTCTCACCCACAAACACACACACTTTTATGAAGTGAGAGTGATTCCTGTTGTACAAGCAAGTATTTCAGAAGCAAGCGGAGAACAGCAAAGCATGCAGAAACTGTTCAGCGAGCACACTTAAGTGCGTTGCAAAGCTACAGTTCTCGTCTCTCCACTTTCACTGTTAATGGATGATTAAAATATTTGCAGTGCACTTTTAGTACGATATTACTGACAGCCCCAATCCAGTCACCTTACTGCCACAAGTAGAAATGAACTCTCTGGGAAATACTGATTAAAGTACAGTGATACCTCGGTTTTTGACTACCTTGGAACTCGTCGATATTCGGTTCTCAACACATATTGACTGGAAAACTTTGTATCGGTTCTCGTTGTTACTCAGCTTAAACTTGTATGAGTCAAGCCGCGTGACTCATTTCAGCTGAAACCTGATTCTCGATTCAGTACACAGTGATTCAGTGCTTCATATTCACAATACCCATTGCATTAGTGAAGATCTATTTGAGATCTCTACTATTTGCATTGTGTTTTTCTTTATTTATAGATCTACAGTACTGTACTCTTAGTATAAATAAGTCTCCATGGGTCCTAAAATGGTTATACTGACTGCAGTCAAGAGGGAAACAGGAACTATGTTAGCTATGTCAGCTTCGTGAGTTTATCAGTACAGTGTTTTTGGTTTCACTTTTCACTTTAAATCCATTGCTCAACCTGAATTACATGAGATTTTTCAACATTTTATTATAAACTAAGCTGTGTGTTAATGATTTTGGCCATCTGTACATTAATGTAAGTGTTTTGAACAATAACTTACAGTGGTGCTTGAAAGTTTGTGAACCCTTTAGAATTTTCTATATTTTCGAATAAAAATGACCTAAAACATCATCAGATTTTCACACAAGTCCTAAAAGTAAATAAAGAGAACCCCGTTAAACAAATGAGACAAAAATATTATGTTTGGTCATTTATTTATTGAGGAAAATGATCCAATATTACATATTAACGAGTGGCAAAAGTATGTGAAGCTTTCCTTTCAGTATTAGTATTTCAGTACTCGGTATTCGTCATTTTCGGTTCTGGTCAAGCCTTTTGGAACCATGAGAACCGAGGTACCACTGCACTGTAACGTAAGGCTGTAAAGTAACACAGGGAGCATGCGCATGGGGAGACACCATAGAGCAGTGTTTCTCAATCCTGGTCCTGGTGTGCCACCGCTCTACACAATTTAGTGCTTCTCTTGTTTAAACACTCCCACTTTAAATCAAATAACAGGCTTGTTAATGAGCTGAGTATTTGGATCAGGGTTGTTGGGAGCAGGAAAACACTAAAACATGCAGAGCGGTGGGGCGCCAGGACCAGGAGTGAGAAACACCGCCGTAGAGTAACTGGATATGAGGACCAAACCTGTTGCCCTGATGCCGCGTACCACAAACACTACCTTCTACTAGCCAGTTCCGCATGACCTCTGACCTCGCGCTCTCTGTCCTTCAGCTCAGCCTCAGTCTCCTTCACTTTGACGACAAACATTTGGCGCATGTCCTCCTCCATTCGCTGCAGCTCCGCTACAAACTCCCTCCTTTTAGCCACATATGTCTCCTGTAGACTGTAGAGACAAGGGAGAGACTCAGTTAGCCGGTAACAGCTAACTCCATCCCCTTCCCCATGTCCTCTGTGTTTAATTGGTGCATTAAACACGGAGGACATGGCAACCCGTGAGCAGTACCTGAATGTTTGTGCGTCATCATCGGGGTCTTTGAAGCCCATCTCCTCCAGTTTGCAGCGGCGGTAGAGCTCATAGTGACGCGTGTGTGTCTGTTCTCGCAGATCCTCCATGTTCACCCACCCGGATCAACATCTCTCTCAGCTTCACAAAATCACAGTGACTCTCATTCTCCACTGCACACACACACACACACACACACATACACACAGTACAGTATTTTCAGGAATCAAACTGGGGCTCTCAGGAGCTGTGACGTGACAGCAACTAACTCCTGCACCACTGTGCCAACCTAATAATAATCATGAAATTATTATTATTATTATTATTATTATTATATTCCTCCCACACTCGAAAACAGGCAGTAGGTCAACTGGTGTCTCTAAAAGTCTCCTGCAATGGATTAGATTAAGCAGGTATGAAACTGTAATATTATTAATATTATTATTATGAGTCCTGGTATTAGTTACATACCCTGTACCACTCCCCATGGGTACTGCCTGGCTCTCATCAGCTTGTTACCAATTTTAACCTCCTCTCTGCTCCCCACGACAGCAAATGGCAGATGGGCCTGAAACACAAAACCTGAAATATATACTCTATACTGCATGTCTTCAAGCAGGGGCGATTCTAGAATCAGAAATCAAGGGGGCCTGAGCACCCAATGAGACCGAAACCTCCACTATGTTGTTGTTTTGTTTTTTTTTCTGACTTTTTGGGTAGAGGAATCAAAAACTTCCTTTAATGCTGTGCCAGTGAGCCACAAAGTTATCACTTGATTTATAAAGAATTAGAAAACAAATTGTATTAAAAGTAACAGATAATGAGGGATAAACAATAAATAATAATAATAAAAAAAGATAAATAAAGAGAGGCAACCCTGCCTAAGGTACGATTTCTCTCCGAGAGAGGAAGTGGATTATACCATTAGCGGGCGACTGCTATATTTTTTAAAATATTATGTTTAAAAAAAGATACTTTCTATGGTTTTAACATTTTTTCAGCTTATAAAAGACAAGCCTCTGTTTTAAAAAAACAACAACAGCAATAAAACACGACTTCTTACTCTTATTTTAAGGGGTGCTGGGTCCCAATTAAGGAGCTAAAAAAGCCTTCAAGTTAATGTTTAGCCGATGTACTCGTTCACATGTACAGCATTTAGCAGACGCCTTTGTCCAGAGCGCATTACATCTAAGCTGTTGAGGTTTTACAGGTCTTGCTCAAGGTGGCACCAGCTTTTATATCCATCTTTGTTTTTGACCTTGACCATGGAATCTCACTGTGGTTAATGAACTTAAGCTAATAACCACCCAGGGTTTCATGTAGGACACAAACCCAGCCTCCACCCACAGGGAGCAACAAAGGCCTACTCTTGGACTTTGGTGGGAGGAAACTCTTCGTGGTCATCACAGGTGCCTGACCATTCCTGTATTGCTGTCGTGTGACCAGGCAAGACCCCTTGACATTCATGAAGGCATTAACTAAAAATGGCTAGCTATAACTACTGTATTCTGTACATTTAGTCCTTGGGTTGCACAGAGATCTAATATTGTAGCCCAGCACCAAATGGAGCCAGTTCAATTCAGGGCAATGCCTTCCCGCCATGTCAGAGAACACATGCAGACAAGATTGACTATGTCTGATGGAGGGAAGTTGATCAGCCGACAGACTGGCATCCAATATACAGTATGAATTGCTGACACAAGTACCCTGTGTTCTCTGGGGATAGGTGCCAAAGCCCCTGTGACACTACTCAGGAAAAGTTCAGAGTAAAATGTGGAGGAAAAATATTCTGTATACTTCACTCACATTCATGGAGGAATTGATTTCAGTAACGGCTTCATCATCTGTAGGGAACTGGTAAATCTGAACTCCGTTACTGACGAGCTCGCTCATAATCTTCATCTTAAATTTCTGAAGCTCACACTTTGAGATTGTGTCTGCTTTAGCAATAATGGGAATGATGTTAACCTACAGAAAGAAGGAACACAGAAAATTATTTTATAGATAAAGACTGATGGTACAGTGGTGCTTGAAGGTTTGTGATCCAGTTTTTATATTTCTGCATAAATATGACCTATAACATCCAGGGGTGGACAGTAATGAAGTACATTTACTTGAGTACTGTACTTAACTGTTTTTTGAAGATCTATACTTTACCAGAGTATTATATTTTTTGCAAACGTATGACTTGAGTAATAATCCAATGGTACAACTTTCACTTGTATCAAAGTAACTTTTGACCAATAGTATCTGTACTTTGACATAAGTAATGAAATTGTGTACTTTGTCCACCTCTGATAACATAATCCGATTTCAGAAGTCAGAATCAGAAGTCCTGAAAGTAGACAAAGACAGAAAAAATATTATATTTGGTCATTTATTTATTGAGAAAAATGATCCAATATTACATATTAGTGAGTGGCAAAAGTATGTGAACCTCTAGGATTAGCAGTTAATTTGAAGGTGAAATTAGAGTCAGGTGTTTTTAATCAGTAGAATGACAATCAGGTGTGAGTGGGCACCCCTGTTTTATTTAAAGAAAAGGGATCTATCAAAGTCTTGATAGTCAAGAGTTTGGAGGCCACCAGTCCACAGTCAGACAGATTGTTTACTAACATAGGAATTTCATGTTAATGTTAATGTTCATGAGTCCACCATGAAGAGAACACTGGACAATAATGGTATGAATGGCAGGGTTGCAAGGAGAAAGCAAAAAGAACAGTTTCGCTATCATGTAGCATTTGGACATTCCAAAAATCTATTAGAAAAACATTCTGTGGACCTGTGAGCTTTTTTATTTAATTGACAAGTTTTATGTCTGAAGAAAGGAAGCAACGTGTTCCAGCATGAGAACCTTATCCCGTCTGTCAAACTTAGTGGTGGTAGTATCATGTTCTAGGCCTGTTTTGCTGCATCTGGGCCTGAGAACTTGCCAATAATGTATTGAGCAGTGTATATGTATTCAGCAAATTCTAAACAAAAATGTCAGGACATCTGTCCATGAACTGAATCTCAAGAGAATGTGGGTCATGCAGCAGGACAACAACCCTAAGCACACAAGCCCTTCTACCAAAAATGTTTTAGAATGGCCAAGTCAAAGTCCTTACCACAATCCAATAAAATGTCATGGAAGAAGTTCACAAAAAGAAACTCACCAACATCCCAGTGCTGAAGCTGTTAGGCTAACATTCTTCCAAGCTAATATGCAGGATTTGAGAAAACAGTTATGGAAATGTTTAGAAATGGTTACAGTTATTGCTGAACAAGAGATCACACTAGGTACTGAAATTCAAGGTTTTTGCCACTCCGAGATATGTGATATCTAATCATTTTCCTCAATAAATAAATCACTAAGTATAACATTTTTGTCTCATTTGTTTAACTGGGTTCTCTTTATCTACTTTTAGGACTTGTGAAAATCTGATTATGTTTTAGGTCATATTTATGCAGAAATTTAGAAAATTCTAAAGGGTTCACAAACTTTCAAGACCTTCTGTAATATAAAGTACCAGGAACTGGTACTTTATAAAAATCCATTGAAAATATATTTGAATGGTGCCTAACATTACCTTACTGTCCAGCTTCTTCATGGTGACCAGATCAAGAGATTTAAGTGAATGACCTGTAGGGGAGATGAAGTAGAGGCAGGCATGGATCCTTGTGTCATGGTAGTCATAAAGAGAACGTCTGATCTTGAGCTCCTCTTCGAGGAAATTTTCAAACTGGGTGTCAATGTAGTCTATGATGGGTTTATAGCTACAGAGAAAATGCAAACTTCAAAAAACATGCAGAATGCATAATTTTACTTGATTTGCCTGTGCTGGTCATGTTACATTATGGTCCTAAAACATTTATAATGCATTCGAAAACTCTTCAGACCCTTTCACGTTTTTCATATGTTGTTAAGTTGAGGCCTTGTGCTAAAATAAACAACCCCCCCCCAGCCAATCTGCACTCAATACTCCATAATGTGAAAGTCAAAACCGAATTTTAGACATTTTAGGCAATTTGTTAAAAAGGAAAAATGCATGGACATAAGTATTCAGACCCTTTGTTATGACACTTGAAATTTAGCACTGGGGGCCTCCCATTTCTTTTGCTCATCTTTGAGATGTTTCTACACCTTGATTGGTGTCCACCTGTGGTAAATTCAGTTGATTGGGCATGATTTGGAAAGACACACACTTGTCTGTATAAGGTCTCACAGCTAACAATGCATATCAGGGCAAAAACCAATCCATGAGGAGCAAAGAACTGCCTGTAGAGCTCAGAGACAGGATTTTGTGCTGGCACAGATCTGGAGAAAAATTGAAAGTTCCCAAGAGCACAGTGACCTCCGTAATACTTAAATGGACGAAGTTTGATAAACCAGGACTCTTCCTAGAGCTGGCCGCCCCACCAGTCTAAGTAATTGGGGGGAGAAGGGCCTTGGTAAGAGAGGTAACCAAGAACCCAGTGGTCACTCTTGCTAAGCTCCAAAGATCCTGTGTGCAGATGGAAGAAACTTCCAGAAGGTCAACCAACACAGCAGCACTCCACCAACCTGGGCTTTATGGCAAAGTGGCCAGAAGCTTCTCCTCAGTAAACTAAAGGGAACTCAAACTGTTAGAAACAAGATTCTCTAGTCTGCTGAAACCAAGATTGAAGTTTTTGGCCTCAATTCTAAGCGTCATGTCTGGAGGAAACCAGGCACTGCTCATCACCTGCCCAATATTATCCTTGCAGTAAAGCATGGTGGTTTCGGGATCATGCTGTGGGGGTGTTTTTCAGTGGCTATAACAGGGAGACTAGTCAGGTTTGAGGGATAGCTGAATAGAGCAAAGTTCATTGAGATATTATTAATGAAAACTTGATCCAGAGTGCTCGAGACTTCAGATTGGCCGAAGGTTCACCGTCCAAGAAGGCAATGACCCTAAGCATACAATCGAGACAACACAGGAATGGCCTAGGGACAACTCTGTGAATGTCCTTAAGTGGCCCAGCTCTCAAGGCCCAGACTTGAACCCAATGAAACATCTCTGGAGAGACCTGAAAATGGCTGTCCAGTGATGGTCCCCATCCACCCTGACAGAGCTTGAGAGGATCTGCAGAGAAAAATCGCAGAGAATCCACAAATCTAGGTGTGCAATCCTTGTGGCATCATACCCAAGAAGACTGGAGGCTGTAATTGCTGCCAAAGGCACTTCAAAGTCCTGAATACTTATGTCAATGCAACATTTCAGTTTTTCCTTTTCAAGAAAATTCGAAAATTCTGTTTTCACTTGCTCATTATGGGGTATTGAGTGCAGAACAATGGGGAAAAGATTATTATTATTTTTATTCATTTTTTTTTTAGCACAAGGCTGCAACATAACAAAATGTGAGAAGGTGAACGGATCTGAAGACTTTCCAAATGCATTGTATATTAACAGCTTATTGCAGACTCCCTTGTTGAAAATGACTTGTTCAAAGGCCAAACAAGTGGGAGTTTGGGAGTGTTCGACCCCTTAACCTTTTGGTCTGTATTCCAGTACGATAATCTTCACCAACAGTCCCCGATTTCAGAAGCAGAACCTGACTCCCCACCTTAATTAAAACTTTAAATGTATTTCTGCATTCTGAGAATGAAGAGGGTCAGAAAATTTGTGGTGATGGTTTCCTGAGCCTATACCGGATCCCCAATCGGATTGACTAAACTCTACCTAATTATACAATGATGTAATAAAGAGGGCTGTGTTAATTAAGAGTAGGATGAACTCCAAGCTGAACCCTCTTATCACTTGAGAAGAGACTGGAGTAATAAATATGCAACTCAAAATCAGGAGGTTGGGAGTATATTAGTGTAAGGTCAACAAAAAGGAAGAAAAAAATAAAGTCTTTAAAAAGGTCTAGGATTGTAGTTAACAAGCATTACGCTGTTGAGACATCAGAAGCAGAAGTTGACTCCCCCACATTAATTAAAACTTTAAATGTATTACTGCATATGGAGAACGAAGAGGGTCAGAAAATGAAAAGCGTATTTAACACAACAGTGGAGAGAGCTGTAATGGTTCCTGGGACTACACTGGATTCCCAATGGGATTGACTAAACTCTATCTAATTAAACAGTGATCTAATTAAGAGGATTAGGTTAATTAAGAGTAGGAAGAGAGTCACATGGTATGAATGAACCCTCTTATCACATGAAATGATACTGGAGTAATAAATATGTACTGTAATGCAAAATCCGGAGTGTAAGATCAACAAAAGGGATAAAAAAAATAAGGATTTTAAGAAAGTCTGGAATTCTAGTTCACAAACGTTATATTTGTTGAGACAAAAATAATGAGAATTTGCTGATGTTTTGTGCGACTTGGAAAACTCTAATAGCTGTCAGTTTGTGTATGTTTTTTCATGCTGATAAATATTGATAGGCTGGGGTGTACCATATCATAAATTCTATAAGTTCCATGTAATAAATCACTTTTATTGACTTTTGGATTGTTTTAAGGTTACAGTCTTTAAAATAACATTACAGTGTTTGACAGCACAGGACATTACTGGAATAAGAATTCTGTCAATCCATGGGTAAATGCAGGCCAGTCGAGCAGAATGAATCCGCCCACATTCACCAGACACTATTAGAAATTAGAAAATGTGCTATTCCTCAAGTTTACGTTAATTTCTGAATAGTTAATTCAGCATGCAAGCAGCCATAATGTCAACTGTTTTAAACTGTGTTAGGTTTCTTTTGCTGAACTCTAAGTTATTTTTAGATTTCAGAAGACAGCAGCTGTACTACATATGGAAACTAAATACAGTCATATATTTAGTTTCCATCTGCATTTCCTGGTGAGGATGGCAGTGTAGTCATGTACTGTACTGTCTGTAAAATATTCATTATCTTCAAATGAACTGGGTTGATAATAATATTGTTCAGGAGTCTGAGTCTGGTCCACTTGTGTTTTGGTCACCAGCTACTACTGGGCATAAGAGTTAGTCAAAGAATAAAAATGGTCTTTGTGTGGAACTTTGTAAGTGGAACATTCTGTAGTTTAGATATATAAATTTAGAGAGTTACGTAAATCTACAGAAAAAGTCTTAGGCCACTATTAGATTTGTTGTTTTAGCAATGGCCATAATGTCATAATGACCATATATAACATATTGTCGATGACTGGACCCAAAAAAGTCAATCTAGGATTCATCACTCCATAATCTTCATTCCAATGTTTGTGAGTTTTAGCCTGTTCCCCTTCTGAAAAAGTGGTTTCTTGACTGCCATCCTTCCAAAAAGACTCTTCTTGATCAAGCTTCTTCGGATTGTAGAAGGTCTGACTTGGCATCCCGATAAAGCTGCCACTAAATACTTGCCACCGTAGCTAGTTTTTTAAAATATTGCATACAAATTCCCTGTAGATTCTGGTTGTATTCTAATTAAGAGACTGAGAAATTATTCTATATGATCATCACTAATTTAATTGTGGCCTAGGACTTTTGCACAGTACTGTAACTCCTGAAAATGAAAACCTAGTTGTAGGCAGACACACCTATTCTCTTTATTGACCTGGTCACCGAACCCGACAGTGTCCACGATGGTCAGCTTAAGGTCCACGCTGCTCTCCTGCAACTCATATATCCTGGGTTGTAAACACACACCACTCTGGTAGTGACTGGCCTCTTCACATTCAAAGGTTGTGTTAAACAGAGAGTTCATTAACGTGGACTTTCCAATCCCTGTTTCTCCTAAAATGAAGTACAATGGTCAGAGTTAAAATTTGTATCAGTCATCCTAATGGCTCTTGGATATTGCACTGAAACCACTACATCAATGTTATAAATATGTCTTAGTTGCTGACCTACACAGAGGATGTTGAAGCAGAAACCCTGAGATACTGATTTACTGACCAGCTGATCTGGGAGACTGTCAAAGCCAACATGGCCTCCAAGAGTCAGAGATCTCTTCTGTTCCATCTGAAGAGTGGGAATAAATACACAAAGCAATGATAATAATCATAATTCTAATAATTCTAACAGATCAATGTGGTAGATGGGTATCCTGTCCAGGACTGGATCCTGCATTGCACCCTGTGCTTCTGGATAGGCCCCACAACCCTGAACAGAATTAAGCGGGTATGGAAAATAAATGAATAGCTCATAATATAGTGTCAGATTTATTCTATATGCATGGTGTACCTCCTAACTGCATACTGTATATACTATACACTCACTGATCACTTTATTAGGTACAGTCACTATCCATTTTCTCAGTTTCACTTACCATATAGATGCACTTTGTAGTTCTACAATTACAGACTGTAGTCCATCTGGTTCTCTACATACTTTGTTAGTCCCCTTTACTCTGTTGGTCAGGACCCCCAGAGATCAGGTACTATTTGGGTGGTGGATCATTCTCAGCACTGCAGTGACACTGATGTGGTGGTGGTGTTAGTGTGTGTTGTGCTGGTACGATTGAATCAGACACTGCAGTGCTGCTGGAGTTTTTAAACACATGGGTGTCACTGCTGGACTGAAAATAGTCCACCAACCAAAAATACCCAGACACCAATATCCTATATAACAGATGAGCTTCTGTCTCTGACTTTACTTCTACAAAATAAAGCTATATGGTGCTGTGTCTAATAGTGCACAGTGAGTGAACAGTAAACTCCAGCAGCACTGTTGTCTGATCCAATCATACCAGCAAAATACACAGTAACACACCACCACCACATCAGTGTCACTGCAGTGCTGAGAATGACAAACAAAGTATGCAGAGAAACAGACAACGAGTGTAGAAACAAGGAGGTGTATCACATAACGTGATTAATGAGTGTGGTGCATGTGTGGATGTTTAAAATAGCGGGGCTGCCAACTCCATTTAAAAGTATAAAAACTCTGACATTCGCGCACACATCCACAGAGGGACCAAATAATTGAAACACGAACTGCCTGTCAGCAGTTTTACCAATAAGCCCAATAGCATTAAACTAGGTGCTGAATAAGCAGACACTGCTCTTTGGCAGTATTACCAATAAGCCCATGTTTTACTTAAATTAGAAAGCGCCAAACTAATTCCAAAAGCGGGCAAGGGACAGATGAGTATGAAGGAAATGCATTGCACTGTCATAAAAGACAGTGAGTGCGTTTACATGCACTCAATAACCCGATAACTTCAGAAAATCAGATTTTGTCAGTAATCCAATCAAGGAGTATATTGTATGCATTTGAGTAATCAGTTAAAGGGAAAGCTCCGGGCTACTTCACAACTAGCCAATAATCTCACAGAAAGATGGGAGTTAAACTTCAAACTTTACATTTACAGCATTTAGCAGACGCCCTTATCCAGAACGACTTACAATTGATACAGTCTTACAATCCAAGCAATTGTGGGTTAAGGGCCTTGCTCAAGGACCCAACAGTGGCAGCTTGGCAGAGGTGGGATTTGAACCCTGGACCTTTGGGTCCTTAGTCCAGTACCTTACCCGCTAGGATACCACAGTCCAGCTTTAATATTAAATAATCAAATTGTTAATTTTCTCGAGTGTATATTGCATTTAGAGTCTTCACAAAGTGTTGATAGTTGTTAGTATCCCACCTCTGCCAAGCTACCACTCTTGGGTCCTTGAGCAAGACCCTTAACCCATAACTGCTTATATAGTAAGAATGTATCAATTGTAAGTCGCTCTGGATAAGGGCGTCTGCCAAATGTAAATGTGTTGCATTAATTTTGTGGACTGTGGTAGCCTAGCGGTTAAGGTTCTGGACTATGGACCAAAAGGTCCAGGGTTCAAATCCCACCTCTGCCAAGCTATCACTGTTGGCTCCTTGAGCAAGACCCTTAACCCACAATTGCTTGGATTGTAAGTTTGTATCAATTGTAAGTCGCTCTGGATAAGGGCGTCTGCTAAATGTAAATGTTTTGCTGCCTTTACTTCTGTGGGAGTTTAATTCCGGGGTTGCCATGTCACTAAGGTCAATGGAAAAAGAACCCAAATAAAACCTAGTCTTTAGAATAAGCATACCTGGCAACCATACATGCGCTGACTGAGACAACTGATTGAAATTGGGTAACTGTAACGGGTATACATGTTATGAGAAATCGATTACTGAGCTAAAACACAGCTCTCTCTAGCAGATTGCTTAATCTAATTTCTAGACTGGAGTGTGCTGTATATATGAACTTTTGCATAATCAGATAACTGCAGAAATTCGACTATGATTGGATTATTAATTGTACGTTAATGCACTGTTTCATAGTTTTTTTTCAGTTTCTCATTTCATAAATGTGCGTATGTGTGTGTGTGTGTGTGTGTGTGTGGGAGAGAGAGGGAGAGAGAGTGGACTGATGACGTAAAGTGGAGCTGAGTGAATTAATGCAATCAGACATACAGTGAGATAAGATTTTACCCATCATCAATAGTAAAAAGAAAACAAGAAAAGAAAAAATATTTTTTTTGTCAGTGAATGTATCAATGTTGATACACTCACTGACAAAAAACATAAAGCATCCAGATAGAAATGTCGGGTTGCTACAAAATGGCAGATATGTCCCAGTTGGTCCCATGCATGCTCTATCGGTGATAAATCTGGCGACTGGGCGGGCCAAGGAAGCGTTGCAATCTGGTGTAGACATTCCTGGGAAACCCTAGCTGTGTGTGGGTGAGCATCATCCTGCTGAAAAATGCCAGTTGGAAGCCCTGCCATGGCAACACTTGTGGCCGCAGGATATCCTGCACATATTGCTGAATTGTTAGTGTCCCTTGTATCACTAGTTAGGGTGACCGACTGCCATGTGCGTTTCCTCTTCACATCATCACACCAGCAGTTGGGGAAGTGTGTCGTTTTGTATTGTGGAAATTAAGTGACATATTTCTGCATAACTTCAGCGCTTGTTAATGGCGTAGTAAAATGTCCAGGAAGCTATTATATTCAAATTTGTTCTCTGCATATGTTTGCTACTTGCCTATGCTAGCTTTCCATTTACAAAGTCAATCATCTGTGTAGGGGTAGCCTAACCTGTAGACTGTAGATATTGAATACTTTATATTAACTTACTGTATCATTGGAAGGAAGTACGTAAGGAGACTGTCGATCTGATTTGAAATGCATGGCTCATGGCACAGATGAGAGTATCCCCAGCACCAAGCAGCACACTGACACATTCAGAGTGCCAGCTTTTGTCTAAAGACAAGAAAGTGTTTCACACAGCAAACACTCAGCTGTTCCACTGCCATACTGCTGTTACAACACACACAAAGAGCATAAAGGCCCCTTTTAACATCCCTCCTCCCTCTGTATCCTACCAAATCTGAGAACTGCTGCTCATTCTTTGTGAATACATCATCAATCACTGTCTGCTTTTTGCAAAACGTTATGAATCTCATCTCATTGAACAACGCCGACTCTGGCAACCCCAATGTCTTTGCATGCAAAATTTTAGCCACATGCTTTTACATCTACTAGACAAACACATCTCTAGTCAGCCAGATTGAAATCACAATACTGTATCTTGTGTGATATGTAAATCCGCTCATAACCCTGGACCATCCACTCCCTGTGTTATTTACATCTTTTACACTCATTGATAAAAAATAACTGACTAAGAAGAAGTTGTTGGAATCGAATGAAATGTATGAATGTAATGATGATATATGTAAGTGACTACAATATTAGAGCAAAAGGATACGTCTATTGAGGAAAACTGTACAATTGAAAGGAGGCTCTAGTACCCTGTTAGGCTGCCTCTAGCCTGGATACAAGATGAGATACGGTTGGGCATGGAGACATACAGGTTCCCTGTGGTATCCTGTAGCACATTTTTCCTCACAGATGTTGCAGCTGGGTCTGTAGCTCCTGCACTCTCATAGGGTGCCAAAGGTAGCGTCTCAGATGGTACAATAAATGCTCATTTGGTGATAAATCTGGGGACCGGGCAGGCCAAGGAAGTTACAATCTGCCGGAGATATTCTTGGGAAACCCTTGCTGTGTTTAAGCGAGTATTATCCTGCTGAAAAATGGCGGTTGGAAACCTTGCCATGAAAGGCACATATCACTGTTAGTGTTCCTCATATCAGTACTAGGGGTGATCGACTGTCATATGCGATGGCTCCCCAGATCATCACACCAGCAGTTGGGGCAGTGTGTCGCTCCACAGCAAAGGCAGAATTGAAGCGCTCATCACGGGCCTTCATACCAAGCCTGACCATTGTTGGACCTCAAACAGAAGCTGTATTCATCACTAAAGATGATCTGGTTCCAGTCCGTAGCAGTTCGGTTTCTCATTCACGACTCCACTGCAAACAAAGATGGTGGCTGGCTATCAATGGCAGGACACTAATGGGCGCTGTGACATCAGATTTTCTTCTGTTAAGCACCTCGAAATGGTCCGGGCAGAAACAGGAGTCCTCTCTACTGATGGTGTGTCTGGACTGTCCGGAGCCTGTTTGTCATTTGTATGTGCCATCACAGAATCACTGCACCTCCTAACAGCTAGGTCAGAATGGTGGGCAAAATGTCTTCAAGTGTGTCCTAGAGGCATGTCTAGCAGTCAACGATGTCTTAGCAAGATGTACACTACCCAAAAGTAGCCACTGAGAGCCTTTTTGTAGACAGTGGGTGAAGCACTTTTATGCCTTCTTGTGGCAAGACCCAATGTCTAATCAGACCACACCTGTAATCATTTACATATCTGCCTGAGACATGACTGCATGCTGAGTTTTGCAGCAATCCGACATTTCTATCTGGATGCATTATTTTTTTTGTCAACGAGTGTATTTGAAAAACAGTTGCTGTATCAAAGTGCGCAATTTTACAATGGCAATTTTTTTCCTTAAATTCTTAAAGTCCGTCTTAATGCTTGAGTGAGTTTTAAAGTAATGTGATTTGTAAGCAACAAACCCTGAAATTAGCTTAACTGATAATTGCAGCTAAATTTGCTGGAGTGCTAGCTAGCATAAATGCTATCTAAACCACATGCTAGCCAACCAACTGTTTTGCTACTTTACTTTAAGCACTGCATTGGGTTACAGGACAGTCAGTCCCCAGCCGGTAGCACAGGAACAACTCGAGTGGGCGCCAATCCATCGTAGGAAACATACACCCACACACTAGGGGCACTTTAGAGACACCAGTTAACCTAACACATGTATTTGGACTGTGGGAGGAAACACAGGGGGGACATGCAGACTCCACACAGAAAGGTTCAAAATGCTCCACCTGGGGATTGAACCCAGGACCTTCTTGCTGGGAGGTGACATTACTACCCACCAAGCCACCGTGTCAGTCTGATGTGAAATATGAGCAAGCAAAAAGCCAATTAATCATGATTAGCACAAATAAATACTGTAATCATTTGACAGTGTAAATTTGTGCTTCATTTGTGCTTGGCTTTTAAATTCAATATTTATATGGGTACCATTTTTTTAAATTTTAGTAATTGTATCATAACCCAGTACTCTGTTCAAACCACATCAAACTTCAGGATTGTATTTTGAAGAGTTAAAAACCACGCAACATCGCTCTGTATAGCATCAGCAACTGAACTGCTACAACATTGTCTTATTTGTGTTATATTAGTCCAACAAAAAGTATTTTGGTAGGCATTTCAGAGGTGCTTGGTGAAGTAACAGGTCATAAAATCAGATCATCATATACATGTCTTACCTTTCCAATTTTAAAGCACAAAACCAGCACAAATGCAACAGACGTACCAACATTCATGTTCATACAACCATGGTGTGGTTATGTAACAGATATAATAACCAAGAAGATGAATTTCAGTCCCATGTAGTTAAAACATTATGAGTTAATACATATTATAGACGCAGTGCTGTATAAAATCCACATGTATTCAAACTGATTAGTGATTAGTTTACTTACTGTGTACGTGTCCACATCCACAGCAGCCATTCCGGTAGACAGGAGAAGCCAATGGTGTAGAGTCTCATCTGTTCTGTCTCGGACTGTAGCTCTACAGCTGTACACTTTCAGTGGGGCCCCTTAATGGAAACACCCTCTCCACATTAACATTCAGCTGGTGAAGTTGAGATGCTATCCTCCAAGCACTTGGCAGCATCTCTCTGCCTTAGTCTGAAGGGAACTGCATTGTGGTCAGACTATATATACTGTAGGAATACTTTTCTACTATTTTGGTCATGTCTAGCTCCCTTATAATGGCTTATAAACAATGGATAGACATTACAATATTGTCTTGTCTGTGAGGGTAACATGGCTTACAAATAATTTTTAAGGGGATTCCATGTCATGCAAGTCATGTTAATCTCAAACCTTACAATCAAACTGGCTGACTTCTGTGCTTGACATGGTAACGAAAAATGGACAAGTTTGTCTAACAAAGCTAACACAAAAGCAGCAGACTCTTGAAGCTGATCACAATATTACTCAGCATGTGTTTTTGTATCATTCAACACAAGCATTAGTCTTGTCATACTGGTGCACTCCAGGTCAGGCTTGTGCTATTCTGACCCAGACCCTATGACACATGGGACTCTGGAGGCTTGGAGGAAGGCAGGAGAAAGCCCCTGGCAAGGTGAACACAGACAGAAAACAAGGCCCAGGACATGACCTGGTTTATCATAACTCATGGTCAAGGAATGTCAAGGTGGAACCTGAATTCAAAGTCCCATAACTTTTAGTCACCATCTCCTGATGTTGTAGAGGAGATACTTGCATGAGTGGCTCAGTTTGGCGATATAAGCAGAGAAGCTCAGCTGGTTATCAAACTCCAAGGTTTCTGGTATTTCACTCCTGTCAGCTTAACACAGCCAGCAGAGGCTACAGTTCACACAGGCTCACCAAAATTGGATAATAGAAGATTGAAAAAACATTGCCTGGTCTGATAAGCATGAAAGCATAGATCCATCGTGCCTCGTATCAATGGTTCAGGCTGTTGCTGGTGGTGTAATGGTGTGGGAGATATTTTCGTGGCACACTTTGGACTCCTTAATACTAACTGAGTATTGTTGCTGACCAAGTCCATCCCTTTATGACCACAGTGTAACATCTTCTGATGGTTACTTCCAGCAGGATAATGCACCATGTCACAAAGCTCAAATCATCTCAAACTGGTTTCATGAACATGACATTTAGTTCACTGTACTCAATGGTCTCGCACAGTCACCACATCACCAGGAGATTGCATCTTGGATGTGCAGTCGACAAATCTGGCAGCAACTGCATCAATATAGACCAAAATCCCTGAGGCTGTTTCCAGCACCTTGGTAAATCAGTGCCACAAAGAATTAAGGCAGTTCTGAAGGCAAAAAGTGTCCAACCTGCTATTAGCAAGGTGTACATAATGAAGTGACTGGTGAGTGTATATAGACAATATAAAAACATCATATCTTTTAAGTTCTGTAAATTGTGAGACGGGGCTCCCATGGAACTGACTTGTTTGTCCAGCACATCCCACGGGTGCTAGATCATTTTGAGATCTGGGGAACTTGAAGGCCAAGTCAACATCTTGAACACTGTCATGTTCCTATAACCATTCCTGAAAAATTTTGGAGTGTGGAAGCATGCATTATCCTGCTGAAAGAGACCTCTGACATTGGGGAACACTTCCTATAAAGGGGTATACTTGGTCTGCAACAGTGTTTGCACTTGTCAACATGATATCCACATAAATGCCCGGACCCAAGGTTTCCCAGAACATGACTCTGTCAGTGTTTTTCACGTCACCTGTTAGTGCTTTTAATTTCATGGCTGATTCATGGCAGTACATACATATATGCATATAGAATTTTAACGTATAGTTTGTGCAATATGGCATATCAGAAGCAAGGCTCTGTGTGTGTGTGTGTGTGTGTGTGTGTGTGTGTGTAATTCAACAGCATGTGAAGTCCTTTTTCCTCCCAAGGTCATGTAGAACATTAGCAGTGTTTACCACTTACACTGCCGTTTGTTTGGAAATTTACTTTTTATAGCATTTCCACCCAATTTTTAATACATAGTTGACATGCAGAATGTTGATAAATGACTAATAAGGATTATGGAAATAACTAATGACACAGGTTTTCCATTCTTTACTAATCTGCTATGTGGTTAGATTGGGCAGGTCATATTTTATTCACCTTGGCTATTATTTAACAGAGAGAAAATCATTTGGCAACAGATCAGTTGCACTGTCCTTAGATAAAGAGGTCTTCCTTAAAGTTTCACTAGGCAGTTTTATTTAGTACTGGCTAGCAGATAAAGACACAGAACTATGATGTAAAGGAGGCATTTAAAAATATTAATGCTTGCTTTAAGCCTTCCAGGCTTACACTGTGCCGTGATTTGTTTTATTTCGTGCATGTGCACACTTGTAGAAACTGATGGCTTAAAGCCATGTGGTCTATAATTAAATCAAATACTTGGTAAAAGCAGATCCAAAGTAATGGTAAAAAGTCAAATTTTCTGTGTTTTCCAAAACATAGTACTAAAACATACTGTAGTCAATGTTTACATGGCAAAAAGACAACTAAAGTGTTTATATTCTCACTATGTTAATTTGGACACAGCCAGGAAACCTTCAGGTGCACCATGGATATAAGTGCTGAAGAAGCACCAATAGGCTAACTGATTTATTCTTTTTAGTGGTCATTCAAAATCCGATTGACCCTAGGTGGTGTTACATTTCAGCATTAGCAGACCCCTTATCCATAGCGACTTGGAATTGATACGGTCTTACAATCCAAGCAATTGTGTGTGTTAAGAGTCTTGCTCAAGGACCCCAACAGTGGCAGCTGGCAGAGGTGGGATTTGACCCTGGACTTTTTGGTACATAGTCCAGTACCTTAACCGCTAGGCTACCACGGTGTTAATCAATGTGATTCTCCCCTGCAGCCGTTGTTCCTAAATCACCTTTACGTATGCTGGAGAGGAGCAATGAACAGACAATAGTTGTGTGAGCAATACACACTCCAAGTTTATTCTAGGTCACAGACGTGTTTTGTACTGTTCTGTCATGTCAATGAGCAGTGCGAGAGTGTAAGCGAGAGAGAGAGAGCGCGAAGGAGAGGGAGAGAGAGAGAGCCAAGCTGTCTGTAACTTTTTGTTTAACACTTTGAACCTGTTTCAAGATGACTACAAAACAAGTACCAGTACACGTGGTTCTCACATCGGATACACAGGTCAGACTTTCTTCAGCCTATCAACAGAGTGGGAGTAACAGGTACACAGTCTGTTCACTGTTGCTTGATTCTCCACATCTACATCAAGGCATTTAACAGACGTCCTTATTAAAGAGTAACTTGGGACTCATGTCATTGACTCATTTAAAACGATCCATTTTCCTTGTTAACCACTCTTGTGTACATTTGGATGTGTGTTTTGGGTCATTATCTTGCTGTTGGACTCACCAGGATGCCCAGGTCTTTGGAGGAAGTCTTGTACCCTATAGACAGCTTGTGCTTGTTAATAGCATTTCGGGTCTGCTCAGACAGCACTCTTGCCTTTGCCATTGTGAACTATGAACAGGTAATAAAGCTGGCCTTTTAAGAAGCAAAGCCACCTTTACTAGGCTAATTAAAGTCATGTGAGCACTGAGAAGTGGGGACAAGTGAGTCGAATTTTGGTAAGACTAAAGTTTCCAACTGTACAAAGGGCACCATTAACCTTATTTATTATATTTTATATATATATATATATATAATATATATATATATAATATATATATATATATATATATATATATATTAGATCTATGACCTGGCATTCACATTACATCCTAGCCCAAATTTGGTGGCAAGGAGTCTGAATAACCGTCTTAAGTCTTCGTTTTCTTGTCTTGAATTCCGTAACTCAACTGTCTTTAATATTATCAAAATCTTAAGCAAATAGTGGATGTGACCATGTTGATCACCCAGTAGGTGAGCTCTCTCCAGTGTATCCACATATCACAGGTAAGTGATTTTACAGTTCCGTAGATGTAGACCCAAAGGTATCTTACCAAAAAATGAAAACACGTCTATGTAACAGCGTGGCGGCACAGTTGGTAGCACGGGCAACGAAGGCCCTGGGTTCAATCTCAGGGTGGTCCCTTTCTCTGTGGAGTCCCCTCTCTATTGGTTTTTACTCTGGGTAACTCTGGTTTCCTCCACATTCCTGAGACATGCATTAGGTTAATTGATAACATTAAATTGCACTGATTTAGTGTGTATAATAATATATCTCATATATATCGTAATATAGATATAATAGTAGATATATATATATATATTCTATATTATATATATGACTAATCTGTGTATAGATGTAACCTTGTGGTGTGTGTGTGTCTGTGTCACAAAATTGCCACTGTTGCTGATAGTAATTTAAAAACCAATAAAGAAACAAACTATGTAACAGTTCTATGCAAATTACTGCACTCCAAAGTGTAAAGGAAATGACAAAATTTTTCAAATTCAAGCACTGACCCAATATCAAAATGTAATACTGTATATAAAATCATGAGACGTGGTGATTTGTCATTTAAATAATTAATCTTTTACTTTTGTGAATCGATGCCGAATCCTCCACGTCCACACTGCGATGCATCTAAGAATGGTCACTCCATTACTTACTCAGACTATAAAGCAAAAAAGGAGACAGCTTGCAGAGGTAATCGTTTTATTAATCCGGACATAATTGATACAAAATTCAATGATGAGGCCAGCTGTACCAAATAATGACTCGCTCAGAGCACTGTACGAATTACTTTGACCTTACATTACACAACTTCCTAAGCAAACTATCGAACAGTAGTCAGACTGTTGTATTTTGCAATTTGTAATTAAAACAGCAGTATTCCTAGCAAGGTAAGGAATGTTAGACTGTTTTGTTTTGTGACTAAAACCAGTATTTGATAAATTTATTTGCTAGCTGACCTGTTTCATTTTGGGACTAAAGGCAGGATCCATTTCTTAATAAGCTAACATTGCTAATGGTTTCTACAACAACAGTCCAGGGTTGTGTCCAAAAGTGTCCTCTAATCACTTTTCCCTACATTCAAAATCTGGTCATAGTGCACTATTGCAGAGAATAGAATTAGTGAGACACTAATTCCATACAGACTTGAGTGTTGAATTGAAGGCATCTGGACTTGGTTCTTGAATACTTTTCACCACTCATCCAAAAGGCTTCTTCAATTCTAGAAACTGATGGGGAGTCCCGAGTATTTAACCCTAATGGGGTTGTTGCCTTGCGGGTGTCCTGAGAGTCCTTGACCCACCTTGTCAAAACATGGGTCGTTACGATAACAGGAGCCAAGGTGTGACCCATGCGGTGAGGAGTGCTCAAATCTATACATAGGAGAGACCAAACAAGCACTCCACAGGCACATGGCACAAGATAGAAGAGCCAGCTCATCAGGATCAGCGGTTCATCTTCATCTAAAGGATAAGAGACACTCCTTTAAGGAAACTAATGTTCATATTTTGGACAGAGAAGACTGATGATTTGAAAGAGGTGATTTATGTCCAATCAGAACAACCATCGTTACCTCACCAGCTATCGGCCACCGACAAAGCAGGCTTGAGATCCCTTCCCAGGAGGTTTAACCCTTATTTCACACCTCGACCCATGTGACTCTCAACGACTCGCATGATGGCACATTGGGGCAACGACTCACTAATGGGTCACACCTCGGCTCCTGTGATCCTAATGACTCATGTATTGATAGGGTGGGTCAAGGACTCTCAGGAAAACCCTCAAGGTGACACTCCATTAGGGTTAAACACATGGGACTCCCCATCAGCTTGTAGAACTGAAGAAGCCTTTCAGATGAGAGGTAAAGCATCTGCAAGAACCAAGAAGAAGTCCAGTTGCCTTCAACTCAGCACTCAAGTCTACCATGTCCTGGATGACTGAGAACTTGCACAGACACTAATTCCATATAGCTTTGCTCAATACTGTGCAACAGTAGGTCTCAGCAGAGAAGCCATGCATGAATCTTTAAACCTAACACCCAAGCATTATGGGTTATTCCTTCTCTGCTAGTGTACATCATTTGTACACTATTTATTGCATTGTGGGATTGTTAGAGTGCACAGAGTATTCTGCAGTGTTTTCAGACACCACCACAAAAAACAGGCGGTACCTCAAAACAGCACATTATATAGAGAATAGGGTACAGTTTTGGACACAGTTCAGTTCTTTCATTAGCTTGCTAACATAAGGCTGTTTTGTTTTGTGACAAAAACCAGGGTCCAGGTCCTTCAAAAGTTCACTAGCAATAGACTATTCTGTCCTGTAATTTCTAACCTGATGGCAACAGAAGGAGTACTAGAAATCTTGAATGAAATATAAACATTTCAGTCCCTTAAAAAGTCTAAACACCTCTTATTCATTCATGTTAATCTTTCAAGTTTTAACTAAAAATACATTTATTTAATTTTCATTTGTATTCCATTTTTGTTCACCTCACTGCTAAAACAACAGCAAACACCAGGATATTTTGTGGCACGCTGTCCAGTCTTAACCAGCCATCTTATGTAGTTCAACCAGCAAAATGAGAAAATGTCTCATTTGGCTCTGTATGGAAATTGTGCTGTTTTGTGTAGCTGGTCTGTTCCAAACGCACACTACTAAATAAAATGCCGCTGTATTTAGCTCATCTTTGTGTGCCAGATATAACAACTGAGACAGCTGCTGATTACTGCTACTGATCACTAATTAAAACAATGCAATGCAACCCAACAGAAACGAGAACACATTGGTGACTATTACCCAGCATAAACAGAGGAGCCAAAACATTTTGACCACTCGATTGAATAGTGAATGAAAATGATTAACCGGGCATGTCAATGTCTGGGATATATTAGATGGCAAGCATGCAGTAGGTTCTCATAGTTGCTGTGCTGGATGTGGGATAAATGGACAGGCCTGAGTGATTTTGACAAACTTATGGCCAGATGACTGGGTTGGAGCTCTGCCAAACAGGAAAGCTTATGGGATGGTGAGAAGCTAACGATAGTCTGAGGAGAGCCACCCAAGGTTCACTTATGTGCAAGGACAACTATTGCTCTTCCATCTTGTCCAGACCGACAGGAGGGCTACTGTGGCACATGTCACAGCCACTTGTAATGCTGGTTACTGATGGAAGGTGTCATAACACACAGTGCATGACACCCTGCTGAGTATGGGGCTGTGTAGCAGCAGACCAGTTAAAGCGATAACCGTGCTAACCCCTAGTGTAGTGGGACTGTGGTAGCCTAGCGGATAAGGTACTGGACTATGGACCGGAAGGTCCAGGGTTCAAATCCCACCTCTGCCAAGCTGCCACTGTTGGGTCCTTGAGCAAGGCCCTTAATCCACAATGGCTTGGATTGTAAGACTGTATAACTTGTAAGTCGCTCTGGATAAGAGCGTCTGCTAAATGCTGTAAATGTAAATGTAAATGTAGTGTTGTAGACCTCTAGTCCAGTCTCAGTCATAAATAAGTGGTCTCGATCTCGACCTCACTGTTCTTCTCTCAGAGTAAGGTGGGCTCAAATTGTTGTTGAGACCAGCCGAGTCCAATGCGTCTGTCTGAGGTAACGCTAATTATAAACTTTGAACTTTTTTCTATCGTTATTGAATATCAACAATGCATTCAGAGTAAATCAGTCTTTTCTCTACAAGCCAAATAAAATCTTCACTCTTCTCGTTCAGTACCCAGTCAATGAACACGTTTTATTTTGAATAGCCTAATGTTAAGAGTGCAAGTGTGCATTTTTGCTCGTTCTACTTTGCCATGTCCCCAAAATCTGGAATTATTATTATGTTTTCACATTTAATAATAAAAATGGGTAGACTGGATGTTGTTGGCTATATTCAGTTAACTTTTTGTGTTTTGATTCTGAGTCTTAAGTTTGAGAGAAGAAAGGTGTCACGCGCCGCGGCAGCGCGCACCGGCATATGGACCTATCAGGGAGTCCCACGGCGATCATCGTGATTGCGTTCAGCCGTGGGACGACCTATAAAGGCCGCCCGCGAGAGACTCACCTTGCGGTTTATCGTGTGTTCTCTATGTCCCTACGCGCCGCTCCGCTCGGCGCCACGTTCCTACGCGCCACTCTGCTCGTCGCCGCTCCCTACGCGCCACCTGCTGGTCGCCGCGTCCCTAGCGCCAATGCTCGTCACGTCCCTTCGTGCCGCACCCTTCCATGTCTCCCTGGGTCCACCCGTGTCAACGTTACAGGTACTGGGTCGCTCGGTTCACTTCCGTGTTTGGTTTGGTTTTTCCAACCGGTTTTGCGTCATCGGTGTAACGTTTGGTTTTTCCTACCTGTTTTTCGTCGTGTTTTTTGTTTTGTACCCGTTTTTCCTGCTTCGGCCTAGTTTAAGTTCTCCACCCGTTTTTTTCAGTCCCTCGCCTTTTTCCGTTCGCTGTTGTCTCCCTGTGGTTTGGCCCTTCTGTAATAAAATCCTCTCTCTTTTGAATACCTGCGTTTCGTCTCCCTCAGTTTTCTCCTCCCGCCGTTACAGTATAAACCGCCGAAATGGAAAGACGGCAGGTGTCCCTCCGATCTTTTCCTTCCTCCCCGACCGTTTTCAACGGCGATCCAGCTCGTTGGCCAACCCTTTATTGCTGACTGCTTTTCGTTATTTCAGTGTATACCCCATGGAGACCCGAGTATGCCAGGGTATCCTTCCTTTGTTTATTTTCCACCTTTACGGGTGAACCCTTAGCTGGGCCACTCGTTATGGGCCCGAGATTACTTCAGACGGGAAACCTTTGGGTCAAGCTTTTGGAGAGGCCCTGGAGTAATCGTTTTTGTTTGGGTTTGTTTGGTGGCCCCGCCCCACGGGATTCCCGACCACCAAAACCGCAGGTTTGCCAGTGTTTCCGAAACAACAAAAGGAGAACCCCGACCGCCCTTGTTCCCCGAAAAAGAGGAGTGGGAGAAAAGAGAGAGAGGGGAGAAAGCAGAGTGAGGCAATGGAAGGGTCTTACTATTTGGGCCTGGTCATATGCTGGATCCCCAGCTCACCACCAGCCGGACCTGTTCGATCAGGCCGTCAGCAAGCACGGGTTATGTCCGGCAAAAGTCGGTTTTTGGTGATTCTGGGGGTTCTGTATTCAACCCCCTCGGGTCCGAGTCACCCCCAGTCACGCCTACACCCGCACCGCGCGCGGACCTTTTGCGACACTGGACAGTCACGTCACCACCCCGGGTCGTGCCCGCTCCTGCACCACGGGCTTTTGGCTAAACGGACAGTCGAGTCAACCCCCAGTCGTGCCCCGCACAAATCCCGCGTCTTCGAACAGTAGTTGCCATTGTGTCCTAGTGTCCAGGTCGTCGGTAGTTTCCAGCGGCTGCCTCCAGGGGTCCTGCGGTTCCAAGGCGGCTGCCTCCAGGGCGTCTTGCAGTTCCGGTGGCCCCTAGCCCTAGGGCGTCTGCAGTTTTTCGGTGGCTGCCCCCAGGGCGTCTGCACACCCCAGAGGCTGCATCCAGGTTCGACGGAGGCCTTCCCTGAGGCCCGCATCCCCGACAAGAGACCCTTCCAGAAGACTGTCTCCTCCTGGGGATCTCCCAGCAGCTCGTCCACGACCTCTGCTCTTCAAGCATCACGTCGACCACGACTCTGCTCTCAAAGCATCACGTCGACCACGAGACTCTGCTCTCTCAAGCATCACGTCGACCACGACCCCCCGCTTTCCCTGCCTCCAGTCGGCGACTCCGCCCTCCTGCAAATACCTCCCCAGTCGTCCGTCTCTGCTGTCCGGCATCGCCGCCCTCGCCTCTGTTTTTTCCGGGCATCCGCTTTTTCGGGCCCTCGCCGCTCGTCTCCCTCCGCTCCTCCGGCGTCGCCTCGTCGCCGCACACTTCTCGAGCGTCGCTTCGTCAGTGCCTCTCGTGCGCCCAAGCCCCGCCCGACCATTGGCGGTCCCCTCTGGGGTCCGCCCGGCAAGGAGGCCACCTGAGAAATGGACCTTGCTCTGGGGGGCTCTTCTGGGAGTCCCTAGCTCCGACCCGGACTCCTTGGGGGGGGCCTCTGTCACGCGCCGCGGCCAGCCGCGCACCGGCATATGGACCTATCAGGGAGTCCCACGGCGATCATCCGTGATTGCGTTCAGCCGTGGGACGACCTATAAAAGGCCGCCCCCGCGAGAGACTCACCTTGCGGTTTATATCGTGTGTTCTCTAGTCCCTACGCGCCCGCTCCACGCTTTTCGGCGCCACGTTCCTACGCGCCAAACGTTTTTTTCTGCTCGTCCGCCGCGTCCCTACGCGCCACCACTGCTGGGTCGCTCGCGTCCCTTACGCGCCACAAACTGCTCCGTCACGTCCCTCGTGCCTCACCCTTCCCATGTCTCCCTTTTGGTCACCGTTAAGGTACTGGTCGCTCGGTTCACTTCCGTTTTTGTTTGGTTTGGTTTCCACCCGTTTTTGCTTTTTCGTCATCCGTCATCGGTAGTTTGGTTTTTCCCCTACCTGTTTTCGTGTTTGTTTGTAACCCGTTTTAAACCCTAACCCGTTTTTCTCGGCTTTTCCGGCCCTAGTTTTATTTTTAAGATTTTTCTCCAAACCCGGTTTTCAGTCCTCGCCTTTTCCGTTCGCTGTGTCTCCCTGTGGTTTGCCCTTCTGTTAATAAATTCCTCTCTCTTTTGAATACCTGCGTTCGTCTCCCTTCAGTTCTCCTCCCGCCGTTACAAAAGGAAACCACCATTTGCTTGCGAAAGTTACATTGCCTTAGTTTGACTAAGACTGTATATAATATATAATAAGAATTAATAATAATTTTAGGCTCTACAGTATATAATGTTATATTATACAAAAATATATGAGAAAATATAATAGTATTTGGTAATACATCATTTATAGTAAATGTGAATTAATGTAAAATGAATTACAAACTAATACGATTTTTAAATTTTCTTCGTTTTATTTTTGTAAGTTGAAAAAAATCTCTTCTCGGTCTCGGCCATTCCCAGTCTTGGTCTTGACTTGGACTCGACTACTACAAATCTTGGTCTTGAATTTGACTTGGTGTCCCATTATTGGTCTTGACTCTGACTCGGCTCTAGCGGTCTTGACTACAACACTACTAACCCCTGCCCACCATTGAAGGATCCTGCAGATCCAGTGAGTCCCATTGTCTTTTACATTACTTATTTCCCCCCTTTTTCTGTAATAACAGCATGCACTCGAGCTGGCATGGACTCAAATTTGTGGTAAATCTGATGATCCATGTTATCCAGCATGAGTTTGCAATATTCCAAAGAGCATCTTGTGATGTTGCAGAATGCTTGGCTTGCTCTGTATTGAAGTGCCCCTATACATTCTTATTGGGGTTTAGGTCAGATGAAAGTGGGAGAAAAGTCCATGAGAGTCAGCATTCCTTGATCTTTTTTGGTCTTCAAGTAATTGCTGCAAAGCTTTGAGATGTATTTGGCTCATTATCCTCCTTTTTCAGTTGTGCTTTCAGACTTTTGCTCCCCACTAAACATCTGCAACATTTACCAGAGCAAGTGATGGAACCAGGCTGCACTTTGGGAAGAAGACAAGCCAGCGGAGGGAATTTGATGCCCTAAGAAATGTTCCCCTGGAACACCCTTGGTCTGGGCATGTCCTAGTCTGGACATCTACCTAAACATCCATGCAGACTAACTGGTCCAATGTTTTGGCTCCTCGATGTATGATGTGTTCCTCACTAAAGATGGCACATGGAATGGTTTGATTTGGCAGCAAACACAATAATAATACAGTCATGAATGTCAAATGGCTGGCAAGCTAATACTAAATATGGCAATTTCATAATTTCATTACATTTACTCCTGGATATTTTGGTCTTTCAGTATGAGGAGGCTTTGATTCCTGTTTAACCAATATCTCTACTGTAAAGCTGATAAAGCTGAGTCTGCTCTTCAACCACATTTCATGTCCCAATTCACAATATCACGATCCAGGTTCAAATATAGCACAGAAATCAACAAAGTACAAAAAAAAAACACCAGGTGGAGGTACAAAGCCGGTCAGCACCATTGACACAAGTGTCTTCCTAAGTCTAGCACAGAACTGCACCATTAAAAAGAACTCGATTTTAAATTTAAAAGTCACTAAAAATCATATCTTACAAATCAACTGAGATGGGATGTCCATGAGGAAAGACACAAACGTAACTTTGGCACACAACGGTAGAGCTGGTTTTAACACAATGAGGTGTGATGAACGGAGTTGTGATGGCAGTGGAGCAGATACGGTTCCTCTCATAGCCCTTTGTTGAAGTAAACTCTCTCCACTCCTGGGCTAGCCGAGCGAATATTCTCCTGCAGCTCAGGCTCCAGACGACTCACAGCCATCGAGCTGCACACAGCCAGAGAGACGCAGCAATGATTGTTGTGTAGTTTGTACGTTCTATTTTCCCATAAGGAATAAATTGAATTAATCCGTTCCAGACCCCCAGAAAATCCACACGGTATTATTATCAACCATTATATATGCATTAATGGAGTTGTTTGTACGGGTGCTCCCTGATTTACGATGGGGAATATGTTCTGAACAAATCCATCATAAGTTAAATGTAGCATGAACCAAGTTTAATATGATCTATATTGTACAACAGGGGAGCCATTACCACTTACAGTTGCCAAAATCCTTAACACAAAGCTTATTTTATAAAGAAGTGTTGAAAAATCTCATGTAATTTAGTGAGTAGTGCATTGAAAGTGAAAACTAAAATCAAAACACTTACTCTATTGAAGAACCCTGGGCACTAGCTGCTAATGCTAACTGCTCAGCCTGAAAGCCAGTTTTCCTTTTGATTTCCTTTCCTTTCGGTTGGCTGTCATTACTAACCTTTTTAGGACCCATGGAGACTTATTTGAGTAAGAATACAGTACTGTAGGAAAAACACTGAGCAAGGGCTATTGTGAATCTGAATCACTGTGCACTGAATTGTGAATCGAGTTTCGGTTGAAACAAGTCACGTGGCTCGACTCATAAAAGTTCAAGCAAGTGCGGCAAGTACCGAGCAACGACTGAAAATCTGTCAAGAACCGAATTCGACGAGTTCCGAGGTGGTCGAAAACCGAGGTAACCGGGTACTGTACTGAAATAAATAAACCTATTTTCAGTTTCAAAATAAATGTAGTCCCCTCCTTGAATATTAACCCTAAACTTACTTTTAACTTACTCATATCCTTGTAAAGATAAAAATGTTTTACACTTAAATACTTTTACTTTACAAAGTAAATATTCATACATTCACAAAATACTTCCACAAACAAATGTGCATGGGTTGCATGTGGCACCATCACTAGAGGACAGGTTGTTCTTCATAAGGTTCTTACGCTGGAATTCAGTGGATTTTTTTTTCTCCTTTTCAATCTCATTTCAATCCACAAAAAATGTTTTTCTTCAGTAGCCTCCAAGGTCGTACCATGTGTGCAATGCAATGGGCAAAAATGCGGGACTTTGTAGGACTTTTGAAGATCGGCAGTCGGCCGACTTACTTGGTCTGCCACTTAGTGGCGATTTTTTTGCCGAGTTTGCTGTGGTTACTAAACGCGCTTCCACGTTTCCCTCCATAATTCCACTCCACAGTTGATTTGTGGTAATATGACTTGTTGCAGTGGTGGTATCCTATTAAAAAAGTCCTTTGGCTTGAATTTCCTTGGGCCCTTTAGAATGATCAGTTCTTTTCACAAATGTTTGTAAAGGCAGGACTGCAAATGGCTTATGTTTTTGATTTTAGATGCCTGTGGCTATAGGAGTGAATGAAACACCTGAATTAATTGATTACGAGGTGTGTCCCAAATATACTTTGTCCATATAGTATCTATGTGTATAACACACCCACAACAGAAAACCGGCCAGATTAAACATGTACACCTGTTTCAACTGCTCGTTAATGCAAGTATCTAATCACCCCAATCATATGGCAAACTCAGTGCATTTAGGTATGTAAGACATGGTCAAGATGAACCTGCTGAGTTCAAATTGAGCATCAGAAATGAGGAAAGAAAAGTGATTTAAAGTGACTGGCATGGTTGCTGGTGGTTTGCTGTGCTAGACGGGCTGGTCTGAGTATTTTTTCCGAACATGCTGGTCTACTGAGATTTTTTTACAGCCATCTCTAGGATTTACAGAGAATGGTCAGAAAAGATAAAATACCCAGTTCTCTGGGTGCCAGATTTCAGAGACATGCTACGACGAGCCCTGATAGAAAAGGCAACAGTAATCAAATGACCACTTAGTTGCAACCGAGGTAAATGCAGAAGAACATCTCCTGAATGCACAGCAATGTCAAACCTTGAAGCACATGGGCTACAGACCACACCAGGTGCCTCTCTCCTGTCAGCTAAGAATAGGCAAATTGAGGCCTACAATTCACACAGGCTCACCAAAGCTTGAGAAAAGAAAACTGGAAAAACGTTGCCTGGTCTGATGAGTCCCTCTCTTTTGATCCAACCTTCGGATGGGGTAGAGCTGGAATTTTGGGTGCAAATAATCATGAAAGTAGGGATCCATCCTGCCTTTGTGTCAAACGGTTCAGGCTGGTGGTGGTGTAAATGGTGTGGTGGACATTTATAGGCCCCTTAATACCAACTTTCTTCCTTCTTTTTTCTTTCGGCTTCTCCCCTTTAAAATGAGGGGTCACCACCGCCGAGTTAAAACGTTTTCCCACCTCACCCTGTCCTCCACGTCCTCTACTCTGTTTCACCCCCAACTCCCTGCAATTCTTCACATTTACCACAACCAAATAACTCCTCTTTGGTCTTCCTCTTCCGTCTCTTGCCTGCACAGCTCCATCTCCAACCCATCCTCCTACCCAATATATCCACTATCCCTCCTCTGCCACATGTCCAAAACAAATCTCATTTCTCAGTCCCAAAAACAATTCCCTCTCGAATTTCGTCCTCCCCATTTTTTCCAACCTGTGCTGTCCCTCTGATGATCTCCATTCCTAATCCTGGTCCCACCCTAGACACTCCCCTAAAGAGAAACCTCAACATCTTAAGTTCTGCCACCCCCCAATCCCCAGCTCTGCTTCCCTGTCTCTTTGTCAGTGCCACTGTCTATAACCCATACAACAAGGCTGGTCTCACTACTCTCTTATAAATCTTTTTCCTTTTCCACTTTTGCTGTGACCCTTTTGTCACACAGCCCACTTCCCTGAACACTCTTCTCCACCCACTCCATCCTGCCTGTACCCTCTTCTTTACCCCTGCTCCTTTCCACACTCCCCCATTTCCTTGGACCTTTGATCCCACAGTACCCATGAAACTCCTGCGACCTTTGGGGACCACTGATCCCTGTAGCCTGAACCATCCCTGGACCTGGACCTTGTGACCCCACCTGATCCCCTGTAGCCCTAAATTAAATACTGTTCCACCTGCTCCCTTTCATTTACCACACATGTATTCTGTCTTACTACAGTTGACATTTACATTTACAGCATTTTGGCCAGACGCCCTTATCCAGGGCGAACTTTACAATTCAGTCTTACAAGCCAAGCAATTGTGGGTTAAGGGCCCCTTTGCTCAAGGACCCAACAGTGGCAGCTTTGGCAGAGGTGGGATTTGAACCCTGAACCCTGGGGACCTTTTGGGGGGGGTCCATAGTCCAGTAACCTTTTAAAAACTTTTTTAAACCGCTAGGCTAACACAGTCCCTTTCCCAGATTATACCTCCACCTCTCCAAGTTCTCTTCTACCTGTTCCCCTGGTTCTCACTACAGATCACAATGTCCGTCTGCAAACATCATAGTCCACGGTGATCCTGTCTGACCTCATCTGTTAGTTCTGTCCATCACCAGAGCAATTAAGAAGGGACTCCAGGGCCGATCCTTTTTGATGCAGTCCCACCCTCTACCTGAAGCTATCTGTCCACTCCTACAGCAACATTCTTCACTGCTGTCACGCTGTTCTCATAACATGTCCCTGCACTAATATAACGTTAACTTTTCAGCCCACTCGAGACTTCCTCATACACCACCACAGTTCCTTCCTTCCTTGGAACCCTGTCATAAAGCTTTCATCCAAACCACAAAGACGCAGTGTAGCTCTTTCTGACCATCTCTAATACTTCTCCCATCAGCAAGTCTCAAAGCACAAACTCGCATCCATGGTGCCCCTCTTTCCTTGGCATGAAAACCATACTGTTGTTCACACACACTGTTCACACACACACCTGAGACTGTTTACCGCCAAGGAGGTTGGGTCCTTTTTTGAGTCTTGGTCCTCCCAAGGTTTCTTCCTAGAACAAGGGAGTTTTTTTCCCTTGCCACTGTCGCCCTATCTTGCTCAACTTTGGGATTGGACCGTAGTTATTAGGAGATAATCTATAACTTGTAAAGTGCTTTGAGACAATTGCCTCCATTGTAAAAAAGCTCTTCTTTGGCATGAAACCATACTGTTGTTCACACACTGTCACCTCCTGTCTGAGCCTAGCTTCCACAACTCTCTCCCAAATCTTCATTGTGTGGCTCATCAACTTTATGCCCCTGTAAGAGCCACAACTCTGTACATCACCCTTCTGCTTAAAAATCGGTACAAGCAAACTTTTCCTCCATTCCTCCGGCATACTCTCATTCACCAGAATTCCATTGAATAATCTAGTCAAAAACACACTCTCAGCTCTCCTAGACTTTTCCATGCCTCAACCGGTATGTCATCAGGACCCACTGCCTTTCCGTTCTTCATCCTTTTCAAAGCTTTCCTCACTTCTTCCTTGCTAATCTTTGCTACATCCTGTTCCATAATTTCTACACCATCCAGCCTTCTTTCCCTTTCATTTTCTACATTCATCAACTCCTCAAAATACTCCTTCCATCTTTCCCTCATCCTCTCCTCACCTGTCAGTACATTTCCATTTCTATCCTTGATCACCCTGACATGCTGCACTTCCTTTCCAGCTTAATACCAACTGAGGATTGTTTAAACACCACAGCCTACTGGAGTATTGTTGCTAATCATGTGCATCCCTTTTTGACCACAGAGTACCCATATTATACACGCCATGTCACAAAGCTCAAATAATGTACTAGTGTACTAGTGTTAGCTTGTTAATCGTGCGATTATATGAATACTGAAACTACACTTTGGGGATTATTAGACTACCGGTCAAGGTGGCTGAGGATTTAAGAAACAGAAGTATTGAAACCTGTTACAATATGCAAACACATGTCATGGAAATTTGAAGTAAGATTCATTAAAACTTACTCCAAGTTAGCTGGTGAAGGGAGACAGGGTGTATAGAGAATACATATTGAATGTGTTGCTTATTCATACAGTGTGGTTTTCATGGAACTATGACAATTATGCTCCAAAAGATAGTAAATTGTAGTATAAAGTCAGCCCTCACCTCTTCTGTGGGAACAGCGCACAGCACAACGGTGTAGCAAAAACCAAGCTAAGCAGGAAAGAGAAAAATTTACCACAAAGGTCACAAATGTTACAGTTCTCATACTGAGGCTACTGAGTGCTGTAAATAGCTATTTCATTACTTCAGGACTCACCAAATTCCCACCAAGCCGACCTGAATGGGTGCACTCATCCATGGGAACCTCTGTGATGACAAAAACAGGGTTATTGTAGCCGGAGCACATTTCTCATTTCAAATCACTGAACTTGTGGATGAGATGCTAAGAAAGTACAGTGGAAAACATACCTTCAGGAATGCCTTCTTTTCTAGAGAGTTCATTAAAAATGGAGGAATAGCTAAAATGATAGAAAAAGAACATGGTTAACAGTTTGGCTTTACCATTTGTACAGCAGTATACAAATACAGTGGTGCTTGAAAGTTTTAACCCTTTAGAATTTTCTATATTTCTGCATAAATATGACCTAAAACATCATCAGATTTTCACACAAGTCCTAAAAGTAGATAAAGAGAACCCAGTTAAACAAATGAGACACATATATTATACTTGGTCATTTATTTATTGAGGAAAATGATCTAATATTACATATTAGTGAGTGGAAAAAGTATGTGAACCTTTGCTTTCAGTATTGGAATATGGAAATTCCAGAACATGAACTTTATTCTTCTTTAGCCATTCTTTGGTAGAACGGCTTGTGTGCTTAGTGTCGTTGTCTTGCTGCATGACCCACCTTCTCTTGAGATTCAGTTCATGGACAGATGTCCTGACATTGTCCTTTAGAATTCTCTGATATAATTCAAATTTCATTGTTCCATCAACGATGGCAAGCCGTCCTGGTCCAGATGCAGCAAAACAGGACCAAACCATGATACAAGTTTCCTTCAGTTGCTTAGAATTTACCCTGGGGTCCTTTGTGACCTCGCCAACTATTACACGCCTTGCTCTTGGAGTGATCTTTGTTTTTTTGAGGTCCTCAAAGATCCTTTGTTCGTGCCATGATACACTTCCATCAACATGTCTTGTGAAGAGCAGACTTTGATAGATCCCTGTTCTTTAAATAAAACAGGGTGCCCACTCACACCTGATTGTCATCCCATTGATTGAAAACACCTGACTCCAATTTCACCTTCAAATTAACTGCTAATTCTAGAGGTTCACATACTTTTGCCACTCATTAATATGTAATATTAGATAATTTTCCTCAATAAATAAATGACCAAGTATAATTTTTTTTGTTTCATTTGTTTAACTGGGTTCTCTTTATCTACTTTTAGGACTTGTGAAAAATCGGATGATGTTTTAGATCATATTTAGGCAGAAATATAGAAAATTCTAAAGGGTTCACAAACTTTCAAGCACAACTGTACGGTCAAACAGTGTAGTATTTCAGCATCCTTCCACTACCATTAACATATTTGCCCCCAATGGAGTCATTGCTCATTTATAGCTACTGGTCAAGTCTCCCACCACTCAACAGTTACCAATATAGCAGGGCAAATGCCAATATGCATCTATCAATCTCTAATCGTTCTGTGTTCAATTTAGTCCACTGTAATATCCATAAGAGTGAACTACACATGAAATGAGACAAACCCATTCCAGGTGAGGCCATGAGGATTCTGGATATCACCACTTGTGTGATTGCCTGCTGTGCCGCTTTGGTCGACTCTCCTAATCGATTCCCGTTTTCATCCGTTACTGGAATACCATGCTTCAGTTCCCTGTCAGAAAGATGACATGCTTTCATTTTAGAGAAGCAGACATCAAAAACCTGCACAGACTCCTAGATCCTAACATTCTGGAGATCAGAGAAGCAGAGCAGCCTTGAACAAAAGTGAAACTTGTTACATATTCTACGTTTTTACCTTTGCCTCATCAGTGGGATGTTGATGCAGTTAGCAGCAGCAACGGCAGCAAATGGCACAAAACGTCCTATGAGTGGGGAAACATGCTGGGGGAGAAGGCAAACAATTACAAGTGAATAAAATGTTCAGGTTGAAGTGTTCTTCTATTTTAGCCTTCCCCACTAGACAGAGTAGAGGAACTTTTATTACCAAAGAACTGGAACAGTTTTTTGTTCCCATTGGTGACTGTTGGTTGAGTACAGTCCTAATCCAGTACTGTAAGTTCATATTCCAGTATCTAAGGGTCTTGTTATAAAACCCAAGGATCCTATTTTATTACAAACACTGTACCTTCCAGTACCAAAGGGTCTCATTCTAAACTCAAGGATCCTATTTTATTACAAACAAAATTCAATTTTTTTTACAAAAATACTGTAGTTTCCAGTACCAAAGGGTTTGATCCAGTAAGAAAGATTCTAATGACTGGTTCGTACTTCAGAATCAAAGGTTTTAATGAAGTCCCAGGGTTTTCTAGTCCCAGTACCAAAATATGCTCTTCCAATACAAAAAGGTCAACTTTCAGTACCAAAGAATATGGTTCCAGTACTAAAGGATCCTTTTCCAGTATGAAAGGTTTATTTTCCACAGGCAAATGGTTCAGTTTCAAAATTAAATGTAAAAAACTGGGACTGTATGGGGGTCTATAACAACAGCAAACCATCACCATCCAAGGATGTAATTAAAAACTTAGCATGCCTGATTATTCCTCAGGTTTCAGTACCAGTCCCAAAGCGTCCTATTTAAATATCAAATATTCAACTTTTGCTTCAAAAAGAACCTGTTCCAGTAGCGAATGGTTCAACTTCCAGTACCACATTGACATTTAGTCATTTAGCATCCACCCTTCTCCAGAGTTACTTACAAGTGATACAATATTAACAGTTGTGGATTAAGGGCCCAGTGGCACAGTGGCAGCTTGGCAAAGGTGAGGTGGGATTTGAACCCAGAACCTTCTTTTCCATAGCATGTCAATTGCTAGACTACCACAAAACAGTTCTGAAACCGTTTTTTTTCCAAACCATTAACACTCTGTTCCAAACAATGCATCCTATATAAATACCAAACATTCAGCCACAAATTTCAGAACCATTCCTCTTCCAGTACCAAACCTTCAACTTTCAAAAACAAAGGGATCTGTTCCAGTACGGAAGCTTCATCTTCCATTTACAAAGGGTCCAGTTAGAGAGGTTCCTATTTTGGTACCAGATGTTCCAGTTTAGCCCTGAAGCTCCCTGGTTTAATACCAAACATTCGACTTTTGGTACAGAATGATATTTTTTCAGTACGAAAGGTTAAACTTCCAGTACAAACAGGTAGTGTTTCAATACCAAGAATCAACTTTCAGAAGCTAAGGTTCCTGTTTTGGTACCAAAATTCCAGTATCAAATGATTTTATTCCTGTACAACTTCAAGTACCACATGGTCCAGTTCCAGTACTAAATTCGATTCCATTACAAAAATAAATTTATAGTAAGAAGGTTCACGGTCCATTACCAAAGGCTCCTATTCCATTACTCAGCCTTTGAGCTCAAGTACCAAATGGCCCTGTTCCAATAGCAATGGTTCATTTTGTAGAACTAAAGGATCCTGTTCCAGTGCAAACCTTTATGTTTCAGTAACAAACGATCTAGCTCTGGTAAGGAAGGTTCAACTTCCAGTACAAAGTATAATATGACAGGTTTCTAGATCAGTACCCATTTCCAGTTTAGTCCTAAGAGCCCCAGTACCAAAAGTTCAGTAAGAAAGGTTGAAGGGTCTGTCTGTCAAGGGTCTAATGACAGAGGTCCTATTTCAGTATTAAGTGTTCCAGCTTGATACTGATGCTGCTAATCTGACTTCCCTGCAGCAGATCATTCAATCAGATAAGAGAGTACAGGTATGAGCCATTTAACCACTGCATTACACTCTGTAGAACAGGTCGTTGACCGAAATGGTCATTACCATATTCATAGTATTTTATAGTACTGTAATGTGAATATTTATTCATTTATATGTACTTTTTAACATCATGTTCTGCACCTAAGCAATTTTCATGAGAGAATAATCTTTTATATTATACAATCTTTATTCATAAGCATAAACGTCTTATATAAACTTATATGCACAAGCACAGTGCAGCTCCATGTTTGTGTGTCTCTTATCTTCATTGTTGCGCTGTATTCTGTGGTTACCAACGAGACTCCTTTATATGTACACACTTTATATGTACAGTTCTGAAATTGTATCAGACTAGTAGTGTTATTCAGGTTCAGAGTTTCTTGATTGTTCTGGTTCTGAGTATACACTTCCGTTCCTTGCTGAATTTAGGGCACTCAATTTTCCAATCTCTTCCAATATTCCAATCTTGTTGCCATTTGGTTTGAATGCATTACAAGGGATATATGGATTACAAGGGAAAGGTCTATGGGTGATTTTTCCTGGCGAGTCGATCTGCCTTTTCATTCCTTATTATACCACTTTGTCCTGGCAAATAGTCGTTGATCAGATGGTCATTAAACGGCGCTTACCTGTATTCAGTTATTCCATGACTCTATGTCCTCAAAACTCCTACATAAGCATTAAGAACTGTACCTTGGCTAGCGAATTGAGCCCTAAAGCTGTGACCACCGCTCCCGTCGTGGCTGATACGTACGCCGTGCCAAGCTGACTAAACACGTGAAGAGAAGATATTAAAATCAAGCATATGATTGGTTTTACATTAATGAAAGAATTCAATAGAGTATGTGCTTACTTTACTGTAATGGGGGCGTCCCCACTCCGATTGGTGTAGTTCACTATTGCATTGAAGGACTGATTGATCCACTGCCAGAACAGCACCGCAGGGGTCGATCTGATGTAAAAAGAAAATGGGCTGAATCAGTGGAGGTATTATATAACCACTACAGTCAACACCAGAATTAGTGGTAGCCTTGGTAAAACTGAGCAATCACACATTTAGAAAAATGGCTACCTAGTAAGTAAAGCTTTGACTACCAAGTCTTGCTAAGGCATTTAAAGCCCAAAAACAACTCCAAATCAGAAAAAGATGGGACAGTATGGAAATGCACATAAAATACACACAGTGTTCTGTACATTTTGACGTTTATTTAATTGCAGACAGTATAAACCAGAGATATGTTTTGAGTTCATGTTTTGTCTGGTCAACTTCATTTTATTTGTTTAAAAACATCCATTCCTGCATTTCAGTCCTGCAACACATAAAGCATTTGCCACTTTGTAATGCTGGCATTCCTTTTCACCACCCCTAAACGATGTTTTGGCACAGAGGATACCAAGTGATTTAGTGTTTCAGGTGTTATTTTGTCCCATTCGTCCTGCAAACACATCTTAAGATATGCAACAGAATGGGGTGGTCATTATCGCATTTTTTGTTTCAAAATTCTCCACACATTCTCTATTGGGGAGAGATCAGGACTGCAGGCAGGCCAGTCCAGTACCTGTACCCTCTTCTTTCGCAGCCATGCCGTCTGCAGGAAGGCTAATAAAGTTCTACAGGTCTGCATTCTAGTCTTTGCAGTTTAAGGCTCCTTTTAGGAGGGATATCGCAACACACGAGGAATAGATCAAATCTAGACAGAAGCTAATATTAGGACTAACAAGGCGGAAATGCAAGCCATTCTGAATGAGATTTGTGGTTTAGTACATTTAGCTGGTGAATGGTCATCAATTAATTGAATGAAACTACTAAAATTTATAAAAAGTAAATTTCCACAAGATATTCAGGTCCTTCCACAAAATTTCAATTGGATTAAGGTCAGGACTTTGACTTGGCCATTCCAAAACATGAACTTTATTCTTCTTTAACCATTCTTTGGTAGAACGACTTGTGTGCTTAGGGTCGTTGTCTTGCTGCATGACCCACCTTCTCTTGAGATTCAGTTCATGGACAGATGTCCTGACATTTTCCTTTAGAATTCTCTGATATAATTCAAAATTCATTGTTCCATCAATGATGCCAAGCCGTCCTGGCCCAGATGCAGCAAAACAGGCCCAAACCATGATACTACCACCACCATGTTTCACAGATGGGATAAGGTTCTTATGCTGGAATGCAGTGTTTTCCGTTCTCCAAACATAATGCTTTTCTTTTAAACCAAAAAGTTTTATTTTGGTCTCATCCATCCACAAAACATTTTTCCAATAGCCTTCTTGCTTGTCCACGTGATCTTTAGCAAACTGCAGACGAGCAGCAATGTTCTTTTTGGAGAGCAGTGGCTTTCTCCTTGCAGCCCTGCCATGCACACCATTGTTGTTCAGTGTTCCTCTGATGGTGGACTCATGAACATTAACATTAGCTAATGTGAGAGAGGCCTTCAGTTGCTTAGAAGTTACCCTGGGGTCCTTTGTGACCTCGCCAGCTATTACACGCCTTGCTCTTTGGAGTGATCTTTGTTGGTCGACCACTCCTGGGGAGGGTAACAATGGTCTTGAATTTCCTCCATTTGTACACAATCTGTCTGACTGTGGATTTGTGGAGTCCAAACTCTTTAGAGATGGTTTTGTAACCTTTTCCAGCCTGATGATCATCAACAACTCTTTTTCTGAGATCCTCAGAAATCTCCTTTGTTCGTGCCATGATACACTTCCACAAACATGTTGTGAAGAGCAGACTTTGATAGATCCCTGTTCTTTAAATTAAACAGGGTGCCTCAATAAATAAATGACCAAGTGTTATATATGTGCCTCATTTGTTTAACTGGGTTCTCTTTATCTACTTTTAGGACTTGTGTGAAAATCTGATGATGTTTTAGGTCATATTTATGCAAAAATGTAGAAAATTCCAAAGGGTTCACAAACTTTCCGCACCACTGTATTCAATGGTGAAAAAAGTGGCAAAATTAATGAAAAACTGTGAATAACCGTATTTGTGTTCAGCCAAATGTTTTTTTTTTTTTGTTCGGTTAAGTTTTCAGCCCCAAATTTTCATTTCGGTGCATCCCTAAGTGGAATCCTAAAATAACAGCTGGCTAAAGTAGGGGTATGGAAGATAATATTATCATTCTAATATTCTCTTTAATAAATATTCGATAATGTTAATTGGACAGTATTTTGACTGTCTGACTGAACTATTTTTTTTTATGCGTGTGGGCCAATTAGACGTGTGTGAGCTGGAAGGACCTGGATATACCTTGCTCTATTGTGACGAAAGCTCAGGATTTTAACAGGGTATGATGGCTTTCTATAAGCAATGTATATTATAATATGTAAGAAAATGTAAAGAATGTAATAAAATATAAGAGAATGTTTGTGAACTTCTGTGAGTCCTTGCTCCTGGAGATGCAGTAATCTGATTTTTCATCTCCTTGGTGACACTCACCTGTAGAAGGTCATCATGCAGCCAGTGATGGTCATGTTCATGGGCACCTGAGCAGACATGCGGCCGATGACCAGCATCTTCTCGCCAGTGTCTGGATGGAACGCAGAGTCAAAAATGTACTTGGCCCTCCAGAGCTCATCTTCAGTCAGACCTGGTGCAACCACCCCCTGTCTGAAGAGAAGCAGGTATAGAAATGGTTTGAAAAATGACTGGTAAAATGAATGGCAGAAGTGGGATCTGAACCCTGGACCCATGGCCCAGAACCTTAACCACTAAGCCGCCACAGTAGCCCCTAACCACTTATCCCATTCCCCAGTACCACATTGTCTGTTCTGTTTGTTTACTGTTTTGTTTACAGTCTGTAGAATTTCCACGTTTCATTTCACTACACCTTGTTCCCAGTAGATATGAGCATGTATGTCATCATTAAAATCTTTAATCTTGAATAAGGGCGTCTGCTAAACGGTCCTTGCAAGACCATTGTAATAGTATTCTGTAAATGTCAGACTAAGCTTGCATGGACAACAAAGTCAAAGTCTAATTCAAAGTTAGATTTATTTTATAGTGCTTTTTACAATGGAGCAGTGTCTCAAAGCAGCTTTACAGTTTTCTATAATCTTCTATTATCTTGGGCCGATCCCAAATTGAGCAACCCTGGGGAAAAAGCTCCCCAATCCACAACACCAAGGGAGTATCTGGCTAGCTTCCCCTCCCTTAGACACAGGCAAAAATGCCTGTATGTAATGCCTGACCCAACTGGAAGGCACCACCTGGATAACCGCTTTGGTGGGCCCCAAATACATTGTTCTGCACCGCATAATCAAAACTCCCTGTTTATTACTTCCTAATACAGTGGTGCTTGAATGTTTGTGAACCCTTTAGAATTTTCTATATTTCTGCATAAATATGACCTAAAACATCATCAGATTTTCACACAACTCCTAAAAGTAGATAAAGAGAACCAAGTTAAACAAATGAGATAAAAATATTATTATTGGTAATTTATTTATTGAGAAAATCATCCAATATTACATATTAGTGAGTGGCAAAAATATGTGAACCTTTTGCTTTCAGTATCTGGTGTGAACCCCCTGTGCAGCAATAACTGAAGCTAAACGTTTCCTGTAACTGTTGATCAGTCCTGCACACCGGCTTGGAGGAATTTTAGCCCATTCCTCCGTACAGAACAGCTTCAGCTCTGGGATGTTAGTGGGTTTCCTCACATTAGCTGCTCACTTCAGGTCCTTCCACAACATTTCGATTGGATTAAGGTCAGGACTTTGACTTGGCCATTCCAAAACATGAACTTTATTCTTCTTTAACCATTCTTTGGTAGAACGACTTGTGTGCTTAGGGTCGTTGTCTTGCTGCATGGCCCACCTTCTCTTGAGATTCAGTTCATGGACAGATGTCCTGACATTTTCCTTTAGAATTCTCTGATATAATTCAGAATTCATTGTTCCATCAAAGAGGGCAAGCCGTCCTGGCCCAGATGCAGCAAAACAGGCCCAAACCATGATACTACCACCACCATGTTTTTCACAGATGGGATAAGGTTTCTTATGCTGGAATGCAGTGTTTTCCTTTCTCCAAACATAACGCTTTTCTTTTAAAAAACCAAAAAACCAAAAAGTTCTATTTTGGTCTCATCCGTCCACAAAACATTCTTCCATAGCCTTCTGGCTTTGGTCCATGTGATCTTTAGCAAACTGCAGACGAGCAGCAATGTTCTTTTTGGAGAGCAGTGGCTTTCTCCTTGCAACCCTGCCATGCCAGAAACACACCATTGTTTGTTCCAGTGTTCTTCTGATGCTGGACTCATGAACATTAACAGTAGCCAATGTGAGAGAGGCCTTCAGTTGTCCTTAGAAGTTACCCTGGGGTCCTTTGTGACCTCGCCAACTATTACACGCACTGCTCTTGCCAGTGATCTTTGTTGGTCGACCACTCCTGGGGAGGGTAAACAATGGTCTTGAATTTCCTCCAGTTGTACACAATCTGTCTGACTGTGGATTGGTGGAGTCCAAACTCTTTAGAGATGGTTTTGTAACCTTTTCCAGCCTGATGAGCATCAACAACTCTTTTTCTGAGATCCTCAGAAATCTCTTCTTTGTTCGTGCCATGATGCAATTCCAAAAACACGTGTTGTGAAGAGCAGACTTTGATAGATCCCTGTTCTTTAAATAAAACAGGGTGCCCACTCACACCTGATTGTCATCCCATTGATTGAAAACACCTGACTCTAATTTAACCTTCAAATTAACTGCAAATCCTAAAGGTTCACATACTTTTTCCACTCACTAATATGTAATATTGGATCATTTTCCTCAATAAATAAATGACCAAGTATAATATTTTTGTCTCATTTATTTAACTGGGTTCTCTTTATCTACTTTTAGGACTTGTGTGAAAATCTGATGATGTTTTAGGTCATATTTATGCAGAAATACAGAAAATTCTAAAGGGTTCACAAACTTTCAAGCACCACTGTATAATATACAGGGTATTATAATCCTCTAACCCACTCATATATAGGGGTGTGCGATATGTATTGTCTACGATATCTCATTGTGGTTTTAACAATGTGGAAGCATTATCAAGCATCTCTCTCACTTTGCAAAAAGCATGACTGAAGAGTTCAGGTCTTCATTATGTCATGGAGCCAGACAGGACAGACCACTGCACATGCTCACTGAGAGAATACAGTGTGCTAATCAAGCTGGTGTTCTACTTAAAAGTGCATGACTCGAGTTGAAAATCGGTGAACAATCTGCGCCAGCAGAGAAAATATAAGCACTATCCACCTCGCAGGTAGTTGTCTAGGAACTTAACTCCTGCGAATTTCAGGGTATTACTGTAGTAAACACCACGACAAATGCAATGCACCGATAATTTGATAACCAATTTGCTGTTAATGTAATACATTTGCCAACAGATTCCCAAGCTATGACCACTTAATGGCGTTTTGGTGGGTCATTGCAATTGTAGTGGGAAAACCGGAAACGCTAGAGCAGCACAAAGGAAATTGCGGAAGTAATTGTGCAAAGGGCCCATTGCCTTACGACAAGAAAAGCAACAGATAGCAAGACATACCGGATGCTGTCACCAATTACACTGGAAAAGACACGGTGCCAATTCAGGCGGTTGAGGGGGTTGGGTCCAAACAACTTTTGAGTAATTTAGAACCAGGATATACTGTACACTCCATAATATCAACTATTTATTGTTATTGCCAAAATCCCAGAAAATATTGAGATATTATTCTTTTCAACATTGCACAGCCCTACTCAGCAAATACAATTACACTCAAAAATCACATAAACTCAACCAGACTCTCCATAGAATCATGCAAAGCTACAATGGCTGAAACCAAAAATCTCCACACAGGAACTATACTCGTTTTAACAAGTCAGAAGGTACCTGTAATCCTGAATGATCCTGCGTGCTTTCTCCAGCTGGTCATTGGTCAGCAGGATGTTGCGCGGGTCTGTGACAGTGAAGAAGTGTTTCGCCCGGCCTACGAAGGTTCCCTGATCCCAGCGAGGCTCTTTAATGTTTATGGAGGTGGAGAGTTTGGTTGCCATGCTACCTACAGAAGGATACATGTGTTAGAGAAGCTCTGCTGTGCTTGCATGTCGGAGAGGAGCAGCAGGTTAAACTCGTTTCACTATGTAAAACACCCTAGGTGCAAACATTACTGGAATTGTGCAATGGCATTTTATCCTGTTGGAGTATAGCTGTAGTAGGAATGAGCACAGCTATTCAAATGTTTAATTAATACAAACACTGTAAATATTAGTAGAGTGGCTAGAAATATTCCTAAGCACTAGGAATAACAAATGGAAGTTACCTGCTGGGTTGGTTCTAAGGGATTCATAAGTGCAGAGATGGTGCAATGTAATTGGTTATTATGATACTTAACCTCCTGAGACCTCACATCCCCACGAGGACATGACGTTATGGGTTTGCTGCTTCTCGTACCTCATTCTGCTTAACTCGGTCCTCATTAGTAGTCATTTTTGAGCAATTCACAAAAACAAAAATACCTCCTGTTGAAAGACGGTGCTCAGTTTTTGTAACAAAAAAAATCAGAGCTCTGAGGAGGGTAATGAGGTCTCAAGAGGATAAACAGCAAAATATCCTGAAAATGATTTTCACCAGTCTTCCATTTAAGTAATTTAGCAGATGCCCTTTACCAGAGTGACTTACAACTGATAGAATCTTATAGTCTAAGCAATTGTGGGTTAAGGGTCTTGCTCAAGGGCCCAACAGTGGCAGCTTGGCAGGATTGGGATTTGAACCCTGGACCTTCTGGTCCACAGTCCAGTACCTTAACCACCAGGACACCACAGTCTTTACTCTCCACTAGATAATGGTTAACCCCGAGAAGACAAAGTCCACAGTACATATTTAGAGAGATCACCAATGACCTTGGCCTCCATCTGGGTGGAGTTTGCATGTCCTCCCTATATCCGTGCAGCCATGTTACTCCATCCAGATCCCAAGGACATGCATTAGGTTAATATGTCACTGTAAATTGCCAAAAGCATGAGCGCAACTGGCTAGTATCAAATGTCATCAATAACCACTGATGCTGATGTGATGTTAAATAAACAAACACATTTATTAAAGTTGCACTCCAAATTGTCTTAAGAAAAGTGCCACGGTGTCAGGAGGATGTGCCCCAGGAGCAGCTTGGAAGTTAGATCATCCTACATGGCTCCCTTCTGATCCTTTCCCCCTTCCACAGACAGCTGCTTATTTACAGCTGGCTGTGTTTCCCCTATAGAAAACCCTCCTCCTTCTACACATCCTTGTCTGTTGGTTTGTTCCTGTTCCTGGCTCCCCTTGTCCTCTCCACAGTATGTTCCTATTTTACCCTGTATTGTTTTCTCTGTTTGTAGCTTCCTGTAGTGTCTGTTTAGATATGTAGGTGTGTTAGTGTGTAGCCCGGTGTAATATTGTGTAGGGCTCTGTAATGAATTAAAACTTAATCGAAACCAAAGCAGAACCATTAACCAACGTAATATTGTCCATGTTGATTATTTCAATTTTGTTTTTTCCTTAATTCTGTTAATACTTTTAAAAAAACTATTATTAATACTTTCTCCACTGTGCGTGTTCATGTACTATATCCTTAAAAACATCCTACCCGTGTGTAGTCACATGACTCTGCCCCATCTAAATCCCCGAGAAATCAAACACCGAGCAGCTCTGCCCCATCTAAATCCTACTTAACTGACCGGTACCAGTTTGTTCATACAAATAATCTAAGGTCTAAGCTCTCAAAAGTGAAGTATGGCGTGCCTCAGGGGTCAGTGCTTGGCCCGCTTTTATTCTCTCTGTACATGCTGCCACTAGGCTCAGTTATTCGTAAACATGGCATTAGTTTCCACTGCTATGCAGATGATACACAGCTGTACATATCAGCCAAACCTAATGACAGCCTTACAATCAACAAAATCGAGACTGTGTAAAGGAAATAAAAGATTGGATGTTATTTAATTTTCTCTTACTTAACTCAGATAAAACTGAGGTTCTATTAGTGGGACCCAAGGCTGTGAGAGACAGGTTGGCTACATCTATCCTAAATCTAGATGGCTGCCCAGTATTGCCCAGTCCATCTGTAAAAAACTTAGGTGTCACATTTGATTCAGATCTGTCCTTTGATGCACACATTAGCAGCATCCCTCGAATTGCTTTCTTTCAATTACGTAATATCGCTAAACTTAGAAATATCCTCTCTTTTAATGATGCAGAAAAACTTGTATTTATAACCTCAAGGTTGGATTACTGTAACGCCTTACTTACTGGATGCTCTAGTAAATCTATAAATAAACTTCAGTTAGTTCAGAACGCAGCTGCCCGAGTGCTAACTCTAACTAGAAAATTTGATCATATCACTCCTGTTCTATCATCACTGCACTGGTTACCAGTCAAATTCCGCATTGATTACAAAATACTTCTTATAACTTATAAAGCTCTACATGGCCTGGCACCACATTATCTGAGTGAACTCTTAGAGTATTACAATCCAACTCGTCTACTTCAGTCGCAGGATGCAGAACTTCTTTTAGTTCCTAAAATTAAAAAAGTCACAGCCGGGAGAAAAGCTCTCTCATACATGGCCCCCCAACTATGGAATAAACTTCCCACTTTCGTTCGAGACTCAGACACTCTCCAAAGTTTTAAGTCTAGGCTAAAGACATACTTATTTACACAGGTTTTTGACTAGATTTAGACCGGGATGCATGGCTTGGGTCACTGGGGCCGGAGTCTGCAGTCATGTCTGGCCTGCCTGCAGTCATGTCTGGCCTGCCTGCCTTGTCCGTTAGCCGGGAGTGTCGAGTGGGCGGTCTGGCTGAACTGGGCTTCGGTCCTCGTGATCTTGACTCGTGCATCCTTGCCTTAGACTAAGGGCAGAGCTGGGGGTTCATAGTCAAAGAGTCTTACGGTGATCAGAGACGTTGGGGTGCAGTCTTCTGCCTCCCGTGGGGTTGCCAGTGTCTCATGTGATCCCTCTTGGCTGTGTTTCCTACCAGTTCTCCTCTTTCTAGCTATGCTGCTATAGCTAATGCTGCCGGGTCTCATGCTACAATTGGCATCAGTGATTGACATGGCATCAGCGATTGTTAATAGACACTGTGCTCTTAATCAATAACTAATTACATTTTCTGTTTTCTGCAGTTCCAGTCCCACACATGATGTTCATCTGCTGGAGCTCCACTCAAACTGCTTCCGTCATCAGCTCCAGCCCCATCATACCCGGGCCACTTAATGTCGATGCACACTTCACATTTTATTCGAACTTTGACTCCATGACTTTAGTTTCGCTCTTAGATTTATCATCTACGCAGCCCAAGGAGGTTGGGTCCCTTTTTGAGTCTTGGTCCTCCCAAGGTTTCTTCCTAGATTAGGGAGTTTTTCCTTGCCACTGTCGCCCTAGGCTTGCTCAATTTGGGATTGGACGTAGTTATTAGGAGATAATCTAAACTTGTAAAGTTGCTTTGAGACAATGCTCCATTGTAAAAAGCGCTATATAATAAAATCTGACTTGACTTGGTACCAAAGACAAATAACGTGCCAGTCGTGTGGACACATTTTGGTTTTCCAGAAGATGACACAGAACAAAGACCAAAGGTCACCAATTTGTTTTCAAAACTTAGAGCACAACCATGTTACCAAATATGAACAGTGTATGGCTCAAAAAACAAGAGACCCCGACAAACACCCAACAAAAAGTGCCGCCACAAAGCAGCCATCAATAGTTGAGCATATTTACAGTACAAACCTCGTCAGTGAGCTACGAGGGCAAAAGACAAACAAAACAAAAAATTAATTAATTAATCATTCATTAGTCGTAATCAAGGTAAAATGTTCAGTTAATCTTGATAATGGATAAAGTCATATCGCACAGCACTAATATAGTGTCTGTTTTCTTAGTTCTAGTCCTGTACTTCCTGTGACCCTGTATTGTCAGCTTGCCCCGTATCTCTGCATATCCTAGGCCATATCTCTGCATATCCATATCCTCTGCATAGCTTGGCCTATTAGCCTCCATCTGTTTAGACTCTGTGTCCTCGTCCTTGTCTGTAAGTGTGACACAATATCAACAGAGAGCACAAATAGCAATGACAATGCACATTGAACCCTTGTTTTTAAATTCTTTTCAGGCTAGAAAGATCTTTAAAAATTATTTTATAACATGGCTCGACCCAAAGCCATTTCTCGACTACCTGTTGTACTGGTACACACAATTTAGAGGGGCACAGCTGTACCCCCGTGCTTGCCAATCTTTGCAGGGGTGTAAAAAATAAGCCTGTTCAGCAGCATGGGTGCTTTCACACTAAAGTGGGAGTTACTCTGACATGGATAAGAAATGAAGAACAAATTAATTACATTAACTACACATATGGCTATCAAAGCATTCAAGTGTTTGGAAAGGTGCTCGGGCATTGTGGGAAATGTAGTGCCTGTAGTGAATTTGCGTGGCTGTCCTGTATTACTGCTCGGCAATCCAGGATCAAATTGACTTTTTACCCCTGTAACTTTAGTTGGGAACAACAACATTTTACTGGGGCACGTGCCTCAGTAAAGTGGTCTGATGCCACTCCTGGCTCAAGCAAACTATCGTGTCCATCTCAGGATATCCCTGTGGATTTATCTATATGTACTTTCTAACATCATGTTCTGCGCCTAAGCCATTCTTATGACGCCAAAGTCTTTTATATCCTATAATATTTATTCATGTGCCCCGTAACCTTTCAGGTCCATGGACAGCTTATTTTCAGATTTCTGTGTGTCTGTTATCTTCCTTATTGGGCTATATGTTGCAGATTACCAGTGAGTCTCCTTTATATGTACACACTCAGTCTTAAATAGTTCAGATATTGTATCAAACTATGTATCCCTGTGGAACAGAACAGGTGTAGCGACTTAAATGCTAAAACGTGCCTTGACTTTTCTCCTTGGTCTTGTGGCTGACAAGTTTAGGCCATGCTGTAGCAAATGAGTTCTCCGAAGTACTAGCACAGCAACATGCTGCTTGGCTTGGGTGCTGTCTGCAAACATTTATGTACAGCAGTTGGCACACATGCTTATCCTGACCAGGTTTGAACTGGTGTTTGTTTTGTTGTTCTACTTCAACAGCATTTGTGACAGGAACAAGGTTACGACAATACTTTTCAATCGCACTCGCACTGGGGGCAATTTAGGACGTGCTGACACTACGCCCGGTTGATTTGTACCATGCCTGAGTATAATTGTCCCCCAGGGAACTCTGAAGCATGCATGAATTGTTAAACTTGCCCAAGGCTCTTATAGACTAGCATATTTAACTCTGGTGTTTGCGCTGCAAAGACGCAGTACTTCTTGCTCCACTTGTTTCCCTCCATGGTGTGGCAGCTTTCTACCACAAATAGAAACTAATCTGCGACTGTCCCACCATCTACACACGCATTCAACGCATGTAATTCACCTAAGTGGTAAGACCTGCTCGTCATCCTCTCTGCATTTATAAGGCTCACAGTGCCAGCTATTGCTCAGCATTCAGTCCGTTCACACTGAAGCCACATGTGTTTAATAGAACTTTCTTCCCCAGAGGCTGCGCTCTTACGGGTCATTGCAACTGCTGTACTACCATAGCTAATGCACCTGATAAGCTAATATATCCTCGTAAGACCTGATAATTCACTTTTGTCCTCTGTGGGAATGTGATCAATATTAAAATGATCAATACTGAGTATTAAAACGTTCCTGGACCACTCTACATGTACCTGGGTTAAGCTACCAATCTCCTCAGTCCTTAGAAACGCCACTGGTTTGTGCTATACTATCTGTACTATCTGTGTTAGTAATACCAAGTTAGTTAATCTTAGTTAGTTATATACTAACAATCACCACGTTATATATTGTTCCAGACAAAACGTGCTTTTGTTGTTGATGGACTTGAATAATGTTCAGTTATTCGCACACAATCAAGTTATAAGTTAGATCAACGTGACCAATGGTTTTCTCCTAAGACCCACCAAACCAAACCCTCCTTTGCGAATTACAGGAACTCGAACCCCAATGCAAGGTTTCCCATAAAAAGTATAACATCAAGTATAGGCTCGTGAAATGTATTTTATACATGTTTAATAGGGGTGGGTATTGGAAAGGACTTCACGATACGATACACATCACGATACATTCCGATAGGATGCATATTACAATATATTGCGATATTCCACATAGTTCACTGAAAATATAATATAATATAATTAGAGTTATCTTAACACATCACATCGATAATTCAGCGGACAAAATTAGTCAAAACTCTGCACTGCGATAAAATGTTTTTTCCTCATGAAAATTCAATGTAGTATATTGCGAAAATAAATCTTTTTTTTTTTTTGCACAGCCCTAATGTTTAATGTTGGTACTGCTATATTTTGTTCCTAAATAAACTATGGAAACAAATATTGTCTATCGTTTTTGTGACTGTGAGCTTTGCGTAGTGAGGTAGCGTAGTGGTTAAGGTACTGGACTATGGACCAGAAGGTCCAGGGTTCAAATCTCACCTCTGCCAAGCTGCCACTGTTGGGTCCTTGAGCAAGGCCCTTAACCCACAATTGCTTGGATTGTAAGACTGTACCAATTGTAAGTCGCTCTGGATAAGGGCGTCTGCTAAATGCTGTAAATGTAAATGATTCCAGTATATTTGAATGGGTTTTTGAATGTAACTGAAAAATGAAAAATTGAGTAATGAGATTACATTTTCCAGAAAGTAATGAGTAAATTCCATTACAATTTTAGTTAAGTAATGCGTAATCAGTAATGGATTACTTTTTAACACTGCATATTAGTATGTGGTTTTAAATATAATCAAAATTAGATTTCGAGACATGTGATCCTATCTGACTGGTGAGATTGGGTTTGATTTGCTTTTGCCTTCCAGTGACAACGGCCATCAAAAGAAATTCTCAGCATACTGACAGGAAAAATAGTCTCTGATGCTAAGCTAGGCTTGCATGTCTTGTTTTTTGCTGTTAGAGGCAATGTCAACTGTCTGTGTTCAAAAATAACACTGGACAGAAAGCACCTAGTCATGCTTTTGAATGGATGAGCTCTGCTGAATCAGCACAGAGCTGCTATGGAAACAACTGAGCGAAGCATTCAGATTCGGTCAGATGCTCTCAAAAAGCTGCTTCTGTCATATGAAGATGGCTTCAACGTGGAACCACAATTGAATTAACAACATAACTGACCAAAGATCACTCATTATCTGTCTTGGCTAGAGCCAGCTTGCCATATTCATTGCTATCATCTGAATGTGTGCAGTGGCCTTCATATTACAAAAAAACTGCCATTTCTTGAGTAAGCTACTTCGATTTGGCCATGTTGAATGCAGAATTGAACGTCAAGATGGCAGTGTAATAAATAAGTAGCATCCCAAGAAAAGACAACTTACTTTGATTGCAGAAAAATGTGCTAACGCAATCACAATGGTTTATGGATTAACAAACTAAATTCAAAGAGATTGTGAACTTTTCAAAGCGAGCATAATTCACATAAATCTATGGAACAGCATTCGTTTTACCATTCTCAATTAAAGGATTTGAGCCATGTTTCAAGTAAGGGTGTGTGATATTGAAAAAGGGTATCTTGATCATTGCTGGGATTTATCATTTATACACTGCCTGGCCAAAAAAACCACCTGGACTTAACTAAGCAAATAGGTAAGAGCCTCCCATCGGATAATTACTGCATTTGTGATGATGTTTCAGATGGCAACAAGTTATTTAACCCTAACTGATGCAGTGAGTAGCCTCTCATTTTTTTAAACAACCATCCCTGTGGTCGTGGAAAAGATGTTGATTTGTTTCAGAAGCGTCAAATTAATGGCATGCATCAAGCAGAGAAAACATCTAAGGAGATAGCTGAAACTGCTAAAATCGGACAGTGGGGCAACATCATCCTCGAGGAAGGAATGGGGTCGAAAAAGAAATCTCGAATGATCGTGATCTGGGATCACTTAAACCTTTGGTGAAATCAAATCGTAGAAAAACAACAGTAGAACTCGGGGATATGTTTAATAGTGAAAGTAAGAGCATTTCCACACTCGCAATGCAAAGGGAACTCAAGGGATTGGGACTTAACAGCTGTGCAGCTTTAAGAAAACCACTTGTCAGTGAGGCTAATCAGCAAAAACAGCTTCAATTTGTTAGGTAGCATAAAGACTCTGGAGCAATGGAAGAAGGTCATGTGGTCTGACTAGTCAAGATTTACCCTGTTCCAGAGTGATGGGCGCATCAGGGTAAGAAGAGAAGCGTCTGAAGTTACGCAACTCTGGAGAGAAATAAATGTTGTGATATTGCAGAAGCTTGTGGAAACAATGCCACAGGGAATCCGTGCTGTAAGCAAAGCTAAAGGTGGTCCAACCAAATATTAGAGTGTGTCTTTTTTTGGCCAGGCAGTGTATGTATATACAGTGGGGCAAAAAAGTATTTAGTCAGCCACTGATTGTGCAAATTCTCCTGCTTAGAAAGATGAGAGGTCTGTAATTTTCACCATAGCTACACTTCAAGTATGAGAGACAAAATGAGAAAAAACAATCCAGGAAATCACATTTGTAGGATTTTTAAAGAATTCAATTCTTTAAAAATAATGTTTTACTTATTGTATCCAATAATACTGCATGTATTATCATATTATATTACTATCGTAAAAAGAAATAGAGTTCATGCGCCATTTGCTTTGTTTACATTACGAAGATAGGTATTTATAGGCCTTTGTTAGTTGTCCGTCCAAAATTCAGGATAGTACTGTAGTAAACACCATGACAGATGCAATGCACTGACAATTTGATAACCAATTTGCTGTTAATGTACTGCATTTACCAACGGATTCCCAATTTATGACCACTTAATGGAATTTTGGTGGCTCATTGCAAGTGTAGCAGGAAAACAAATTACAAATTTCCCCCTGTGGGATAATAAAAGGCTATCTTATCTTAAACCGGAAACGCTAGAGCAGCACTAAGGAAAATGCGGAAGTAATTGTGCAAAGAGCACATTACAATCTTCAAAAGAATACCCGGTCAACCCCGCCTCATTACTGAAATAAGAGTCGCTCTCAAATCGCTTCTGAATCACTTTTAAGCTCCTCACTCCTAGCTAGGAACTCTTAGGCTAAGTCAGGAGCTCTGTAAGAGTATTCTTAGGATCTTTATGAATATGGTCCCCATTGTTTATATGGCTTCCAGTGTAAGTATAATCAAAAATGACAGTTGAGCTCAGTCAGTATACACTTGCATCACTACGTCTGGACCAATCACCACATACTTACATCACTCAGGGTTCCTATGCAATGAGAACAGACCCTGCCTTGAAGCAGGAGCTAGAAAAGTCCCTATACATGGCGTTCTAAGAGCTACAATCGTACCCAGGTCCTGCGGTGCAAACACACGACAGAGGGGGCACCATCCTAAGAACTATGGAAATGTTCCTCTGGTGTGAAAAAGTCTAGTGACCACTTCCAAGCCCTAAATGGACTGGTGCCCCATTACGGTTACACATTTACTCCTGCATAATATGCTGTTTTGGTGAACATGATGACCACAGGCTGTCCCATACTGGTGACCAGTATTCTCAATGTCCTAGTATCTCATACTTGTGACCATCATACCAAACCAGAATATGATGGTCTTTTTTAACCCTTTCATGCTTTTATTATTTCTGAACAAGTGTAAATGAAATAATCCCCCCAGTATTCGTACTGCACATTGTACTGGATACCATGCATAAACAGAATAAAACTTTCCATGGCAGATGGCATTTTGCATAGTGGCGAGGGCAAGGTCTAACAGTCCCCCCCCCATGTGCTTGGCTCATGAATAACCAACGTCTATCACAGGAATATACCATTCTATCAGATGTCATACCACTGTCACAAAATTGCAAGGCCTAACACATTTCACTGTCTCAGTCTCTGAACCATCACTGGAATCATACTCTCCGGTGCATCTGTCAGGTATTCCTCTATTCCTCATCACTAAACCTGTCACTGTGCTCGGTCACAGTTTCCTCTGCAATATTCTCAACCACTATGTAGTTCAGTCTAACTAGTCAACATCCTCCCTGAGAGGAAAACATGCTACAATCTGTTTTTTAATTAAATAATAATAAAAAAAATCCACGGACACCACTCTCTACATTGTACTGGTGACTTTACATTACAGTGGTTTTCTTGCAGTGCATTAGCATTTTAAATGTGATATATTGTAAGGTTTACATTGGAAAAAGGCCACTGTTACCATTAGTGGCGAGTATTGGAAAGGACGTCACGATACGATACGCATCACTATATGATTAATCACTATTACATTATAATAATTTGCAAAAATTCCAATTAGTTCACAGAAAAATATTAAAAACAGGGAAATGCAAGTCATGATGTACATCTGAGTGCCTTCAATACATCAAGTCACATGGCCAATTCAGACAAAACAAATTGAGTCAAAACAACTGAACTGCGCTCTACAGGAGCGGAGATTGTAGTCTACACCCCATTCAAAATGTGGTTTTTTTGTTCATTAATAAAAACGATATTTGAGCTGAAAATCGATGTCATATGTCACGAAAATAAATATATTGCTTTATCGATTTTTCACGCAGCCCTAATAAACCCTGTTATGTCATCATTACCCATGATAGCAAAGGGCGTAGGTATAGGGATAATAGTGATTATTGTGTTTTACATATGGAGGGACCCTCCTCCACTCGTTTACCTGTATTAATATGGCCCTGTTTGACCTCGTTATCTGTATGAAAGAACACCTGGTCCACAGCCTCAAACAGTCAACCATCCAAAACATCAACCATGGCCAATAACTTTCAAAGAGCTGTTTGAAGGACACCTGGACAGAAAATTGTAGACCTGCACCAGGCCTGGGAAGTAGTGAATCTACAATAGGCAAGCAGGTTGGTGTGAATAAATCAACTGTGGGAGCAAACTGTAAGAAAAAAATGGAAGACATACAAGACCATTGATCATCTTCCCTCGATCTGGGGCTCCATGCAAGATCTCATCCTGTGGGTCAAAATGATCATGAGAAGGGTGAGAAAAAATCCCAGAACTACACGGAGGGACCTGATGAATGATTTGCAGAGAGCTGGGACCAAAGTAACAAAGGCTACCATCAGTAACACACTACGCCGAGAGGGACTCAGATCCTGCAGTGCCAGGCGTGTCCCCCCCCTGCTTAAGCCAGTACATGTCCAGGCTTGTCTGAAGTTTGCCAGAGAGCATATGGATGATCTAGAAGCGGATTGGGAGAATATCATGTGGTCAGATGAAACCAAAATACAACTTTTTGGTTAAAAACTCAACTTGCCATGTTTGGAGGAAGAAGAATTGCACCATACCTACTGTGAAGCATGGGGGTGGAAACATCATGCTTTGGGGCTGTTTTTCTGCAAAGGAGACAGGACGACTGATCCGTGTTAAGGGAAGAATGAACGGGGCCATGTATCGTGAGATTTTAAGCCAAAACCTCCTTCCATCAGTGAGAGCATTGAAAATGTAGCGTGGCTGGGTCTTCCAGCATGACAATGATCCCAAACTCACTGCTCGGTCAACGAAGGAGTGGCTCCAGAAAAAGCATTTCAAGGTCCTGGAGTGGCCCAGCCAGTCTCCAGACCTCTACCCCACAGAAAATTTGTGGAGGGAGTTGAAAGTCCGTGTAGCCCCAAAACATCACTGCTCTAGAGGAGATCTGCATGGAGGAATGGGCCAAAATACCAGCTACAGTGTGTACCAACCTGGTGAAGACTTACAGGAAACGTTTGACCTCTGTCATTGTCAACAAAGGTTATGTTACAAAGTATTGAGTTGACCCAAATTTATTGACCAAATACTTATTTTCCACCATGATTTACAATTAAATTCTTTAAAAATCCTACAATGGGATTTCCTGATTTTTTTTCTCATTTTGTCTCTCATAGTTGAAGTGTACCTATGATGAAAATTACAGACCTCTCTCATCTTTCTAAGTAGAAGAACTTGCACAATCAGTGACTGACTAAATACTTTTTTGCCCCACTGTACGCTACATATGACTATAGTTGATGTACAATGCCCTCCACAATTATTGACACCCCTGCCAAAGATGAGTAAAAAGAGTCATTAAAATGTACCTTTTTGTGAATTAGCTTCATCTCAAACTGAAAAATGACAAAGTTAATCAGTTTTGCTGCTTGACTGTTTAAGGCACGGGTCAAAATGATCCCTTACAGGTATATAGAATGTAGAAAAATGCCTATAGGGCAAAGAGTTTTTCAGCTTAGGAGTATAGGCATACTGTTAGAAATAGGGAGGAGGACTTGTAGGAATCTTAGGAGTTCTCTTAAGCAGAGGAGAAAGAAATGTTCTCCAAACACTGAATAACAGATCGTGCAGGAATAACGTTTGTGGTTGACCTTATTAGAGATGCACTCGCATCTTCTAGCCAGCACAACAATGGTGTAACACCCGAAATGAAAGCTACATACAAACCAACTCCACCAGTTAAATAGATTAGACATGGCAGCAAAGTCATTGAAAAGAGCAGAGCTGCATTTTCTCCAGGTCTTAGGCTATCCAAAAGATTATCAGCATTGTAAATGTACTGTTAATAAAATAAAGCAAATAAATGTGTGAGTGATTAGTGTAAAATACGCAGAAATAGCCTATGCCTGTCATTTCAAAGGCTTAAAATAGGCCATACAGTATTTCCCTAATTAAGAGTGTTTGTGTGTTTATGAGAGACAGATAGAGAGAGACGGGGTGACGACCAATCGCAAAATCTTCAAAAGAGTGCGTCATACCTAGCAACCGGGTAAACCCTGCCTCCTCACTGACATCAAAGTTTTTGTGTTCTCCTTGCTCAGAGTTGCTCTCCGATCGCTTCTGAATCACTCTTAAGCTAAAACTCCTGCCAAGGAGTTTTTAGGCCATGTTAGGGGCTCTCTCTAATAGTATTCTTAGAATCTTAATGAATATGACCACTGATCGTGGCGCTTAAAATGGAAAAAAAAAACAAAGAAAAAAGACAGACAGTGAAGTACAAGCTTTACTGAGCCTATATGTGATGGTGAAGATGCAGACCTAATTGCAATTGCAAACCAAAAAAGGCCCTGAAATTAATTTTGTTCTCTCTTGATCTTCGTCTGGCTGATCCTCCGTGTTGTTGGTAATACTGTACATTAATGCATGTTTGGCTTAACATGAACAGTTCAGGCTTCGATTCATGTTTTCAGTGGTAAAACAGTCTTTGCATACAAGAAGCATCATTTATATTTACAGCATTTAGCAGACGCCCTTATCCAGAGCGACTTACATTTGGTACAGTCTTACAATCCAAGCAATTGTGGGTTAAGGGTCTTGCTCAAGGACCCAACAGTGGCAGCTTGGCAGAGGTAAGATTTGAACCCTGGACCTTCTGAGCCAGAGTCCACCTTAACCACTAGGCTACCACAGTCCCACAGTTACATCAAGCAGTGATGAGTGAATATCGGCACAGGCATCAGAAGCACATTCTTCTTGCCAATTTTCTGAAAAGTGATTTGTGATTCGGACCATTAAAAGCTTATTATTTTGCATTTTAGGTTTGGCCCTTTTTTCCCTAGAAATGAAGTTGTTGCTCTTGCTTTGGAATGAGATCTTCAGCCAGCATCCCAGGGAAAAATGTACTGTGAAATTTGACAGTGGAACCATGAATTGGCCAAATTACCACCAGAATTCATAGTACAACTGTGAAATAATTCATGGTCTGTTCATAGTCCACCAAGTTTACAGTTGTACCATGAAATTTGACAGTAGAACCATGAAGTGGCCAAATTGCCATCAAAAATTCATAGTAGGACTGGGAACTTCATGGTCAAACTGTGAAAGTCCACATTAAAACTGTCAAGCAATTCATAGTTTTACTATGAACATTCAGAGTACATTTTTCCCTGGGATATCTGAACGTTATTTTAGGGTGTCCTCACAGTTTGGGCGACAGTGAGTTATTATTAGTAAAAACAACAGTCACTGATAGGCTTTGGAGGAAAGTGTTGACATAGTAAGGAAGAATTCCGAGACAAAATGAACTTTGCTCGCACAAACGATGTCGGCGTTCCTCATTGCTCGACACACTGCTACATATTAACCAGATCCACACAGTGCATAAGAGTGTCGGTTAGGTCCGGATTCATCCTGTTACACTGGGATTATGCAACGTGACCCTCACTATACGGATACACAAATTACACTAAATAGAAAACATTTCTATAAAACCGAATGCATCTCGTATTAAAACCGTTTCGTAGGGAGCGGGGTAAAATGGTGGGGGAGTCGGTACCAGTCAGTACGGGTTTATAGAGGACCTCCGTTAAAACACAGATGCTCCTCAATGTACAGATGTGCGGGCATACATTCCTTTAAATCCCATTTAAATACTACAACACCTACAAAACGTTACACATTAATAAAGACAAAACACCTTAACAACAACGACAACCGCAGCAATCAGCGCAATCCTGCCTGTTCCAGCTGTGCACCGGCTCTGTGCTGGATGCCACATCACCCATCTACAACCTGCCAGTTCATGCAGTGCACCTGAGTAACGTAATGCAAATCTTTTTTTTTTTATTTGCATTAGAAGGAAACATGCATTCTGCAAAGCAAATCCGATTACTTACAGTATCACAGTGCAGGAATCAGAAATCACTGCCGTTCAGTCACACTGGAGCCCAGTAGGTATTTAAATAGGAGACAAAGCGCCCTCCATCGAACTGCAAAGTACACCCCCATTTCAAAGTAAGAGTCAGGCTAATTATAAAGCTTTTAATTTGTTATGCCTTATTACCAGAGGTGGTACGTAACGAATTGTACTGAAGTAGTTTTTTAGGTGTCTGTACGTTACTGGATTATTTATGTAACTTAATACAGTTTGCTTACAGTGGTGCAAAAAAGTATTTAGTCAGTCACTGATTGTGTAAGTTCTCCTACTTAGAAAGATGAGAGAGGTCTGTAATTTTCATCATAGGTACACTTCTGCTATGAGAGACAAAATGAGAAAAAAAAATCCAGGAAATCACATTGTAGGATTTTTAAAGAATTTAATTGTAAATCATGGTGGAAAATAAGTATTTGGTCACCCACAAACAAGCGATATTTCTGGCTCTCACAGACCTGTAACTTCTTCTTTAAGAAGCTCTTCTGTCCTCCAATCGTTACCTGTATTAATGGCACCTGTTTGACCTCGTTATCTGTATGAAAGACACCTGTCCACAGCCTCAAACAGTCTCTCATAGTTGAATTGTAGTGAAAATTACAGATCTCTCTCATCTTTCTAAGTAGGAGAATTTGCACATCAAGTGGCTGACTAAATACTTTTTTGCCCCACTGTATACTCACTACATTTCAAAAGAAAAATGTGTACTTTTTACTCACTACATTTACAAAACAGTCGTAATACTTCAGCTTTTATGAATCTTTTTATCTATTTTATCCATCTATTTATTTCTTTTTTATTTACGCAATTCTAGTCAGGCACCAGTCAGAATCCTAGGATTATACTTGACGTATTGCAACTGACGCAAGGCTGCACGGCCCAAAAATGAGGCGGTCATTAATTTTTAACTTGTTGCTCACCGCATTGCTTCACGATGTTATATGGTACATCTTTGAGAGAGCATAGAGATACAGTTTCAGAGAATGCTGCAATAACGGAAGTTATGCCCAAGCGTTCGCGCGCCATGTGCGTGAAGCTCTGAAAGTATAAAATGACAAAAAGTCTTCCTAACACTTTTGAGTGATTTAGCATGATTAAAAAATAGTATTTTTAAAGTATTTTGTATATTTTGATTCCCCATGTCTGAAAATGTTTTTATTCTGTTTTTGCTGTGGTTAGATAAAGATGATAATGTAGCTTGTATGATTTTGCAGATGATTCATGCAGTTGTAGTACAAAGCATTATATACCCTCATGTATACCTCTTGATGTTAATAAGATACATGCTTAGAAAAGCTTTTTAAATAAAAGTTTTTTACTCTTTACCTTAAGGACATTTAGTAGCATGTACTTTTATACTTCTACTTGAGAAAATATATAAGCCATACATCCACTTTTACTTGAGTAATTTTATCACATTATAGTACTTTTACTTTTAAGAACTTGTGTAATTCTACCACCTCTGCTTATTATAGTGTTATTTACAATAAAAAACAAACCAGTCTATTAATAATCCGTCATATTGTTGTGATTACAGTGCACTGTTATGTTGTCAGAGCAGGGTTTCATAACAGACCTGAATGCAGGGGTGCCAATAATTCTTACAAAATGTGGCTTTGTGAATAAAGTTCTACATGTCCTAATCTCATTCTAGTTCTGATTTCATTCATTCATTCACTCTCTTATCCACTTAATCTTTTACAGGGTCGCAGGGGTGCCTATCCGGCGGCATAGGGCGCTAGGCAGGAACAACCCCAGACAGGGTGCCAATCCATCATAGGGTAAGGATATTACTTTTCTTTAAATGATGTACTTCAGTTAAGTGTTCTCGCATTTGTTCTCCTAAGCCAAAGCAAAGCAAATCTTCTCAGGGTCTAACCCAGAATTCACTGGGCGAATCCTGAAGTGCACTCAGGTGACGGCATCACAGGGTTCCATAAACACACCACTCAACCCCAACTTCACAAACCCCACCAGGGATTTGAACCCATACTCTCTGTGCACCAATTGCTGGCTCATACCACCAAGCCACTAGAGCTGCTACCTTTCTTAATAGTGAACTGTCATTATATTTTTATAACATCTTTATTATTAAGACATTCTCCTATATTTTAAGCTTTTTCTACTAGCTTAGACTTTTTACCCCAGTTATGTAATAAATAAAACAACCAGATCACATTTGAGGCCAATGCAAAATCAGATCCTGATAGATCGCCAGGGGCCAGTTCTAGGTCCACTCCTGTTCTCTTGACACTAAATTACCAAGCTTCGTGATGAGCTCCCATTTTCTTTCACACCATTGCTACATCAAGGTATTATTGCAATCACAGTAAGAAATGTTCAAAAGTAGACTGAATTCATGTACAACATCAAATCAGAAAAGGTTGGGACAGTATGGAAAATGGAAATAATTCAAAAACACAGTGTTCCTTAAATTTACATTGACTTTTATGTCATTGCAGACAGTACCAACCCCATATATTTAATGTTTTGTCTGGTCTTCTTTGTTTGTTAATGCACATCCATTCCTGCATGTCATGGATGCAACACATTCTAAAAAAGGATGGGATTGGGGAATTTAGAGTTCATTTTTTGTGTGTGTGTGTGATTTATTTAGGCAGCATTAGTCTCCATTAGGTTATGGACACTTAATACAAGGGTTGTTTGGGAAATGTGGTTAAGGTACTGGACTTTTGACTGGAAGGCTGAAGTCCTGGTTCTGCAAAAGCTGCAACCGTTGGGCCTTTGAGCAATGCTCAGCACCCATTTGCTTGGATTGTACCTTGTAAGTTTGTATCAGTTGTAATTTGCACTGGATGAGAATGCTTGCTATATGCTGTAATGTTTTGAGCATTTGCATCATTGTAGCTTCAGCTGGTTTGTAAGTTACTCTGAATGTGTGTGTGTGGTAAATGACTAAATATTAATATAAATGGAAAAATCCAGAAGTACTACTGCAGGTTTGTGTTTAGAGAGTTAAGATTGCTGTCTCAAGTTATACTGCTTAAATATTGTAGTCATAGAACTTATGCAAGGCATGTGACCATAGCAGGATGCTAGCTAGCTAGCCAACCTTAAAAACTTTAGACTATGAATAGTTTTAGCTTCTCTTAGGGCTTTCAGACAGATTTTCACTAAACTGTTTCATTTATATGGTTATGTCTTCAGGTGTTCACTGAGATTGATAGCGTCTGGTAAATGGTGCATTTCAACAAGTGAATATAAAGGCTCAGGGAAATTAAATTGCTTACACATTGTTTAAAATATTAGTACTACAATTAATGAGTATTTTAGGAATTATAAGATTAGAATTTGTAAAGTGAAAGATGCTTTCTAGATAACCTTAAATACAGACCTGCTCTACCTATGAGCACCTGTTACAGCACACTCTTACAGACTTCACGTACATTTTTAGAACATATCATGACTCTACTATCTTTAACAACACTAAAATCTCTGTAAAGCAAGATTAGAAATCTTAAAGTGTGAATGTAATGTTACAGGTCCTTAATCGCTGTCCGTACTTTCCTGCCACTGTGGGTGAAATGAAGCAGGCTGTCTCGCCAGAGTGCTAACAACCTGGTCGCTGGTTTTCTTTTTTATTAACCAGACACACTATTATCCGGCAGTTTGTTTTCTGTCATTTAGGACATATTCCTTCCTTGTCCTGTCTTTTCTGTGTACTCCCATGCTTTCCTTAGCGTTCTTTGTCTCAAACTGTTGAGATTTTGCATGTTAATTCCCACACTGGTTGGCCTCACCTTTGAACTGAGAACCTTGAACTTCTCTATGAGACGTTCCGTCCATTGGTCCTTTAACCAACCATCATAACACAGGTTCCCGGTACATACCTTTTTGTTTCGTAATAGTTATTTTGCCTTATTGTAGAGAAAAGACTGCGGAAGCAAATTTTTAGGCATTTCAGTTGATGTATTTTTTGCAGGCTTATCAGGTTTTTTAAAGACTACTAACAGACAGCAAGCATACCTGATTTTCATTTAGTGTGATTGCATGTAAATGTATATTTTCAGACTGACTGTGAGTGCCGAGTGTCCCATGATGCTGAGGACTGGCCCTATGGATGGTTCCTGTTTGTCCTCTCTATTTGAAGCTGTAAGCACAAGTTTCCTCATCCATACCATCTTCATAAAGCTTCTGTATTCTGATTACTTTTTTAATCCTTTTTATCCTTCTGTAGATTGCCTTTACACAAATTCAGAGAATTGTTTACACATGTAGGAAGGTGAGGAAACTCTGGGTCCGTGCCTCCAAGTCCCTCTAACTTACTGCAGTATGATCGGGTTGACATTCCGGCTTTCCAGTGAACACTAAATAATCAACACAGTTAGTCACTGTTATATATTTTTATGTATACCAGTATACAATGAATGATTGGTTTATCAAGTCAGTCAAATGATTTCTCTAGTTCTTTTTTAACAACCTACCATCGTCTTAATAAATACGCATTAGGGAATGATGATGGTTATATTAGGTGTGCAGTTCCGCAGCCCAACCTGGAGGGCACGGTGGTGTAAGAAAACATGCTGGAACTAGATGGCAGTCCCAAATGCACATGCACCGACAGCTCCCATTTAGCGTGCATTGATGAGCCCCGACGAGAGACACTGTGCTTCTGGTTATATAAGATTTGAAAATTGTGGGCCCCTCAATCGCACCTTGGTATGTTTTCATCGCTGCGGCGCGAGTTATCAGGGATAAATAGTATCAGATCTGCTTTGTAGAGGGTAAGTAGGTGGGTTAGGAAGGTAAGTAAGACCGCGAGGCCTGAGGTGCGGGGGGGGGGGGGTCGTTGGGGGGGGAAGTTGGATAGAGTAGAATAAGAGGGGGTACGGCCAACAGGGCTTGTTTGGGTCAGATCCGCTGTGAACTAACTCTTTGTCACGCTTTGATCCTTCTGATCTGTTTGGTTACATCACCACGGTGATGCAACATTTTTGCTTTGTTTTTCGAAGTATTTACTGATTTAGCTGGGTATTTTGTCAGCATACAATAGCGATTCGTGCATTCCCTTTGTTCCCCGTGCAAGCAGCTGTATTTGTTCTCAGATTTTCTGTTCGCGAATCGCTCTTGACTTGGGCTCCTGGTGTCCGGCACCATTCGAACGAGTCCTTTTCATTTTCGTTCGCCTCTCGGCGTTGTTATTGGCTCTTCTGTTTCGGCGATATGCTCTGCGTGTTTGCAGCTTTTGCTTTTCCCTTGCTCTTAGCGATATCCTTTATTTTTGAGTCCGCCTCTGCGTATCTCCTTACTTTGCTTTTAAAACCTCTTCTCTTCCATGGTCAATACACTCCTCATTAGCTTGCTTTGCAGAGTCTTTAGCTCCCACACTAGCGATCTGGTTCAATTCCTGCCACCTGTTTGCCTAGTGTGGGGAAATAAATTTTCCTCCTGTACTCGTGTCATGCCGGCCTTTATATATTCACACACACATACACACACTCTCTCTGGCGTGTTTGTGCAAGTTTACAAACCTATCCACTGTAATGTATTATGTTGTATGTATGTGTGTGGGTGTGTGTGTGTGTGGTGTGGTGTGTGTGGTTGTGTGTATTATATATATAATATATATACACACCCACACACCACACACACACACAAACACACACACACACACCCATAGATTATATATATATATATATATAAATTATCATATATATATATATAGTGCAGTGGAGTGTCAGGCTCAGAAACCACTCACACACCAACCCCTTTTTTGGCCCCATTATCGGGCTTGCCACACAGCCAGCTAACTGCACCTTGGTTCCCCTTCACCGAACCCTAACAGTTTTATTCCTGAGGGCAACAATTTTCAAGCTCTTTTACAAAATACAAAGCTAAACAAATGGTCCCTACGCAAGTTTATGATGTACATATTTTTTTACATACACTAAGTAGCACAGACAAATCATGCATTACATATAAATATAAACAACCAAACATATTTCATGGCTAGAAAAATAGAACGACGTGTAAAATCTCATTAAACAGCGACGCTGTACTGAGTAACCTGAGATATTGTGCAGCCATTTATTACTGAATACAATATAGCTGTGTGATTTCCTGAAGTTGTATTAGCTGTGTCAGAGTGATGCGAATAGCAACATTTCTATTAGTTATGGAGTGTTCATTTCACAGTGACGGTGTTAGGGAGTTCCAGGTCTGAATTGGAACCGGACACTTTCCTCAGCGCTCCACCCTGAACAGGAACCCTCTCTAGGGCCAGGTCTGTGTTTGCTAGGGGTCCTCCTGTAAGGTCTGCAGGGGTGCTCTCAATGGTCAGGACACGACCACAGAAATTCTGTTACAAACACAAAGTGGAAATACATTATATATATGGTTGTTTAAGGCCACAGAGTATAAATATAGTGGTACCTAGGTTCTCCTTCTTAATTCTTTCCAGAAGGCTTGTCGAGAACCAAAAATGATGAGTATAGACCCCCAGAAAATCCACACTGTATAAGGCATTATATGCATTAATGGAGTTTTATCCATCATAAGTTACATGTATCATGAACCAATGAGTTTAATATAGTCTATACTGCATCAAAGCAAAGCCTATAACACATTAACACTTAGATTAACACTTACATTAACCTACATTTGGCCACAATCATCAACAGAAAGCTTATTTTATAATGGCGTTGAAAAATCTCATGTAATTCAGTGAGTAATGGACTGAAAGTGAAAAGTCAAAGCAAAACACTTACTCTATTGATGAACTCTGAGTGCTAGCATAGCTAAGCTAACTGGAGCCTGTGTTTCCGTTCAGTTATCTTTTGGTTGGCTGTAATCCCTAATCTTTTTAGGACCCATGGATACTTATTTGCACTAAGAATACAGTACTGCAGATGTAAAAATAAAGAAAAGCACGATAGAAATAGCGTACATCTCTGAGCAACCACTGAATTACTGAATACTTAATCGTGAAACATGAATCACGAATCGAGTTTAGACTGAAACGAGTCACATGGCTCAACTCATCATACAAGTTTAAGCAAGTGTGCCGAGTACCGAGCAAACATCGAGAACAAGACAAATTTTTCTAGTCAAAATGCATCGAATACCGAATACGTCGAGTTCCGAGGTGGTCAAGAACCAAGGTACCCCTGTATTTAGATGTAAATAATCTATATCATAGGGAGAATCAGGTACTTGTGTGTGCCGTTTGTACACTTCTGAGAGACAACACAGACTGGGCTAGAACTGGAGATTGTTTTGAGGTGTGTGCTCTACCACCACACCACTCCTATAAGCACTCCTATATTAATCTATATTAATAAACAGAAACAGATTATTACTCATCTATACTAATAAACAGAAAATAAAAATGGTAATATTCCTTTCGTTTTGGCTAAGTGTTTCAAGTTTTATAAAAGACACAAATATAAGAATTTTTGTATTGTTCAGTACAGTTCTGCACTAACTGTTTATTTATTGCGTTTTAATGAATATTATTGTTTAAACTAAAACAGTATGTTCCAAATATCAGTGGAACATAGTTTAAGCCCATTCCTCCGACAGAACAGCTTCCTCTGGGGTGTTGGTGGTTTTCTCACATTAGCTGCTCACTTCAAGGTCCTTCCACACATTTTTCTATTGGTAAGGTCAAGGACTTTGACTTGGCCATTCGCAAAACATAACTTTATTCCTTCTTTAACCATTCTTCTTCTGGTAGAAGACTTTTGTGCTTTAGGGTTTCGTTGTCTTGCTGCAATGACCCAACCTTCTCTTTGGATTCATTCATGGGCCAGATGTCCTGATATTTTCCTTTAGATCTCCTGATATCATTCAGAATTACATTGTTCATCATTATGGCAAGCCGTCCGTGGCCCTGATTGCACAAAACCGCCCAAACCATGATACTACCACCACATGTTCAACAGATGGAATAAGGGTTCTTATGCTGGAAATGCAGTGTCCCTTCCTTTCTCCAAACATAACGCTTTTCTTTTACAACCAAAAAGTTCTATTTTGTCTCTCCGTCCACAAACCCATTCTTCCAATAGCCTTCTGGCTTGGTCCACGTGATCTTTAGCAAACTGGCCGACAAGCAGCAATGTCTTTTGGAGAGCGTGGCTTTTCCTCCTGAGGAGGGTAACAATGTCTAATTTCCGCCATTTGTACACAATCTGTCTGACGTGGTATTGGTGAGTCCAAACTCTTTAGAGATGGTTTTTTAACTTTTGTCAGCTGTGAAGCCATCAACAACTGGAGGTCCTCAGAAATCTCCTTTGTTCGTGCATGATACACTTCCAAATGTGTGTTGTGAAGAGCAGACTTTGATATATTCCTGTTTCTTTAAATAAAAACAGGTGCCCCCTCACACCCTGATTGTCCATCCCACTGATTGGAAAACACCTGACTCTAATTTCACCTTTCAAATAACTGCTTAATTCTAGATGTCCCATACTTTTTCCACTCACTATATGTAATATTGGTCATTTTCCTCAAAAAATAAATGAGCCGAATATAATAGTTTTTTCTAATTTGTTTTTAACTGAGTCTCGTGATCTATTTTTAGTGACTTGTGTGAAATCTAATGGTTTTTATGTCATATTTATGCAGAATATAGAAAATTCTAAAGGGGTCAAAACTTTACATAAATTTCCATTTATGAAGGCATGGTCCAGGCACCTCAGGGTCCACACTCTCTTCTGAAGGATTTGTCCCCATATTCTCTCTATCTTGCAGTTTTTTGGTGTTTTTTTGTTGGGAGTAAAGGGGAAGAAAGAAAAAGGCAGAAGGGAGAATAAAATAGAGCAAAGGGGGTGGAAAAGAGAGCTAGGGGGAAAGGTGGAGGGACTGAGAAAAAAAGGGCATAATGATAGGGAGGAGGGCCCAGTCGAGAAAGCAGGTGAACAGAAAAAGGGAGTGGGGTTCAAGGAAAGAAGGGACGAGACGAAGGGGGAGGTGGAAATGTGGGGGGGAAGGGGTTTTTGTGGGGAGGGAGATTCTAATTTTGGGTGGTTTTTTTTTTCTTTGTATTATTTTTTTTATTTTTTTTTTTTTTATTTTTTATTTCTACTATAGAGATCAATTATGAAACGTATTTATTATATTTGAGTTTCTATTTCCCCTCCTCACAAAAACGTATCAGCATACACGATCTGCCTAATAACTTTAAATCTCTGTGTGAGATTATATGCTCTTTCCTTACTTACAGCATCTAGATGGAGCACAGAACCTTTACAGAACCGGCCACTAGATGTCGCATGTGTACATCTGCCTGAACTGTTGGTCTAGAACTGCAGCCTGAACTCTATGCAATGACCGGAATCTCAGTAGCGCTGGCTACTGAGAAGGCTCATAAAGTTTTTCTTTAATAAAATCGTCATGTATTTTGCTTAACGCTCATATTTTATCAAACCCCGTATCGAAAAAAATGGAAATATTACTATGTGTATTGATATACCCCTAGTAAATACATAAGCTTGGTCACACACACACACACATTCAAAGAGCTCTTACAGTAGTCTGCAAGCCGGGGATTTGAGTGGAATGAAATACAAAGCCCTCTGATTTCTCCCTTGGCCGTGACGACTCAATAGATCTCTCCTGCAGCTGCTTCGACTCCTGAGAGGCAGATGAGATGAAAAGAAGGAAATCAACAAAGCAAGGCTTTATATTCTGTCCACGATGCTATCTTTCTGTTAATATTGCTACACGTTGCTGATATGACATGCTGAGCAAAGTCGAGAGTTTAGATCGAAATCGTCATTTGACCACAAATGCAGCTCACACACCTTTAGAACTTTATAATCAGACGTCTTAGCAACGTGATGGTTCCAGGACTTCGCTGTCAGTTCTTGTTGCTTGCGATTTAAGCTGATCTGCACAATGAACAGAAGGGAACAGTTACAAGTACAATCAGATAGCTGCATCAGAACCGGGTGTGATGGAACGTACACATATCCGAGACCAGAACTGTCCACCCTTGTATGACAGAAGGGACATGCCTGAGACCCGGACACCCAAAGCAGTGCTCTACCATTGACCTAGTCTGGTTTATAGAGAAGTGAGGTTTGAGGTGCTTTTCATCAAGGTTCTGTTCCATGCCTTTATTCGGGTTCCATCTTGGTCACCAGGTTCCATCCCAGTCTCAAAGGGTTCCTTCTAGTGATGTGTCGGTCGCGACCGATCCGGCTCTAAGAGCCGGCTCTTTGAGATGAACGACAGGAGCTGGTTCCTGATTGTGAGCCGGTTCATATATTTTTTTATTTATTGTACATTCCGACACATTGCTGCTTATTAGACCTCTTGCTAGATGCTAAACTACATTTCGTTGCGTTGTAGGAGCAGAGTGTGAAAGTTCAATTAGCAGGGTAAGAGCACAGTTTTGCTCAAAATATTGCAATGCACACAACATTATGGGTGACATACCAGAGTTCAGATGGTTTGATGAACATGAAAGTGAAGCTGAACATCTCCCATGGCCTGCACAGTCACCAGATCTAAATATTATTGAGCCACTTTGGGGTGTTTTGGAGAAGCGAGTCATGAAACGTTTTCCTCCACCAGCATCACGTAGTGACCTGGCCACTATCCTTCAAGAAGAATGGCTTAAAATCCTTCTGACCACTGTGCAGGACTTGTATATGTCATTTCCAAGACAAATTGATGCTGTAGTGGCCCCAAAAAGAGGCCCTACACCATACTAATAAATTATTGTGGTCTAAAACCAGGTGTTTCAGTTTCATTGTCTAACCCCTGTACATGTGTGTGTGTGTGTGTGTGTGTGTGTGTGTGTGTGTGTGTGTGTGTATATATATATATATATATATATATATATATTTATATATATATATATATATATACACACACACACACATACATACATACATACATACATATAAAACAGGTCCGATCATAACAGAAAGGAGAAGTAGGATCAACCCCTCAAAGATGAGATCCTTGGGGTTTTTTATGCCAATCTTCATTAAAAACTGTAACCTGGATGTTGTTTTTTCTTTTTTTGCACATTTTTATTTAGATTTTGTTGAGTGATGTTTGGTTGATGATGTCTTGTTTCCCTGTACATAGTTGCAAATTTACAAATAATACACATAGTCAGAGACCTGAGACCAGACTGAACCTGTAATTGAGATGGGTCTTCGTTTTTGTATTTTATTTTACTGGGTTCCATTGAGTATATAAATAAAAACCGTATTAATAATAACAAACATAGAATATTATGTGTTTTTACATTAGTAATTCATTTTACACATAATTTGGTAATAAAGTAAGCTACAAAAAATCTAAAGAGCCACTTGGGAGCCCAAAGAGCCGGCTCTTTTTAGTGAGCCGAGCCAAAAGAACCGGCTCTCTGAAAAGAGCCGAAATTGCCATCACTAGTTCCTTCCTGTGTACCCAGGCACAATCCTGAGCTCCGAGACTGCCGTTATGTGTGACCTGGGTTCTGTCCTATCCTGACCTGAGCTGCCACTATGTGGTGTTCCCGAGTTTCTGCCTCAGCTAAGCCTCCTGCAGGTTGGAGGGTTTGTCCAACATAAACTAGGGCACATCCATTCTGACACACAAAGGTGGATGTTTCTGGTCTCAGGCATGCACGTTCCATCTCATTCACCTGATCAGGAGTTCCCTCCATTACAAGATCATACACTGACTCTGTGTTCTGGACTAAATAATTCCAATATGCATATTTTTACGTTATTTTACTTAGTATTTTATTTCATTTACACTATTGTCTTATATGGTATAGTTTTATGTTCTATTCTAGTTTATTATACTCTTAATAATATTACATTTTGTCTACTATATTAGTCTAGATAGTCTAATAATACAGTATTATTATAATAATTATTTAATCTTTTTTTAAAACATGCAGTGCACAGGTTTTTCTTCCAGTAAAACGGTCTTCATTCCAAAGAGCCTCAAGTGGTGAGCCCCAGTGTACTCTGTATGTGGGTGTCTTTTCTGTGTGTGTGTGTTTGTGTGTGTGTGTGTGTTGGTGTGTGTGTGCGTGTGCGTGTGGTGCGCCTGACTGCACATGTAGGTTTGGTTCCCATGCTCTTGCTACTCCATGCCCTCCCATGGCCCGGTTGGCCAAGCTCCCTTCCCACTCTAACTGGCTTACACAATATGAACATGTATGACTGCATGAAAGGTTATGAATTCGTGGTGCTGACAGTTTGCGACCCCTTTAGAATTTTTTTATATTTCTGCTAAATATGACCTAAAACATCATCAATTGTCACAACAAGTCCTAAAAGTAGATAAAAAGAGACCCAGTTACAACCATGAGAATGAAACAACTATTATACTTGGTCATTTTATTTATTGAGGATAAACTATCCAATATTACATATATGAGTGGCAAAAGTATGTGAACCTTTGCTTTTCAGTATCTGGTGTGACCCCCCTGTGCAGAAATAATTGCACTAACGTTTCCTGTAACTGTTGATCAGTCCTGCACACCGGCTTGGAGGAATTTTTAGCCCTTCCTCCGTACAGAACAGCTTCAGCTCTGGGATGTTGGTGGTTTTCCTCACATTAGCTGCTCAACTTCAGGTCCTTCCACAACATTTCGATGGGCTTAAGGTCAGGACTTTGACTTGGCCATTCCCAAAACGGAACACTTTATTCTTCTCTAACCATTCTTTTGGTAGAACGACTTGTGTGCTTGGGTCGTTGTCTTTCTGCATGACCCCACCTTCCTCTTGAATTCAGTTCATGGACAGATGTCCCTGACATTTCCTTCGAATTCTCTGATATCATTCAGATTATTGTTCCATCAATGATTGCAATCCGTCCTGATCCAGATGCAGCAAAACAGCCCCTACCATGATCTACCACCACCATGGTTTCACAATGGGATAAGGTTCTTATGCAGTGTTTTCCTTTCTCCAACCTAACGCTTTTTCTTTTAAACCAAAAAGTTCCTATTTTGGTCTCATCCCATTCACAAACATTCTTCCAGTAGCCTTCCTTGGCTTTCCCATGATCCTTTTAGCAAACTGCAGACGAACAGCAATTTCTTTTTGGAAAGCAGTGCCCCCCCCCCCCCCCTTTCTCCTTGGCAACCCTGCCATGCACACCATTGTTTGCAGTGTTCTTCTTGATGGTGGACTCATGAACCTTAACATTAGCCAATGTGAGAGAATCCTTCATTTGCTAGAAGTTACCCTGGGTCCCTTTGTGATCTCGCCAACTATCAACGTATGGCTCTTGGAGTGATCTTTGTTGGTCGTCCACTCTGGGGGGGTAACAATGGTCTTTGAATTTCCCTCCATTTGTACACAATCCTGTCTACTGTGGATTGGTGGAGTCCAAACTCTTTAGGATGGTTTTGTAACCTTTTCCACTGATGAGAATCAACAACTCTCTTTCTGAGCTTCCAGAATCTCCTTTGTTCGTTACCCTGGATACCTTCCACAAACTGTTGTGGAAAGCAAACTTGATAATCCCTTTTCTTTAAATAAAACATGGTGCCCACTCACACCTGATTGTCATCCCATTTATTGAAAACACCTGATCTACTTTCATTCATCATCTCAAATTAACTGCTAATCCTAAAGGGTTCACATACTTTTGCCACTCTCAAAGCATATGTAATATTGTATCATTTTCCTCAATAAATAAATGATCTAGTATAATATTTTTGTCTCATTTGTTTAACTGGGTTCTCTTTATTTACTTTTAGGACTTGTGTGAAATCTGATGATGTTTTAGGTCATATTTATGCAGAAATATAGAAAATTCTAAAGGGTTCACAAACTTTCAAGCACCACGGTAGAAGCAACATTACTGTGTTTTCAAACAGTGAACATTTACTGTACTTTAGTAGATTGTTTTTATGTACTTTGTTGGCGAAACAATAGATCATCTTATTCTATGGACGAATAAATGTTGGTCCTCCCCTAGTCCTACAGTCTCTGCTTCTGTCAACAAGATGCTGACGGCTGGATGTTGGCTCGATAATTGATGGAGCAATTCCTAATAAAGTGGTCAACGAGTGGAACCATTATGGATTAACAGTATGGATTAATACAATCTGTTCTCCCTTATCCAGGCCTCTGCACGAACACCAAAATCTGTGGATGCCCAAGTTACTTACATAAAATGGCTTAGTACAGGTATGCAGGATATTATACAGGTAAGCAGAGGTATTTTACAGCTGTAAAGGAAAACCTTGCAAACTGTGATGTGTGTAAGAAAGCTATTCACTACTGAAAAACTCATAATAATAATAATAATACTAATACTTCTACTACTATCACTAATAATAATAATATAAAATGTTTTCTGAACAAAAACCTCGGACTGAAGAAAAGAAGAATGTAAGTTTGAAATGATTAGCCGTTTTATTTGCCTAAACACTTTGCTGTCCTTGGTTTTCATGCACATGATTAACTCATTATGTGTCAAACAAAACTCGCTAAATCATTTAGTGGTCATGAAAATGTGTTCAGATTTAGCACACTGATGATAGATTTACCTCATGAATTCCGACACTCTGCTCTCTTTAACATGAACGCACATAAGTAGCATTTATAAGTAAAAAGTACCTGCGATACTGGCCCTATATTTACTTGGTATGTCATTGGTAACAAATTTTGCAGCATCGCACACCACTAGTTCTTACACTGTACAGAATGAGACATGGTTGGTTGAATCCGTGGGATACAGAGGGCTAGTGCAGCCTGGACCTGCTCAATTTGCTGCTCTAACTCTTATTTACCTCTTCGTACGTGTGTTTCTCCTCCTGGAGGTCGTCCTGTTCTTTCTGCTCCACAATGCTCTGCTGCAGGGAGTAAACATATTTGGCTTTGTCTTCACTCGCCTGGGCAATGGTGTTCAGAGCCTCTGCATCTGGAGTGACTGGTCTCACCCCTTCCAGCTCTAGCTCGGCTGTAATTTCATTCCATACCTCTCCCACCTGCATACAAGCATGCACAATTGGGTTAATGATGGAAAAAACATTCATTTCACCATCACTCATAAAGTCAGGTGGGGCAATGAAGTATGCAATCAGGTAATAGTGTTAAAGGATGTTAAAGGTCATGTTGTGCTTCAATATCACTTAACACAGACAAGGGTTTACAGCAACCATTGAACCTTGTGTTGTAGTCAAGACTGCTAGAGCCGAGTCCGAGTTAAGACAGCCCAGGAGTGGCCGAGGCTGAGACCAGACTAAGATAAATGTTTATCATCATAAGGGAAAAAATGAAGAAAATGGAGGAAAATTAATTCGTTTGTAATTCAGTTTATATTCATTATCATTCATATATATATATATATATATATATATATATATATATATATATATATATATATATATTATATATAATTATAATGAATAAAGTATAGAAAGAAGAACCCAAGTGACACATGGACAAAAAATAATTATACTTGGTCATTATTTATTGAGGAATCATGATCCAATATTACATATTAGTGAGTGGCAAAAAGTATGTGAAACCTTTGTTTCGTAACTGGTGTGACTACACCTAAACAACAAACCAAAAACAAAAACAAAAAAAAAAAAACAACCCCCCCACCCCGCCCCAATAACTGCTTTAAATGCTGTGCCTCAATAAGTGCTTTTTCTTTAAACGGCAAAAAGTTTTATTTTTGTCGAATCCATCCACAAAACATTCTTCCAATAGCCTTCCTGGCTTGTCCATGTGATCTTTAGCCAACTGCAGACGATCAGCAATGTTCTTTTTTGGAGAGGCAGTGGGCTTTCTCCTTGCAACCCTGCCATGGCACACCATTGTTTTGTTCAGTGTTCTACTGATGGTGGACTCATGAACTTAACATTAGCCAATGTGAGAGAGGGCCTTCAGTTGCTTTAGAAGTTCCCTGGGGTCCTTTTTTGACCTTGCCTCTTGGAATGAGCTTTGTTGGTCCTAGAGACTGTGTAGAACTAGGGAACCCCAATGTCCATGGGTTCAAATCCCACCTCTGCAAGCTGCCCACTGTTGGGTCCCTTAACCCACAACTCTTAGATTGTAGATTGTATCCATTGTAAGTCCCTCTGGGATAAGGGCCTCTGCTAAATGCTGTAATGTAATTGTAATGGTCGACACTTCCCTGGGGAGGGTAACAATGGTCTTGAATTTCCTCCATTTGTTACACAATCTGTCCTGACTGTGGATTGTGGAGCAAACTCTTTAGAGATGGTTTTGTACCTTTTCCAGCCTGATGAGCATCAACAACCTTTTTCTGAGGTCCTCGAAATCTTTCTTTTTTCGACCATGATACCCTTCCACAAACATGTGTTGTGAAAGCAGACTTTGATAGATCCCCTGTTCTTAAATTATAACAGGTGGCCCCCCCCCCCCACCCTTCACACCTGATTGTTCATCCCATTGATTGAAAACACCTGACTCTAATTTCACTTCAAAATACTGCTAATCCTAGAGGTTCACATCTGTTGCCACTCACTAATATGTAATATTGGATCATTTTCCCCTCAATAATAAATGACCAAGTGGTAATATTTTGTCCTCAATTTGTTTAACTGAGTTCTCTTTTCAACTTTCAGACGTGTGTGAAAATCTAATGATGTTTTAGTTCATATTTATGTAGAATACAGAAAATTCCTAAGTGTTCACAAACTTTCCACACCACTTGATATACATATACATATTCACATATTACGTATATGCATATATCCTGTGTGTTTCCAAATAACACAGAACAATATTCCTTTTTTTAAGATTAATCTGGCTCCTGCGCATGCGAATGCCGCCACTACAAAGGGCCAAGACTATACCGTTGGCCCTTTGTAATGACCGGGCGGGGCTTCAGTACAGTCTCTTCATATTGACCAGTCTCCTCCTTTATATAAACGTCTCTGATAACAGACCAGGGGCTTTACATCATCCGATTTCACGTTTAAAGTAAAATTAGAAAAGAAGCCGCCTATCCGTATGAAACTTGGCGGCTTAGCAGGTTTAGAATATAATGTTGATAATTCAATACGATAAAAAGGTTCAGTTTAATAAATTAATGTTACCCTCAGACAGATATCGGCTGGTCTTGGCAACAATTTTCCTAGGCAGCCATATCCTAGACCGGATAAACCAGGCTCGAGTACTACAATACTATTAAACACTTAAAAATTTAGACATACTACAATACCATTCAGATGAAAAAAGAATCATCGCTACTTATGAAGTCTCCCATTTGCTTACCTTAAAGTCCGGTCCTGTTCACTATGTTCAGCGTGATGCTGTCCTCCTGTAACTCATACCATGATGATCCTCAAAGCCTGTAGTACAATCATTACTTAATCAGGAACGTGTTTATTCTCCATCTCTCTCTCTCAGACTCTTATAGTCTCTCTCACCTAGTCTGCAGAACAGAGAGTAGATCTTTGCTCGGAGGTTTTCCGAAACATCTGTAACAGCAGGACTGGGTGTGTTTGCAGGTGTGGCCTCGAGCGGCTCCTGGTCCTGATACACTGAGAAAATGGGCCTCTTCACGTCTGTAAGGGAAATGGAGACGAAGCACAAATTAACAGCGTGAATGTTCATGGAGCAATGTCAAAGACACCTTTGGGAACACCTTTTGTTCGAAGGACACAGCTTGATATTGTTTATTTTTTGAGGCGTCTGATCTTTGCATGTCTCCTGCCTGTTTTTACACTGACTGTTTGGTTACTTTAACTTTACTTTTATTGCAGACAGTATGAACCCAAGATCATGGTTGATCTACATCCAGTCCTGCATTTCAGATGTACAATACACTTATCACTAAAGCATTTATCACTTTGTAATGTTGCCATTCCTTCACACAGCACTTAAAAGACATTTTGGCACAAAGGATACCAAGAGATGAAGTGTTGCAGATGTTCAGGTATCCCATTCTTCCTGCAAACACGTCTTAAGGTGTAAATCAGTACAGGGTTGTCGTTGTCACATTTTTTGTTTCAAAATTCTCCACACATTCTCTATTGGAGACAAGTCAGTTGAAACTCTCTTGATGAAAAATGCATGGACGTCCCTGGAAAAGATGTTGCCTTGAAGGCAGCATATGTTGCTCTGAAATCTCAGTGTAGTTTTCTGCATTATTAGAAGTGTAAATGACCTTTCCTAAGGGCACAGACACAACCCCATACCATGACAGACCCTGGATTTTGAACTTGCTGCTAAAACCAGGACTTTTCATCTTTGGTCCAGAGCATAGTGGCCATTTCTTCAAAAGAAGACCTGGATGTCTCCGAGCCCAGAGAAGTCACTGCTTCTGGACATGGTTAACATAAGGCTTATTTTTTGCACAGTAATGTTTGAAGTGGCATTTGTGAATGTAACTCTGTATTGTAGTGCTTGTTAAAGGTTTGATAAAGTAATCCCTTGCCCATGTGGTTCTATCAACTATTGTTGAATGACGGTTCTTGATGCAGTGCCGTCTGAGGGATCGGAGATCAGGGGTGTATAGCTTAGGCTTGTGCCCTTGCCCTTTATGCAAGAAATATGTAAATCTCTTCTAATGTTTCTGTGAGGAACATTGTTTTTAAACAGCTCTCATTTGCGATTTTGGACCTCTCAAACAAATGGTCATAACTCGAAAAATATGTAACCAATCAATTTTCTGAGAAAATTTCTGAGTTTATGTGAGAGAGGACCTCTTGCTGATCGCTACGATATAAGATGATGTGGATTGACGAAAAAGCCTCAAAGTTATGACAGGTTAAACACAAATGAAACTTTTAAAAAAAGCCGCCTCGCAGTTCCGAAAATTAACATGGCTGTCAATGAGGGAAGTTTTAGTCCCTAGTCTCGAACAAATCGTCATAACTCGAGAAAATTAATTTGTTTAGCGATGCAACCTTTAATCTGTATCTCTACCATTTGCAGTTTAAATTGAGTTTCTAGGTGAAAGCATCAGGGTTTTAGACACGTTTGCTCAGTGAAAAAGTGCATTAATTGATGTTCACACAAGGCTAGAGTGTGCCACTCTACCTAGTGGCATAGAGAATGAATGGAGTGAGTTTGAATGAGTGATAGAAAGTGTTGAAAGAGTGCAATTTGTGCGAAAGTTGACCTGAGGGTTCTTGGTGAACCCAGGTCCGACCATGCCAAGTTTCGTGTTTGTAGGTCAAAATTTGACCGAGTTACGGCAGTTTTTAAAAAAATCCCATGCAAGTGAATGGGACTTTTTTTCACACAAATGCGAGTGTAGCGGGCAAATGCAACAACATTTCTCTTAGCTATGAACAAGCACACTTCTCCGGAACATGCCGGACGTTTTGGTGTTTGTCCCGTGTCGATATCTCGAAAACTGTAGGAGGAGATACAGTCGTATGAAAAAGTTTGGGCACACCTGATAATGTTCATGATTTTTCTTTATAAATCATTGGTTGTCCAGCTCAACAATTTCAGGTAAATAGATCATATAGCAGATGAACCCGTGATATTTGAGAAGTGAAATTAAGTTTATAGGTTTTACAGAAAGTGTGCAGTAATTATTCAAACAAAATTAGGCAGGTGCATAAATTTGGGCACCCTTGTCATTTGAATACCTTTAGCACTAATTATTGGAACACAAAATATGTTTTGTAAGCTCACTGACCCTTGATCTACATACACAAGTGAGTCCAACTATGATAAAGGGTTAAGGTGGCCAATTGGAAGTTTTTCTCCTCTTTGCATCTTCTCTGAAGAGTGGCAATATGGGAGCCTCAAAACAACTCTCAAATGGCCTGAAAACAAAGGTTGTTCAACATCATGGTTCAGGGAAAGGGAAAAGCTCTCTCAGAGATTTCAGCTGTCAGTTTCCACTGTGAGGAACATAGTGAGGCAATGGAAGACCACAGGCACAGTTCTAGTTAAGGAACTCCCGAAGTGGCAGACCAAGAAGAATCTCAGATAGGCAGAGGCGAAGGATGGTGAGAACAGTCATAGTCAAGCCACAGACCACCTTCAAAGACCTACAACCTCATCTTGCTGCAGATGGTGTCACTAATCATCGTTCAACTATACAGCACACTTTGCACAAGGAGAGGCTGTATGGGAGAGTAATGCAGAAGAAGCCTTTTCTGCAGACACGCCACAGTCACTTGAGGTGTGCTACAGCACATTTGGACAATCCAGCTTCATTTTGGAATAAAGTGCTGTGTACTGATGAAACTAAAATTGAGTTATTTGGACATAACAAGGAGCGGCACACATCCCAAGACAAACATTTGCTACCCACAGTAAAATTTGGTAGCGGTTCCATCAGGCTGCGGGACTGTGTGGCCAGTGCAGGTACTAGGAATCTTGTTAAAGTTGAGGATCGCATATTCCAGTTAATATCTCCAGATTCTTGAGAACAATGTTCAAGAATCAGTGACAAAGTTGCACCGAGGCCAACGACCCAAAACCCTGCTCAAAATCTACTAAGGCATTCATGCAGAGGAACCAGTACAACATTCTGGAATGGCCATCTCAGTCCCTAGACAAATGTGAGCTGTCCATGCTCGGAAACCATCAAACCTGACTGAACTGGAGATGTTTCTAAAGAAGAATGGTCCAAAGCACCTTCAACCAGAATCCAGACTGGAAGCTGTAGGAAGCGTTTAGCGGAATGTTATTTCTACAAAAGGGAGGATTTACTAAATATTGATGTAATTTTTCTGTTGGGGGTGCCCAAAATTTATGCACCTGCCTAATTTTGTTTGAATAATTACTGCACACTTTCTGTAAATCCTATAAACTTCATTTCACTTCTCAAATATCACTGTGTTCATCTGCTATATGATATATTTAACTCAAGTTGCTGATCTGAACAACCAATGATTTATAAACTAAAATCATGAAAATTATCAGGGGTGCCCAAACTTTTTCATACGACTGTAATCAGGTGGAAAACACACTAATGAAGTTGACCAGACAAAACATGAAATCTCTCAGGTCATACTGTCTGCAATGAATTAAAAGTCAAAGTAAATTTGCATTTTACTGTCCTAACTTTTTTCTGATTTGGGGTTGTACTAATTTAAATCAAGGTGACCCATACCAGTGATTCTACCCTGCTGGTCTCTCTTGACTCCAATCTCGGCCTCCTCGTTCCTCCAGAGATGCAGCAGCAGGACCGGAGCCGTGATGTCCTTCTCACCCCTCCAGGCCTCGACGTGGACCAGAGTCTTGTGGTTGTCACACAGCTCGAGCAGTGTGCCCAGAATCACGCTCTGCATGCTCCTCGGGCAGGACTGAAGCAGTGTGGAGAGACAGCAGGATGAGAGGTAGAGCCACAGCTACACTTTATTTGTTTCTTTTGTCTGGTTCTCACCAATCACTGTATTAGGTACACCACCTTGTTTCTACACTCATTGTCCATTTTATCAGTTTCACTTACCATATAGAAAACCTTTGTAGTTCTACAATTACAGACTGTTTCTTTACATACTTTATTTGTACCTATTACTCTGTTCTCTAATGGTCAGGACCAGCATAGATCAGGTACTATTTGTGTGGTGGATCATTCTCAGCACTGCAGTGACACGGACATGGTGGTGGTGTGTTAGTGTATGTTGTTCTGGTGTGAGTGGTTTAGACACAGCAGTGCTGCTGGAGTTTTTAAACACTGTGTTCACTCACTGTGCACTCTATTAGACACACCTACCATAATGTTCCGCCTTGTAAATGTAAAGTCAGAGACAGCAGCTCATCTGTTGTGGCACAGTTTGTGTTAGTCATCCTTTAATCCTTCATCAGTGCTCACAGGATGCCAGGGCTGGACATTTTTGGTAGATGGACAGTGTGATCACACAGTGTTACCTTGTTACCTACCTGAAGTAAGTCAAGTAAGAGGAACGCTCCTTCCTTCTCCAAAAACAGGTCCTCTGTGGTGTAACAGCCAACAATGCAAGACCTGGACATATACATGTGTATCACATCACCTAGAATATCATTTACAACAGCAATAAAAAAATGATTAAACTCCTTGGAAGTACTAAAAAACCTGTGGTTAAACTGACTCCACTGATACAGGCGATACAAATAGCTTGCTGCTAGCCACAGCCACATTAGCTTACAGTATTTTTCAATATTACTAATTGGTTTGCTCAGAGTTTATGTGCTGGTTTGTATAGGACAAGTTAGTGTTGTAGTATTCGAGTCATAATATGGTTTCAAGACCATAAAGGAGCGGTCTCAGTCTCGGTCTTGACCTCATTCGGACTCGGTGTTGTCTTGGTCTCGGGGGAAGGTGGACTCGGAAATGCCGAACGAGGTAATGTTACAAAACACGTTACTGCTCTTCTCATTCAGTATCCAGTCAATGAACACGTTTTATTTAGAATTTGTTGGTGATGAGATGGCAAGAGCGCATTTTCACCCACTCGCTTTACTTCGTTAGCGTAGTTTAGGATAGTTTTTGTCTGAGGGCAGATAGAAATGTTATTGTTACGTTTTCACATTTAAAAGCCTTGGCTTGGCTCTGACTTGATATGTCCCGATCTTGGTCTTGACTATAACACTAGGACAAGTCTTCTCTGCAAATTACACCTAATCTAATTCATTGGCACACCTTACTTTTGTAACTTTCAGTTTTTTGCAGGCTGCATTGTATATGGTTAATTACATTAAGTGAAAACATGTACAGTGGGGCAAAAAAGTATTTAGTCAGCAACTGATTGTGCAAGTTCTCCTACTTAGAAAGATGAGAGGTCTGTAATTTTCATCATAGGTACACTTCAACTATGAGAGACAAAATGAGGAAAAACAATCCAAGAAATCACATTGCAGGATTTAAAAAATATTAACTGTAAATCATGGTGGAAAATAAGTAATTGGTCACCCACAAACAGGCAAGATTTCTGGCTCTCACAGACCTGTAACTTCTTCTTTAAGAAGCTCTTCTGTCCTCCACTCGTTACCTGTATTAATGGCACCTGTTTGACCTCGTTATCTGTATAAAAGACACCTGTCCACAGCCTCAAACAGTCAGACTCCAAACTCAACCATGGCGAAGACCAAAGAGCTGTCGAAGGACACCAGGAAGAAAAGTGAAGACCTGCACCAGGCTGGGAAGAATGAATCTACAATAGGCAAGCAGGTTGGTGTGAATAAATCAACTGTGGGAGCAATTGTAAGAAAATGGAAGACATACAAGACTATTGATAATCTCCCTCAATCTGAGGCCCCACACAAGATCTCATCCCGTGGGGTCAAAATGATCATGAGAACGGTGAGCAAAAATCCCAGAACTACACGGAGGGACCTGATGAATGCTTCAGAGAGCTGGGACCAAAGGAACAAAGGCTACCAATCAGTAACACACTAACCTCGAGGGACTCAGATCCTGCAGTTGCCAGGCGTGTCCCCCTGCTAAGACAGTACATGTCCAGGCCTGTCTGAAGTTTTTGCCAGAGAGCCATATGGATGAGCCAGAAGAGGATTGGGAGAATATCATGTGGTCAGATGAAACCAAAATACAATTTTTGGTAAAAAAATCAACTGGAGGAAAAAAGGAGCTGAGTTGCATCCCAAGAACACCTAACTACTGTGAAGCATGGGGGGGGGAAACATAATGATTTGGTGTTTTTCTGCATATGGGACGGACGACGATCCTGTAAGGGAAGAAGAAGGAACGGGGCCATGTATCGTGAGATTTTAGCCAAAACCTCCTTCCAGCAGTTGAGAGCATTGAAGATTGAACACATGGCGGCTCCAGCATGGACAGTATCCCAAACACACCGCTCAGGCAACGAAGGAGTGGCTCGTAAAAAGCATTTAGGTTCCTGGCGTGGCATAGCCAGTTCTCAACCTAAAACCCCATAGAACATTTGTGGAGGGAGTTGAAAGGTCCCATGTTGCCCCAAAACATCACTGCTCTAGAGGAGATTGCATGGAGGAATGGGCCAAAATACCAGCTACAGTGTGTGCCAACCTGGTGAAGACTTACAGGAAACGTTTGACCTCTGTCATTGCCAACAAAGTTTATGCTACAAAGTATTGAGTTGAACTTTTGTTATTGACCAAATACTTATTTTATACCATGATTTACAATTAAATTCTTTAACAATCCTACAATGTGATTTCCTGGATTTTTTTTTTTTCTCATTTTGTCTCTCATACTTGAAGTGAACCTATGACGAAAATTACAGACCTCTCTCATCTTTATACATAGGAGAACTTGCACAATCAGTGGCTGACTAAATACTTTTTTGCCCCACTGTACATACAATTGTTTGTATGATATTTCTTTAGCTATAATTTCTTTGTGTAATATTAGCACATTTTATTTTATTATATATGGTTTGTGTAAAGCAATGCGGCCAGCAGAGGGCAGAAGAGATTCGGCATGTCAAATCAAAGGGGCTCAGTTTGCTTAAGTCTTTCTAAAACCTTAACAGGCCATGCCTGAGGTGAGGATTATTTAAACCTGAGTCATGCCATTGTTCTCTGCTTCACCTTTGTAAAGGTGACACCCTGTATGATGACATTAGGGCATCGTTTGTCTATTTGCGTGTTGCGGCAAAGGTCTGGATTTCAGAAAGATGCTTATGTAGTGTGACTTTCTTCCAAAAAGCACAGCTAGCAAAATCAGGAAGGTTCAGCCTCTTCAAGAAAAGAAAGAGATTATGTAAAGAAACACACCCCCAAAGTTTACACAAAAAACAATAATTTTCTCTCATTTTCTTTAGAAAAGACTCATTTATTTGCACATGCTGTCCTAGTATCTCCTTTTTTTGCCTTTCCTGCCCAAACTAGGCTTCTTTTTAAAGCAGTGTTTGGGCCCAGTGGAACAGGCGGAAACATGTTGATCTCTGTTGGAAAGATTGTCAGTATGAGCCGTGCTCAAGGCAGTTCTTCACCAGTGTCACAAACACTCCCTTCCTTATTAATTATTATTAAATGATTGTTTACTTGCCTCCCCAGAGCTTTTCCTGCTGAGCACAGATTGTTTAGCTTTTTGAGTTAATACCAGTAATTCAAGTGTTTTTTTGTAACTATACGCAGCATGAAGTTGGGTGGAATGGTGACTCACCATACGCAGTCCACAGCGGAGAGGAAGAGTCTGCTGTGTCCCAGGCCGCTGTAGAGCTGAGTGGGATCCATTTTCAGATACCGAACAGCCACCTCCACGCCCTCCTCACTAAATAAATCCTGCTCACAAAACAAACACGCATACTTGACTCGCATTAGACCATCGGTGTGACAGTATAACTCTGAAGAATCACATTTAAGAGGCTGACCTTCCTGTGCATGTCTCTGTCACAGAGACTGGATAAAATGATCAGCACATCTGTCTGGATATCCACTGACACAGCATCCTCTTCGTCCTTACCCTCCTGAAATCGCTTAAGCAACCCTAATCATAATCAAATAAAATCATACCTAAAGTACTGGAAATCTGTTAAACAAATCCACAAAAAGTAACAGGAAGGGTAAAGTTTACACATTGGTGACCTACTATATCTTCCTTTATTAAGGCATAAAATTCCATTAATAAAGTCAGACAATGATTCACTGTTCATACAATCTTCTGTCTAGTCTCTGACCCTCATTTCTACAGCCAGTGATACTAAATGATAATTATACCACAGTTAGTTCCGACCCCGCAATCTGATTGGCTGAGAGACGTTCTAGCCGTGCCATCATTACCGATAAAGGCACTCTGACCGACACATAAGTATTACTCATCGGCATACACACGTAACCTAGCAACGATGCCCGCCCTACAAAGCAGCCAAGTTATAATGAGTAAAACACTGCCGAAATGAAAGCTATAATTAGTTTATAATATATATTGGTTTTGAAAATGATTTAAATTTGGAAGATGAAGCTATTACTGACCAACCTGAACCAAAGCTTTTTCACCTTTAGGATTTGGAAGCTCTGGAAAAGCGAAACGAAGTCAGTCCTTTAAATCAAACGTCCCGGCTCTTAATGGATTCACAGCTGGACTGAAGATCAGTTTTAGTCCCATCAACCAAAATGACCTGAATCAGCTTCATCCCTCACAAAGACGTCATTTGCTGGAGTTAAACTCGGCATCTTTCATTAAACACCATCGGCGGCTGATCGGAGCTTCATTCCTCTGACAGGTCTGTTATCTGTAAGTCCAGCTCTAACCCAGAGAAGCTGCTGATGCTCTGTAACTCTGCCCTTACATTTCTGACTGATAAGATTAACATTAAGAGCTTCATCCTACAGATTTATAATCGCTAATCAAACGGGATCCTAGACTTTGGTTCTAACACCGGGATCTCACTCCGATTTGCTTCAGTCGGTAGAATAGTGGATCTTAGTAACAGCCTGCCTTATAAACCCCACCCATTTTATTTGCTGAATGTAAATAAACATTCTTTTTAATCAATTAAAACTTACCAATTGATATCTGTGTGACTGAATGACTGTAGTGCTTAGCAGTGGGGTAACGATAGAATGGAACTATTTTACCTCGCGGAAGGCTGATAAACAAATCGTACTTTCTGTCCGGAACTGAACCAGGAATGCTGGAGCTGTGAGGTACTTACTGAATCTTAATGTCACCTCTATTAAAGGTTATCATGGCAAAAGGATGTTCCAGCAAGCACAGAGGGTGGGGGTTGATAATAGTGCGCACAGACATTTGTCAAGAGAACTAGATGCTTTTCATTTAAACACAAAATTATGTCGAATTGTGATATTAAATTTGCTTCAGTGTAATTATAAATATGATCTCTTTGTTTACTTGACTTACTGGTGTACAGTTTTGTTTAAAATCTTTAGACATCACAATAATAGCTTTTAAGATGCGGTGGGTTGACTGTGATAGCCTAGCGGGTAAGGTACTGGACTATGGACCAGAAGGTCAAGGGTTCAAATCCCACCTCTGCCAAGCTGCCACTGTTGGGTCCTTGGATTGTAAGACTGTACCAATTGTAAGTCGCTCTGGATAAGGGCGTCTACTAAATGTTGTAAATGTAAATGTATTTCTGATTGCAAGTGTATTTACAGCACAAATCTAAAATCATCATTCTCCTGTTCCATCATTGGGTCACTGAAGGAACCTGTAGGGCCCATGCTGTGATATTCACCGAGGAGCTGACTGATGGCTCCCTGGTCACAGAGGTCTTGGTTGATGAGGCTGTTGCTAAGCGAGACCATACAGCGGAGGAGGCGGACGCAGTACCTCATCTGAGCCTTTTTCCCACCCCGGCTTCTGTTACCATGGAAGCCTTGGCCAAAAGAGAAGTCAGTTCCTGAGACAGAGAATAACAGCAGCAGTCAGTCTATTCCACAGTACAGCATTTCTAGAGGAGGTGTTTGCCATCCTGTGGCTTTAACTTCAGCCTACAGCTTTACCATAAGCCTACTACAGTATACATGATGCACTGCACTAAACATTGTGTTCTTAGGCTGTTTTTAATGTAACACTATTTTTAGTATGTAATATGAAGTGTATCAAATGGCTTTAATGGGACAACAGCTCTAGGTACCTTTGCTGGGTGCACCAGTCCAGGACGAAGCACCAGCAGGCAGGTGTTGGCCTGACACTCCATGTACTCTCCAGCATGAGCGGTTTGCCAATGTGGCAAGAGCGTCTAACGGTGCAGCGATGTAGCTCCTCCTGATGGACGGACGTCCAACTGCGCCTGGCCTTTTCCACTGGCGCCTGATTTCAGAGGAACCGGGTCGAACCCAGGCAGAATCAGAGACAGAATCAAACGGGACTCTCCTTAAAGAGCTACACAAATCAACGCGCGCACAAAACACCACACACATCACAAAAATCACCACACAAAGGGTCGGGGAATATTATGTAGGTTATACGATTCAGGTAAATGCTCCACCATTCGCTTTAAACAACTTGAGTCTTAAAAACTTGTAAAAAATATAATAGAAATAAAAATCTGTCTTATAACTCTGGACCTGCAGCCATGACACAGCTGGTCAACTTTAAATACGGTTTAATGTGTATTTTTCAGCTATAAATACAGTGGTTGGCTTGAAAGTTGGTGAACCCTTTGAATTTTATAATTCTGCATAAATATGACTAAAACATCATCAGATTTTCACAACAAGTCCCAAAAAAGTTAGATAAGGGAGAACCCAGTTTAAACAAAATGGAGGACAAAAATATTTATATGGCCATTCTAAAACATTAACTTATATTCTTCTTTTAACCATTTCTTTTGGTAGAAGACTGTGTGCTTAGGGTCGGTGTCTTGCTGCATGACCCACCTTCTCGTGAGGTTCAGTTCACGGCCAGATGTCCTGAACATTTCCTTTAGAATGCTCTGATATCATTCAGAATTCATTGTCCATCACCAATGGAAAAGCCGTTCCTGGCCAGCGATGCCAGCAAAACAGCCCCAAACCATGATTACTACCACCACCATGTTTCACAGATGGGAGGGGGAGAAAAAGGTTGAATTTTCCTCCATTTGTAATCACAATGCTGTCGGGACTGTGGATTGCTGGAGTCCAAAATCTTTAGGAGATGGGTTTGATAACCTTTTCAGCCTTGTGAGCATCAGCAGCTCTTTTCCTGAGGTCCTCAGAAATCTAACTTGGTTCGTGCATGATACACTCACAAACATGTTGTGAAGAGCCAGACTTTGATAGATCCCGTTCTTTAAATAAACAGGGGCCCCACTCACACTGATTGTAATCCCATTGATTGAAAACACTGGACTTATTCACCTTCAAATTAAACTGCAATTCTAGAGGTTACATACTTTTGCCACTCACTAATTATGTAATATTGGATCATTTTCCTCAATAAATAAATGACCAAGTATAATATTTTTTCTCATTTGTTAACTGGGTTCTCTTTATCTACTTTTAGGACTTGTGTGTGTAAAACCTGGATGATGTTTTAGGTTATATTATGCAGAAATATAGAAATTTCTAAATGTTCAACCAAACTTTTAGCACCACTGTTTTAATAATACGATATGGTTGGAGTCAGTATAACAGCATACTCCGAACTAGAAATCAGATTAAGAAATCCGATAAGGAGAGCGAATTTTACCCCAGTAATCGGAGTATTGTTATACGTATCCTATTATTAATTGGTGTTTTCAGACGTGAATGTACGTGACCTTCACTCCACGGTTGCCAAGGTTCGCATATTCTAAAGACTTGGCTGTAATGCCTCTTTTCCATTGACTTTTTCCACTGGACTGGATCTCTGTTGTAACCCCGGAATTAAACCGCCATGGAATTAAAGGCAGTGAAACGGCTATCAAACAATTTGTGGACACTCTGAAACACAGTATAAACTCGAGAAAATTAAATATTTTATTATTTAGTGTCAATGTTTGAAGTTTACATCAATATTTCTCTGAGATTATTGGCTGTTTGCAAAGCAGAAATCTGATTATTGCCGATATAATCATGTAAACCCGGAGATTTCTCATTATCTGAGTACACTCGTTGACCAGATTAGACAAAATCAGATTTCCTACAATTATCAGACTATTAACTGCATGTAAACGCACTCAATGCTAGAAGTAAAACCTGAGCTTTCACATTTGTCTAAGATCTACTGTCAGTTACTATGAAACTACATCAATCACAGAACCCCACCCAAATAGTCATTTATATTCACCAATTTTCCACATTCAGGAATAGTTTATTAATTGCTGTTAATTGAAATATTTGTTATTTTCTAATAGGGAATAGGCCTCATTTGGGACATGGTTTCTTCTCAGGAGTCAGACTGAACGAACTGCCGAACTTTCTGTACTTCGGCCATTCTGTTCCTCACTCCAACAGCCAAACAAGTTGGGCAGTTTCATGCATTTCAATGCATCTTATTGAAGTATCTTCTGTTATCGTGTGCCTTTATGCTTTTATTCCGACCATGACTTGTTTTGAATGTGGCAGCTGCTCTCCTATCATTCCCGTACCGCATACTGACACTGAATCTTTAAGCGGAATGCAGTACCAGACTGTTTCTGCCTACGCTCACCCCTGTTTAAAGTGTCTAAATTAAAAATGATATTACATTGCTTGTTCTGGAAATTAGTGTTTCTTCAAGGAGACCCTTGGTTGTGTGCAGCCAGCGAGTTACATTTGGTTCGTTAATGTGTTAAATAACTGAAGGTCCAGTGTTGGGAATTTCATGGAGGGAGTGGTATTTATAGCAGTTTAGGCTTAGGATGCTGTCTAGGTGGTGGCGTTCCACTCGTGTTTTCAGTGGTATCTTTGTCAAATTTACATATTGTTTTCTTGTGAAAATACCCTTTATAATCACACTACAGTAGCATAAAAAGACTATGTGACTATGGTAATGTGTTTCACAGAACGTAATGCAGTCCTTAGTGTGCATACCTGTAGTGTTTTTGTAATTCATTTTGTACCTGCTTGGGCCAGTATTCTACCCCAAAATGCCTCTCACCTGCACAGCTGTTAAATCTCTACAGAGAACCACAATCAGATTCAGCAGAAGCTTCTTCATCTCAAAGTCCTCGCTGGTGAAGGCCAGCTTGAATTTTCGGATTAGCGGGTTATGGCTTCTCACTACAGTGCAGAAAGCAAAGCAGCTTTTAAATTCAACAAATGTCAAATTGTTTATGACAGCATCATACAGTGGTGCTTGAAAGTTTGTGAACCCTTTAGAATTTTTTATATTTCTGTGTAACGCCGAGGGAGGACTGGAGACAAGTGCAGCCAGGAGAGAGACGAACGGAGGCAGGGATAACAGGTACAAAATCGCTTTATTAGGATTTGAGCTAGTTGAACAAGGTAGGAGCGAGGAGGAACTGCGCGGACGGCCGCGCGGCCTGGGGGCCGGTCGGTCGGGCCGTGCGGCGTGGAGCTCCCGGATGAGGAGAGGGTCCAGGATGTCCTTGGAGTTCACCCAGCAGTTCTCTTCGGGGCCGTAGCCCTTCCCATTCCACCGGATTGATGGAAAGCACCTCGCCTGCGGGAGTCCAGGAGGCGGTGTGGACCGTGTAGGTGGAGCCTCCAACGGAACGACGGGCGGGGGCTGTGCCCACAGGAGAAGCCTCCGCCAACGGGCCAGGGGACCAGGGCTTCAGGAGCGAGACATGGAACGAGGGAGAGATGCGCATGTGAGAAGGCAGTTGCAACTGATATGTGACGTCATTGATGCGGCTAACGATCTTATAAGGACCCAGAAATCGCGGAGAAAACGGGGTACTTCCCTGTATGTGGTGCAGTCCCCGGGTCGACAGCCAGACGCGGTCTCCAGGTGAAAAGGGAGCAGAGTGACGGCGTCGGTCAGCATGCCTCTTGCAACGACGGATGGCCTTGTCGATTTTGAGGTGGACCTGACACCAGACATCCTCGCTGCGGCGGAACCAGTCATCCACGGCTGGGACATCCGAGGGCGTGGAGTCCCAGGGCACGAAAGGAGGCTGGAAGCCCAGGAACAGTGTGAAGCCGGTGGAGGAGTGACGGAGGGAGTTCTGGGCTATCTCAGCCCACGGGACAAACTGCGACCAGTCATGGGGATTGTGAAGGCAATAGCATCTGAGGAATTTTTTGAGCTCTTGATTGGAGCGTTCGCACTGACCGTTTGTCTGAGGATGGTAGCCCGAGGAGAGGCTGACAGTGGAACCCAGCTTGTTCACGAAGGCCCGCCATACCGCAGAGGTGAACTGAGGGCCCCGATCCGAGAGGATGTCTTCAGGGATGCCGAAGTTGCGGAAGACGTGTTCGAATAGGCATTCTGCCGTCTGGAGCGCGGTGGTGAGTTTCGGAAGAGGGATGAAGCGGACGGCACGGGAGAAGCGGTCGATCACTGAGAGGATGGCTGTGAACCCTTGGGAGGATGGGAGGTCCGTGACAAAATCTAGGGCTATGTGAGACCAGGGTCTTTGTGGCACTGGCAGAGGATAGAGCAAGCCAGACGGAAGAGCGCGAGGGGTCTTGGCTTGAGCTGCAGGAGAGCACAAAGCGATGCACGTCACTGCGCATGTTTTCCCACCAGTAGTGCGATGCCAAGAACTGGTGGGTTCGGGTCTCTCCAGGGTGGCCCGAAGACAGGGAAGTGTGAGCCCAGGCGAGGAGGCGGTCGCGGAGGTCCACGGGCACGAATTTCTTGCTCTGCGGGCATTTGGGTGGAACGCGCGTTTGGGAGAGTCTTTCGTCCAATTCGCGGTCAAAGTCCCATTGAATCGCGCCGACGGTGCACTAGGCCGGGAGAATGGATGTGGGTGCTTCTGGAGTGGTCGTGTCGGGGTCGAGGCTGCGAGACAGTGCGTCTGCCTTGGTGTTCTTTGACCCCGGGCGGAAAGTGATGGTGAACGAGAAGCGGGAGAAAAAGAGAGACCAGCGAGCTTGACGGGCGTTGAGGCGCCTGGCCGAGCGGATGTATTCCAGGTTCTTGTGGTCTGTGGCCCACTCCTCCAGGGCCAGTTTGTTCGCCAACAGTTCGCGGTCTCCGACATCGTAGTTACGTTCCGCTGGCGTGAGCTTGTGTGAAAAGAACGCCACTGGACGCAGCTTTGGGGGCGCGCCGAGACGCTGAGAAAAGACGGCTCCTATTCCCACTGATGACGCGTCGACCTCCAGGGTGAAGGGGCGTTCTGGATCGGGATGGCCCAGGACAGGGGCGCGGGCGAAGGCAGACCTGAGTGCGACGAAGGCCCGCTCGCAGTCAGGGTTCCAGCGGAGAGAACGAGGTTTGCCTCGTAGAAGCGCGGTGAGGGGCGCCACCGTGCAGCTGAAATTCCTGATAAACCGGCGGTAGAAGTTGGCGAAGCCCAGGAAACGCTGCAGCTGCTTGATGGAGCCTGGCGTGGGCCAGTTGAGGACGGCGGAGAGTTTGGCATCGTCCATGGCTACCCCGGAGGGGGAGATCACATACCCCAGATAACGCACCGACTGGGTGTGGAACTCGCACTTCTCGGCCTTGACCCGGAGATGGTGGAGCCGGAGTCTCTCGAGCACCTGGCGAACGTGTGAGACGTGGGAGGCGAAGTCAGGCGAGTGCACCAGGATGTCGTCCAGGTAAACCGTTACAAACCGGCCCAGCACGTCTCGGAGCACGTCGTTGATAAAAGCCTGGAAGAAGGAGGGAGCGTTCGCCAGACCAAAGGGCATGACCAGGTACTCGTAATGTCCCGTGCTGGTGCTGAAGGCGGTTTTCCATTCGTCCCCCTCTCTGACACGGACCAGGTTGTACGCGTTTCGGAGGTCTAACTTGGTAAACCAGCGGGCAGTGCGGAGCTGTTCAAGGGCCGAGGGCACCAGTGGGAGCGGGTAGGCGTACCTGCGAGAGATACGGTTGAGCTCCCTGTAATCGATGCAAGGCCTGAGGCCCCCGTCCCATTTGGGCAAGAAGAAGAATCCTGCTGAAACGGGGGAGGTCAACGGACGGATGAACCCCAGGTCGAGGTATTCCTTGATGTACTCGGACATGGACTGCTCTTCAGCCGCGGAGAGAGGGTACAAACGAGCCTTGGGTAGCGGTGCACCCGGAAGGAGGTCGATGGCGCAGTCGTAAGCGCAATGCGGAGGAAGAGGAGGAGGTGAATCCTTAGCGAAGAGCGGAGACAGGTCCCTGTACTGTTCGGGCACGTTATCCGGGAGAGGAGTGGAATCCGCAAGCGGGAGTGCGTTGACTTGTAGAGCACGGCGGAGCAGACAGTGGTCCTGGCACCACGGAGACCAGCGGACGAGCTCGCGGGCGGACCATGAGATAAGGGGATCGTGGAGGCGAAGCCAGGGAAGCCCCAGGATGAGAGGATAGGCGAGAGAACTCACGGGGAGCAGTTCGATAGATTCCTGATGTGTGGCGCTTGTAAGCAGGCAGAGAGGAGCGGTGATGCGGGACGTCCGTCAGCCGCGGTGATCCGGCGTTTGGTCTGGAGAGTGTAGCAGGGGATCTTCCATTCCGCGATGAAGTTCCCCTGGGCGCCAGAGTCAATCAGGGCTGTGAGAGACACGTCGGTGTGAGCGAGTCGCAATAGCACCGGTAAAACAAAGGAGGAATCAGGATGGGGTCGACTGGCACACGTATAGGTCGATCCGGATGGAGCGAAGTCACAGGCAGGACGGAGGTGCCGGTCCGAGCCGCAATAACAGCAGAGGCCCTGTTCGAAGCGGCGACGGCGTTCCTTGGAGGAGAGCTGAGCACGGGCGACCTCCATAGGCTCAGCTGGAGGTGAGGGGTCACAGGCATCAGGCGGGACGACTCGGTGTGCAGGACGAGGAACAGAGGCGAGCCGTGGGACAAGGATCTGGTCCAGTCGGATGGTGAGGGTGATGAGCTCCTCCAGAGACAGGTTGAGATCGCGCCCTGCCAGTTCCCTCCTTGGCGGAATGCAGAGAGGAGGGCAGACGTGTTCCATCCGCTTTGAGCCGCCAGCGTGCGAAAGTGGAGAGCGTAGTCGGCGGCCGAGCGATGGCCTTGGCGCAGGGTGAACAAGACGTCACCAGTGGATCGTCCCTCGTGGGGATGTTGGAAAACGGCGCAGAAGACCGTCAGAAAACGGGTGTAATCCTTTGCCTCTTCACCTTGCTGGGCCCAGATGGCGGTGGCCCAATCCAAGGCTTGCCCGGAGAGGAGGGACACTACCAAGGCGATACGGGCGGCGTCGGACTCTGGTGGTGACTGGGCGAGGCAGATTTCACACTGCAGGAGGAAACCCTCACAACGTTCCGGGTCGCCGTCGTATTTTCCCGGCAGAGGGATACGATAAGCGGACTGTGGTGCCCGCGGTGGACTGGGAGGAAGAGGAACGGAGGCAGGAGGCAGAACGGCGGCAGGTGGCGTTAGCTGAGAGACACGCCGGGTGAGCGCTTCAACAGAGGGGACCAGCGTGCCGAGCGAGCGTTGGTTGTCTGCCAGCTGAGACACCGCCTGAGCCACTTCCTGGAGGTGAGAGCGGAGTTCGGCGATTTGATCCGCTGTATCCGCGGCGAGGTTGAAGCTACTAGCCGCTGTCTCCATGTTATGGCTACACAAACTGTAACGCCGAGGGAGGACTGGAGACAAGTGCAGCCAGGAGAGAGACGAACGGAGGCAGAGATAACAGGTACAAAATCGCTTTATTAGGATTTGAGCTAGTTGAATGAGGTAGGAACCTTGTTGTGTAGCGGCTGGTGAGTGCAGAGTGAGGAGTTTATATATGGAGAGATGAGGTGGGCTAAAGACATGAGCAGGTGTGTGCAATTAGTAGGCAGGCGAGGACGAGCGCGGTTGATCGCTTGTGTCGGGAGCGGCGCTGAAAGGGGGAGTGACATTCTGCATAAATATGACCTAAAACATCATCAGATTTTCACATAAGTCATAAAAGTAGATACAGAGAACCCAGTTAAACAAATGAGACAAAAATATTATACTTGGTCATTTATTTATTGAGGGAAATGATCCAATATTACATATTAATGAGTGGCAAAAGTATGTGAACCTCTAGAATTAGTAGTTAATTTGAAGGTGAAATTAGAGTCAGGTGTGAGTGGGCACCCTGTTGTATTTAAAGAACAGGGATCTATCAAAGTCTGCTCTTCACAGCACATGCTTGTGGAAGTGTATCATGGTACGAACAAAGGAGATTTCTGAGGACCTCAGAAAGAGTTGTTGATGCTCATTAGACTGGAAAAGGTTACAAAACTGTCTCTAAAGAGTTTTGACTCCACCAATCCACAGTCAAGTCAGTCAAGTCAAGTCAGATCTATTTATATTACACTTTTTACAATGGAGCATTGTCTCAAAGCAACTTTACAAGTTTAGATTATCTCCTAATATCTACATCCAATCCACAGTCAGACAGATTGTGTACAAATGCAGGAAATTCAAGACCACTGTTACCCTCCCCAGGAGTGGTTGACAAACAAAGATCACTCCAAGAGCAAGGCGTGTAATAGTTGGCGAGGTCACAAAGGACCCCAGGGTAACTTCTAAGCAACTGAAGGCCTCTCTCACATTGGCTAATGTTAGTGTTCATGAGTCCACCATCAGAAGAACACTG